>JAPDSC010140500.1:151625-199238 GCA_026290005.1 Latrodectus geometricus
ATAATTATTTTGAAACTAAATTTGAGAAATCTTTTATATCTCTCCGAAAATAATGGTTCTTTTTTAAAAAGAGAATATATTGCAAACTATAATAATTATTTTACAGAGAAGAAACTTTATTATTCTAGTTATATTATTAATCTTACTTTTAGAATTGATTCTAAAAAATTATGCTCAGACTAATTTAATAGGAAAAAATATCATACGAATATACATTTTACAAATTATTAAACAATCCTATTAAGTTTATAGTTATAGTTATTATACTAATAAAACGGACATTAAAGAAACAAAATTTAATGAATTTAAGATCTGAATAAATACTTATAATATAATAAATTTCAGTCAGTATTTATAAATAATGTTTAATGATTACATAATGAAACGTCAATAATATTAAATGCTAAGTAGGGCAAATATATAAAGTAAAATCAGATAAAATAATTTCCTGAAATCAACCAAAACTTCTCCAAACAATGCCAATGTTGGAAAACATACTATCAAGCAAGTTTACTCTATTTTGATCAAAATTGTTGCCAAATAATATGTTAGCCTCTTAATCTTTCATGATTCGTGATAATTTTAAGTATGAGAATAAGTATAAAATAAAAATATAAGAGATTTTGGTTATTGAAAACTTTTTTTATAAATTGCTTAGCTATTGTGTCTTATAATTTTAATAGGTAATCAATTTTGGTACTCGTGTGTTCATTGATCAATTTTGTCAAAAACTTTGTTGCTGTTGTTATTATATATGACACTTGGTGAAGTCAAGCCTGCCCATCAGGGACGTTAAAAATAAATAATAATATTAAAGTTATTATAGTTAACAATTAAGTATATGTAAATATATTTGGGGCACGTTAAATCCGTCGGGTCTCAATGTCTTCCAATGTTCGCATTACAAATTAATACCTCTGGGGGTTGTTGGAGCCAGGCTTTGGGTCTTCACTGGTTTCAATCTCTAAATTGGAAGATTCAGGTGGTGCTGCCATCTATGAGCCAAAAGTCGTACTTCCACCTTCGTATGAGGGTGCTCTATTAATAAAAAACGGAAGACGCTCTTTCTGACTTCATTCGCCTAGTCTGTGTGACCCATAGAGAAAGGAGTAGGGGAGAGGAAATTTCCCCCTTTCGATGAAGTATCAACTGTAACCGTGCGGCCATCTTAGTTAGAGAAGAAAAGCGCTTATTCTGTATTCTATAACATAAGTGATGAATTTATTTCTTAATTTTTGATATTTAAGCTGTATTATTTTCTTCATCTGTATTAAGCTGTATTATTTTCTTCATCTTTTAAGCTGTATTATTTACTTTATTTGAAGTTATTCTTTGCTATACTTATCGAAATGTTGGTGCATGCGGAAATCGTACTATTACTGCGCATGTTTACTATTACTGCGTAGTTTACAAATCACTCGACGCGTTCTTCCCTACTAGCATTTGAAACTCCAACCAAGATGGCGATAATGGCTTCAATCGGACCTAATGCATTTGATAAGATATGCCTCCTCCACTACTCCTAGCTCTATGGTGTGACCGGCGGGCTTGGCGTTGTCAAGTGTCATTAACAACAACAACAAATATAATTGGAGATTTATGTTTTACACCATCGAACATTTTCTAAGGAAAAATATGTCACCAATATTACACTTTAAAGCTAAATGTTTTTTTTTCATCTTATTACATGTAAATCTATATAATATTAGTTAAGAATTTAATGCCTTTTTAAAGAAGATTGTAATGAATATTTGGTCTGTAACATATTCTTACATTTATACTTTTATTTTTCAAGTTATTTATACTTTTCATTTTTAGAGCATGTACGTTTTAAATTTATTATGACGTTTCTTTTTATTCGAGCAAATAAAAAGAAAACTAGAACATAGTTAAAAGTAAAATTTTAGTAATATTATTTCGGGGTACATACCTAAAGTAATAATGTAAGTGATTTATAAATAAATTTCTTTATAATGTAAAAATGTGATAATCATTTAGCTAACCAAAATTTCTGATTGCATTCAAAATAGTTACATATGAGTCTTCATTTTTATGATGTATACTTGATTTAAATTTGACTAAAAAGAAATCTAAAAAGTGCTAATCTAATCTAAATAGTCCAATTCGTGATGTTTGTTATTTCACAATATGGACAAATTCTACAATTTTTACCTGCTTTATTCAAACACATATTATTAAGTTGAGAAAGTTATAATGACGATTAACTATGAAATGTAATAAAATTCTGCAGCTCTTTATTCAAAAATTTTATAGACCTTTAAAGAATCTGGAAAAAAATTGATCATCGTCTTCTATACTTTATACCATCGATAAAGAATAATACTGTTCCATATGAACTATGTATAATAATGTGCATCTTAGACTCCTTTCATACTGAACAAACAATCCATTTTATGAAAATATTTTTCCCTTTAGTTCCTGCTCTTCATAAAAAACGTTTTCGCCAATTTCTACAACTTTCCTTCTTTTCTATTATTGTACATAGCAAACTAAGTGAGCCAACTTCAAACATGTAGTTGATTCAATTCATCACTGTTTTGTCGACCTAATTCAAATGTTCTTAACTTCATTTATTGAAGATAATTCTTTGAACTAGCTATTAGAGTTCGGTTAAAAATTAAATTAAATTCCAGTTTCGGTTACAAATAATCACATAATCACATAATCAAGCTGATACCTGAATGGTTATCGATCTTACTTTCATTTCAATTGTTTGTGCGCTTGAATCCCACCTTAGATAAGGATGTCGTTTGTAGTGGTTTAGACTCCACTTTAAACCGTAGGACCTGGACTAATTGGCTCTCGCGTGCAAAAAGTGTCCATTGAACGACAAGCCTATCAATCGAATTATGTGTTCCACTTCAAATTGGTATTACCTGCTAACATTTTTTTCTGTATTGATGCATAAATTTAACAAGAGAATTAAATGTAAACAAATAATGGACTATTAAATAAGCAGAAAATTGAGAAGACGTAATACTTTTAATATTTCTTTCACAGAACCTGTAAGAATTAATGTTATTTTAAATTAATACTAAGCTCAAATAGGTCAATCAAAGAGTGCTTAGATTCCTTTTAAAGTTAACTTTCAACTGCTTCTTCTGTTCTCTCTGTCAAGTAACTAGAATTTTTAATGAAAACTCAATAGCTAACCTCAGGTTCTTTTTCTTTTCTCTATTTTCCTCATCATGTATAATCGATTTTTAACTAACAGAGTTCTGGCAATTCTTCTTTTAATTCTGGAATTTAATTAATTTTAGTTCTAAAATTTTTATTTTAAAGTAGTTCTTCAGAAAGGCATAATCTTTCTCATCCAAATGTTATTGTTAAGAGAGTAAAAAGATGGGAAAGCAATGCCACTTTGTCTTGTGACTGTTCAATGTTATTATGACATGAGTGAGATGTATGATGAACCAGGAGAGAATACACTATACAACGTTGTTTTATATATATTCATAGTTTATATATTAGTAGGCATTAATTATAATGTGCTTCATCTTACTCATATTTGTAGTGGTGAAATAATTGTAATACAATAAAATAAATTACGATTTCTAACATGCTTAGTGAAATTTGCTTTCTCTACTTCATAAGACGGAATCACTTTCTCCACCATAATAAATAACAACCAAATATTAAAGTTATTAGAACAACGTATATTTTAAGAGTGAATATTATATTCTAAATCAATATTGAATGACATACTGAAAAAAAAGAGAAAAAAATGAACTTCAATCATATTTAAAATTAAATTCATAATTTTTTAAGAATCATGCGAACATTAATAAGCAGATTATTTTTCAACCAGATCAAAACATGCTAGTTGATTTTCTCTAATCTGCATTCAGTCTGAATGTAAATTTAAAACATGATTTTCTAGATTAAATAGAGTTTATTGGTACAAAATAAGTGGCATTTTAGGTTAATTTTATTTTCTCATTTTTCCTTATCCATTGCGTTTACTATTTATATTCTCAAAAATTAATTAAAATTTAAAGTTTTCTAGCAGGTTAAGCTTATATTTCTTAAATCAATAAATTAAAGTTTTAATAAAACTAAATGCTTACGTATTATGCTTTTGATTATTAATTTACTAAAATTGGGGTGAAGCTAAGTTACAGAAATCATTTACTGCAAAACATTTACGTATTTTTGATGTGTTCTAATTTCTAAAATTTAGTGCAATACTTTAAGAATGACTAGGTGGAAACATGTTGTAAGCTATTTTATTTTTTGAAAAAATATAATTATATACATATGTTATTTAACAAATATATTTCATAAAAAAATTTATATCAATTCATGGTTAATTTCATGTGATGATTTCATAATATAATGATTTTTAAATATAAATATTTTTCGTGAGTATGAGGAGAAGGTTATTATGACAACTCTTTCAATAAATCTCACAAAATCTCCCTTCATATCATATTTTAGGAATTAACTCTTTCTGTTAAGATAATGTGCAACTAATTTGCTTAATCTGTGGGTAATGAGTAAACTTCAATATTTTAAAAACATTAAGTGTTTATTTACATATATTATATCAAAGGAGATAAATTTTGTCCTATATAATCATGAAAATAATCTTTTAAATAAAAAGCTTAAATATTTAATGATTCATTCAATAGTTATTTTTTTCACAAAATTTCGAAACAGAAGATGTTACTCATTAAATAAAAAAATCAATTTATGGGATTTTTTTCCCTTTATTTTTTTTATTTGAAACATTGTATCAAAAACCTAATATTTTCTTTCATTGATTAAATTTTTATGGTTTCATTGAGATTATTGGAGATTAATTCTTTAAACTCAATGAAATTTTATAGAATATATATTCAATATTATTTTCAATATATTTAACATATATTATTTTTGGACATTAAAAATTTCTATTCTTTAAATATTAGTATGCTTTTCATTTGATTCATTATCTTTATGTTCTTTAAAGTTGACTACAGAAAGCGAATGAGCAATTCATGTTCTTAAATGTGTAAGTTATTAATTTACTTGAAATGTCAAATATTTTCAACTATTTGATTTCATAATTTTATTGCTGTCCTAATTTCATTACAATTAATGAAAGCAAATAAAGTTTTGAAAATTTTATTATCTTAACAGTTTTATATACTAGAAATATTTCACATTGTATTAATTGATTTAAAATTAGTGATATGCATGTACTTCAACAGGAATTTCCATAAGTTCTCCATTACCTAACAACAGTTTCCCTTTGACACATTTTTAAGCAATAAAAGATATACAAGTACTTCTATTTCTTTTGCTAACATTAGTTGCATAAAAATTCTAATATATGAAAATAAAATAAAATTTTGTATTTTCTCTATTTCTTTATTCTTTCTACAATAAAACCTTATTTTGATTTCCTCTATCCTCTTTGTCAAAGTTACATTATCTTTACTTTCTTCATCAAAAATATATAAATCTATTAAAATATTATGCTTTTATCCTTTTAAAAGTTTTATGCTTTTATTCTTTTTAATCTCTTTAATATATAACGCTAGTATCTTAGAATTTAAAATTTAAGACTTAAAATGATTCAATAATTGTATCAATTTGAATAGTAATTCAAATTTCAGACATCAATTCTATTGTCTTAAAAACATTTTTTACTTGCACATAAATTTATTATTCATTTACCCAAACTGGTGAACTTACCTTCATGCAATTATGTGCGATAAAACGTTTAATATATAGAATTACGACAAATACTTAAAAACGACAAAGTTAAAAACAAACAGAAATTCATTTTCTTGATAAAGTTTTTCTCATAATTCTCTTTTGTTTTACAGATACAGAACAGCTTGGAGTGACAGTACGGGCTTAGGACGTGTACCCTTTCGGGCTACCAAGCCACATACCCAATACCACTATGGGAGTGTAGTGACTCATGGAGAGCGACACCCTATGGGGGGATTCGCAGAATACCCCCAAGAAGTTGGGCAAAGAGGTAGCGGTGGAGCTCGTGTGGAACGAATCGATAAAATTGCTCTTCCTGGAAAGCTAAAGGTGAGACATTTTTCCTTCGAAATCATCTTTATTATTTTCCTTGTTCATTTCCAAGAAAATACATTATAAAATTATGGGGGAGGAAGCATCATGTTAATGTAACCATATTCCTTGAATCAAAAAGTAATAACCAATAATTCTATCGAATGAAACTAGAATGTATTTTTTTATTTCAAATTTTATCTTCCCCATGCGGATAATTTTGAAGATATATTTAAAATGAACACATAGGGGGTTAACAAAAAAAGCAATTTTGAAAAACCAATATTTATGTTATTTCGTTCATAAATTATTCTATTTTTCTGATATGACAGATAGCAATTATTTTTTATCAGGGAGGTATAAATACTTCTTTTTACATAAGTGATTCCAGACTGGAGATTTCCGATATAATAATTCTTTCAAATTAAATATTGCATTTATTAAATAACTCTTAAACCAACCATTATATTACCATAGGCTATTTCCCACATACTCAAAGATGGTTTTCTTTTAGCAACTATGCTTAATCTTTCAGTTCTTATATTATTATCTGATATTATAATCAAGAATTATTAATAGCCTACATTATTAGCTTTGAAGCAATCTTATCCTGCTTTTATCAGTTTTGATTTGCATTGATCGAATGACCTTGTACCTATTTAAACATTTAGAAATGACAACTTTGATTCAATTTCTTTCGATTTTTCGTCCAACTTCTAGATAACTTTATCATGCAATAATATTATTTAGTGGGTTGCTATTCTTTAGTGGTCGCAATTAATTAGTGGGTTGCATTTTATATTTACATTAAAGCTGCACGATAAAATATGTATTAAGTTAAAAACACATTCAAGAATTCATTCTACAAAGTTGTTTTTTTATTATTTTGAGAGTTCAACAAATGAATTGAAGGCAATTTTTAATTTTTATATTTCAATAACAGAAAAATATTAATGTCTTTAAGTTAAATATGCATAGGCTCTAACAGTCTCGTTTAAGTCTAGATTATATCTATGATTTCCATATCATTGGAATGATGCATTTAGTAATAAAGCTAACATCACCTCATTCCAGCAAGAAGATAAACGAAATCATAAAATGAAATTCAGTTCTCCTTGTTATTATAAATACTAACTTTCATATTTTAAATACTAATTCATGATGTGACTAAAAGGTAAGTGCATCATAATAATAAAGGTAAGTATATCATAAAATATAAGATAATTATATCATAAAGAGCAATTTTCTTAGTTAATTAACTTTTTTAACTAAAAAAAGTATTATAATACTTATTAGTACTTATTAGTTTTAAAGTACTTATCAGTACTTATTAGTTTTATCAAAAAAAAGTTTTGAAAATAATTATTTTCAAAACTTTTTTTTCTTTTTTTATGAAAATGTTATTGAAATATTAGATGATGAAATGTTCTGAAAATACAATTGAAGATCATTAAGTTATTTGGAGTTTTAAAAAAGAAAAGACCATTTTTTGTTATTTTAAAGAAGATTATAATAAATTAAATTTGTATTAAAATATTTTTTATTAATTTGTGTCTATATTGATAAAAATCAACAAATAGAAACTTCTAAAGAAATTCACACATTTTGTGCCTATTTCATATTTAACATCAAAATGTAATAATGAAATAAATTTTTTTTTAAAAAAAAAAAGAACAAAAGCAGTTTTAGAAACAATAACAACTAATATGTCCTATGTTTTAATAGCACTTTAAATTGTACTAGGAATTCACAAGAGAATATAAGGGAATATAAGTGTGAATGCAATTTGGTTATCAAGAAATTTATAGTTTTACAATCCTACCTATGAAATGAAAACTTTCAAAATTCGTTAACCGAAATATAAAAAAATAAATGCAAATATTGAAAGATGAAACAAAAATGTTTTTATCAAAGTTTTATTGAAATATTGTGTAACAATTTTAAATGTCAATAAGTACAAAACTAATCCTTTTATCTGAAAATTTCTTTGCTCATACAATCAGAATCAATAATCGAAAATGAAATATCAATTCACTAAGCTACTAAGGAAATTCAAAGGCAAATGATAATAAGCAGACGATTCAGAGATATAATTGTAAAATAATTAGGACACTACTTTTAATGATGTTTTTTATTCGTGCAGCCTAAGATGAAATTTTCATAGCACGTATTTAAATAACTTATTGTCTTCTATTCTGGATAGATTAAGTAATAAAAAGAAAATTCATTCGGCAGCATCAAATACCTTCTCTACAAAGAACAAATTCGACAGCCATGACAGTTAAAGAACAATTGGAACTCTCCGCAGAGACTAGGTGTGGTTTGAATGCAATTTTCTTTTCGAAACTCTCTCGTTTGCGACTATTCTTCTAGCAATTCAATCTGTTCTCGCCCCTTTTGTGCTTCCCCAAGGGGGCGGAAGAAGATAGCTTAACACAATCATTCTCACCGCTCGACAATCATTTACGAAAGTTTGGGGAGAGAGAAATCGGGGAAGAAATGTCACTCAACACACATGCCTCATTTTGGCTCGTCTTGAAACATGAAAAACTCGTTCCTACATTACAGGATTCTTGTTTTAAAACAATTGGGTAACATTAGGTAATTTAAATGAAAGCAGAACTACTTTTTTATGGGCATTCTTATTTAGAATTTTGAAGAGATAATTAAGGCATGTATATATATGCCAGTAAGACATAGTATGTCTCATCGCACATTTTCTTAGAAAAAAAGCGCTTACAAGTCACGCATTTTAGATTTTTAGTGTATCTTTTAAGAATTTATTTGAAGAAATTAAATGTAATTTTGATATTTCTTAGAAATTATAGATAGTAATTTCTAGTCTAGTGGGAATGTTTTGTCCAAGGATTTAGTTTTAAATTCCTTGGACAAAGCATTCCCAATTAATTGTTCAAATATATATATTTGTAGAAAATCCATTTTAAATTATGTCTCTAATTTGTTTTTAAATATAATTTTTTTGTAATCCTTTGAAATGAAATAAAAAATTTTATTACATTGCAGTAACATTTTTTATTGAATTTTCCTTTGCCTGGAAAGTTAATAAATAAGGATTTAGTAAACTGTTATTCAATTGATAATGTTTCTCGTACTCATTAGTGAGACCTCGATGTCAATCTCATTTAGAAGGTATTTGTTTTGATAAATCAAGTTTATATGATAACTAAAAATAGAATCTATTTGTGGCTTTCAAGATGTTTCATCACGTACTGCATTTTAATATTTACGTAATTCCTCACCCCTTATTTAATAATGTTATGTAATCATCTGTCATTCTCAATAAATTTTAAAGCATTTGAAATTAAAATGTAGCTAAACTTAATAATTAACGCAAACATATATAACATATGAATACAACAGACAAATGATATATCATATTAATCATTGTGTTTTTGTTTTTCATATTGAAATCAGTGAACATGTTGACTATATATTTGCATCATATTAAAGCTGTACAAAAACTAATTGCCAGTAGATTGGGTGAAAGAAAATATTAGGAAAAATTTCTGAACATAATACTAATAGTATAATGTTTATTTTAAATATAAAACAGTAGTTCTAATATTTTCAAAATACTGTTATTATCATTCTCGTAATAATACTTATATAGTACAGAAACACTGTATATACAAACAGAAAATAAATATTTTATATCAAAAAAATTTAAAAAACAAATTAATTCTAATTCCAATTAATAATGAACTACATTTTATAAGGTCTATCATTGTTATTAGTTATTTTTTCTAATATTCACACTTTTGTAAGGGCACAAAATTATAAAAAGTGAAATGAGAACAATATTATCTATTATACTTGATATCGATGATTTTTAAAACATAATGTCATAGTGATTTGAACATTTAAAAAGATTAATAAATTTTATTTTGAAAAGTAGTTATTATCATCTTCTTTTCAATGCGATGGTTTTTATTTTGTATCCTAAGTGAAAATCTTAGACACTAATCATTACAGCTTTTCTTTCAGCCGTATTCACAAATTGTCACTAATTTTTTTTTTTTTTAATAGGATATTATAATTTTTTCGAAATAATTTTTTAAGAGAATGTCATTAAAATCTATAAAAAAGTAATTTAATCACATTAATCCTTAAATTTTTATTTAAATACTCTTTTATATTTCTTATGGTTCCTATAGGAACCATAATTTTGAATTTGAAAATATATTTTTAAATAATAGTAAAAATATTTAAAGCAAAGACTAAATCATAAATATCAAAATTTTTCATTCTAAATTAATGTATGATCTTGAAATTAACATTCACAGAAAATAATATTTTATACTGTTATCCTTATTAGTTTAAAAATAATTAATATCAACGATATAAATTTCAGTTAAATAAAATACCATTAATTTGATTTACACAAAAGTTAAAAATAAATTTGTGAATAATCTTTATTCAGAAAAATAATGCGAAAATTATCGAGAAGAAAAAACATAATGGTTTTTAAAAGCCATAAATTGAAAAAAACCACAAGGAATCTGTTGAAAACTTGTGGATTCTAAATCATTAAAAATGGAAACAAGTTGCATCAATAAACAAAATAAAAAGAAAATTGAACTGCCATAACCTTTTGTAAATCATTATAGTTTAAAACCCTCTTATTAGGAAACATTTTTTAATAGACGATGACCATTTACATAGATTACAAGTTTGTCAGTAAGTTAAAATGATCTGAACAAAGTAATAATAAGGATGAATAAAAACAATAAGGTTTAAACAATATTTTATATTGTTATTAATTATATTTTATTGTTATTAATTATTGTTAAAACAATATTTTATATGGTTATATAATATTCATTTCCTATAGTGTCTTAAAAGGATACATTTCCTATATTGTCTTAAAAGTTGGTGGGCATCACAGGACACCGACGATTTTATGATGATGATTTAGTGATATGTCAGCTAAAAAACTATCTGTTAACTCCTGAACTAGCATTTAGAAAACATACCGAATGTCGATTGAAATATGTAATATCATTTCATCTTGATTTTGATTGAGAACAATTAGTTTCACTTAGAATATAACATTGTATGAAGATTACTGAGTCTGCATTCTGAGTGACAAATGTTTCAATCTTAACATTAAGAGTCCACAATTGGTAATTATTCTGCATGTGAAATTGTTTCTTTTTGACACTAATCTCTTTTAAAAATAAAGCCTACTCTGAATGAAAAAATCTGTTTCAAATAAGATATTGTTTAATATCCCGTTCTTTTCTGTTGCCGATCATAACCTATCATATAAGACCTTTGTGTTGCTTTACATTATTGGTTTATATTTCTGAATGGATAACATCAAAAGTAAGATGAGATATGACAAGTTTATCAGTAATGATATTTGAGTTCTGATCGTGCACTTTTTATTCTTAACTGTTCGTTTTACTCATGAATAGTTGTGCATTTTGTTGTATATTCCATTTATGATGAGGTATACAAGATATGCAAGAAAAACTATCGAGTTTTTAATTTTTCATTCTAATATGTATGAGACAGTGAAAATTAAAGACAAGAAGACTTTTCTTGTCATCAAGCAAAATCATTCTAAATTTTCATGGAAAGCTATATATCCCCACAAAACGAAACAAACCAATAAACTACCAGACAAGAAACTCAAAACGTAAAAGGAAGTTTATTGAAAAATGAATATTGTGTATAATAGAACAGAACACTGAAGCACGTTCACAGGATAATTTTCTGGTAAGAAAAGCTCTGACTCTATTAAGAAATATTACAATTGACTTTTCCAGTGAATTTTCAATTTCTACCTAGATGAACATGTATAAAAGTATAACGAGTTATTGAGTAATTAATGCTCATTCTTACTCCGATCTTTTTCAATAGTCAAAGCTATGAATAACTTCACCTTCTGGCAGCACTACGACTGTCATTGTATCATAAGAAGTAACGTTGTCGTCCATAAAGCGAAAGTCTGGATCAATTGCACAAAAATAGGGATATTTGATGAAGAATAGCTCTAGTACAATAATGTAGAAACTCCTTAGAAAATAAGTTGCTCAATTAAAATGTCAAGCAGAACATTTTCACTCTAGAAGGAGAAATCCATCAAATCCAAATATATTCGTACCGGTGATGATGAAATCGTTACCTGTTTTCTTTCACTAGATATACTGAATTGGTAGCGAAAATTGAATCTGATTTCATCGCGTATCTGAGACTTCCTTATCTCTCTATTTCTGTTGTTCATTAGAGGAATCATCTGAGCCGTTGTTATTGCATACGATAGTCCAGCAAGCTGATTACCACAATGCAGTTTATTGGCCATGACAAAAGGTGACTTAGGTCTTCCAATACTTTATTGAATGTATCTTCAATCGTCTTCAGCTACCCACAATCAATTTCTTTTTACATGTAATAGAATATACCAATCAATGAGAGCCGTAGTTGCGCATGAATAACTTATATTAAAACTTCAAGTTGCCATTACTGTTTTTTCACCAGCATACTCCAAACTCATGAAAATTTGCTATAAATGTGAACCTGTATATCTAGTATATATAATAAATCTAGTTTGAATTTACTTCCATTTCCTAACGATTCGACATAATTCAGTCAGATTTTATCTAAAGGATTGCCTGTTTGTCTATCTCAGAAACTCGCTGTCCTTGTTTGAATTAAAACTGAACCGTATTGTTCACATAAGTGCTGATTGTATATCGCCAGTATATTTCACTTCTAACTTCCTCTTTTGCATAGACATAAGCATGTTCTGCTATACCAATACGAAGTAATCTATCGATTGCCTTTTCAGTCCTCTTTATATATATATATATATATATATATATATATATATCAACAGAATAAATATAACTTCATTATTATTACATATAAAAAACATTATAATTTAAAGAAGTTTTCATTGTTTTTTTGTGTGATAAAATTTTACATTTAAATTAAAATATTGTCATTAAAATGGTTTTTAAAACGCAGGTTTGGATCACTCATGAAAAAATTTTGCTTGCCAGTAAATTCATTTTGTGTCAAAAATCATAAATTAATAATAATTGCTCTTCTGGTTATTTAAAAAGTTACTAGACAATAATGAAATGTGAAGGACATCATGGATTTCTTAATAATTCCATAAATAAATTGGAATTTGTAACAAAAATATATTAACAAGGATATAATTTGCTAATCTTTATTCATGTTTACACTTATGAAAATAATATTAATATTATATTTAGCTTTTAAAACTGAAACATTTACTTCCATTTAAATTTATATTCTAATTTAAAATTCTGAAATACTTTGTTGGTTACTGAATAAGCTATATATTCATCTTCTATTATATCTGAATAAATTATCTATCGATACAACCATGTAAATATTGTCATTTCTGTTGCCTGAATTTTAAATAAAGGAGTAAGAATAGCTTGAAAGCGTTTTCAATAACTGAAATCTATCCTCGTATTCAAATAAAGCCTTCTCCAAATATTATTTCAACTTTCCCGGGGAAAACTTTTCAACTTAATATCCTCCTCCCAACTGGAATTTTGGTTATAAACAAGGAAAACCAAATAAGAGTTCTGCAAACATCATCCATCCATGAAGGATGAGGATGGGTTTGCGGGGGTTGGGATAGATTCATTCAGATCGGCGTCACTCAATGGTGCAGCGTCGCCCTATGTAGTAGATGTCATCATCGCTGGCGAAGTATTTACTGATGGCAAACGGTACAACTTCCCCTGGCTCACTGCTCGATCGAAATGAAAATAGAGAAAAGACAAGTTTCTATATTGGCGATGAAGTTGTGGATGGTAAGAGCTGGTGAACTTGTCAAACAGTCGCCAGGACTAGGGTAGATCAGGAAATTTCGATAATCAATCAATAGATAGATGAATAAGATTTCTTTTCTTTTCGATATTCATTCTTATTATTTTAATTAATCATATTCCATAAATTTACATGAGACATTTATCGAGAATAAACAATTAAATTGGAGAATAAATGAAAAATAACTACGGATTTAGGATCTGCTTAAATCTTTAATTTTCTTGAAATTAATTTTCTTAAAATTTATTGAAGAGTATCTAAATTCAACAGAAATATCTTTAAATCTACCAAAACTTTAAAAAATTGTAAAAAAAAAATTACTAACAGAGAAAACAATAAAAAGTATGATATTATTAATTAATTAGAATTTTTAAGCTTCATCAAGTGAAACAAAATTTTTGAACATCTATTGAAACAAAATTTTTAAATATTTGTTAAATTGCTGCTAAAAACATTTACAACCAAATATTAATGTATCTATAAAACAATTTCCCGTAAATATAATATTTTATTCGTATATAGTTTTAAATCCTTTAGTGAAAAGCAGATTCTATTTTGGCCAAAATAAACTGAAATTCAAAAATTCATATGTTGTTGTTGTTGTGATCCAGCCAGGATGGCAATATGGGTTGCGCAGCTCCACTTTTCCAACTGAACCATATTTGGTGTTGAGTCCGACTTCCTCAGTACACACATGCCATAGGTACCCGTTTATAGGGTAGGCAACCATTCACACAAAGAAAGGACAAGAAAGAGAGAGAAAGTACATCCATGCCCGAGCCAGGATTCGAACCCAGGTCCCACCCAACTGTAGTCAGGGACGCTAACCACTAGACATGTTGGGCGGCAAAAAATTAATATCAAACAATCATAAGAAAGTCAATGCTACATCAATTTTATGTTGTGTAAGAAAGCACAAGAGCAAAGAGTTTTGTCATACCAAGATTTTGTGCTACTTTTGCTTTTAAATAGCTTATTTTGAGGTTTCATTGTAATTAAAGTTTTTTAGTAAATAACTTTGTTAGATGGTAATAAAAACATTAATTCTAAATATTGAATTCAAGTCCTTATTGACATCTTACATAATCTTTTTTAAATGCCAAATTTTCAAGTTTATTTAAGATTTTGAAATCAGAAGATTACAATAGGTTCAATCTTTACACAACATACTTCCTTTGACAATAAAAATTGAAAAAATTAAAAAAATTTATTTTTTTTCAACTTTTTTCCATTTACTTTATTTTTATTTCCTTTTGCGTTCATAAATCCAATCTTATATGTGGAAAATAAATGTGAAAATTTGGTATTAGAGAAAAATGTTCAGGTAAGATATCAATAAATATTTTTAAATATTTTAAAATAGATATCAATGAATTCAAAATGTTAGAATTAATGTTTTTACTACCCCTAACAAAACTGTTTACTAAAATACTTAATTACAATGAAATTTCAAAGTAATCATTGTTGAAAGTAAATTAAGCATAATTTCTTGCCTTCATGAAACTTTTTCTGCTATTGAGTTTTCTTATATAACAAAAAATTCATTTAAAAATTTTTCGAAACGAATTTTTGATTTTTCCATTTAATTTGACCAAAATAGAATCTGTAAACTATTAAAAGGTAATTTTTATATATATTAGTAAAATTTGAGATTTACTGGAAACAAAATTGTCTTAAGGTAATATTTTCTGGAATTAAAACTCTTTTTAATGTCAAAACATTTTGCTACTTCAACTCTGGTATTACCTTAAATTAAATCTGAAGCTTCATTGTTGATTATATTGAGATATATTTGTAAATATTTACCAGCACATACACTATAATAATTCTTTAGAGTCATCATTAGAAACTGATTTCAAAGCTGGATATTTTATTGATATCCAAAACCAATCTGTTGAAAAATTATTACGTACAACTCTTCTCTCTTTAGTACCATACACATGCACTTCAAATGTCCAAACTTATATAATATACATAACTTTGGATGAATATATTATTATATGTTTTATGATCTTAAACTTTTTGTACAATTTACAGTTACAATTTAAATTATCTGCCATATATAGTAAAGTATTTTTGGTGAGTAAAAGATCTAACTATGAAATGAAAACAATTGCTTTAATTTTGTATATTTAATCAACGTATTAGTTTTCTAATTTTCCCTAAAAAACTATCTAAATAAAACTACTTTTAAGAAAATTCTAATTTGCAAATAAGGAAAATGTTAGGTTGTTAAACACAAGAGAAACAATTTCAATCACAAAATTTTTCAAATCTGAATTAAAAAGCAACAATTATGATTAACTTAAAATCATAATTGTTTTTTTTTAATAAGATCAGTTGAAACTACTAAGATATATCCCTTTCCTTGTAACAAAACTTATTTTTCTTTATTTCAACTTACACAGAAATGAAATGTGTTGCTTGAAAAATGTTAAATTAAAATAGCAAGTGTGCGTCAATTAGTTTCCTGTGAAAGCTCGAATTTCTCATTTTGGTTGTTGTAAAGTACATTACAGTGAATGCCTTAAATTAAAGCTCTGCAAATATATATTCTTCATAATTAAACATTTAAATTGAATAAAGTATAAGAAAGGCAACGTTGTTGTACAGTTTGATATCCATCCAACCTTATGTCGTTGTCTGAATGAAGGTATAAATGTTAAACTTTCATAACGTTCGGTGCTCCTCCACAGTGATGTAATGCAGAAATGTGGAAAGGCGTACGTGAAGATAGATATCAAAATTGTGTGTGTGTATAATATTAACTTAGTTACAAATTAAGAGACGAATGGTTATAATAAGTGATTTAAAAATAGGTATCTTATTTAGTGACTGAGAAAAGTAGCAGAAATCAATTACCGAAAACCAATGCAATAAATAATTTTATTGCCTTTGGTGTTTTAGGAATAAAATATTTGACAAATTCATTCAAAGTAAAATATAAAAAAATAAGTCCTTAATAAAAACAGAAAAATCAAGTTCTTTAATTTTTGTCTTCTTTTAATCCTCTCATATTGGAAAAGAATAAAAAAATATAATTAAAAAATAATGGTTGATGAAATAATAAAGATATGAAATTATTAAAAGCAATTGAGCTCCTCAAGTTTCCCCTCATCAAAAGATCATAGATTTGAATATAAATTCACACAAAAGAACAATAAGTTTGCAGACAAATTTATATATAAATTAAAATTTTCCTTTTAAATATTTCTTATTTTTTACTAAAGAACGCTCACTATCAAACCAAAATAAAGCTATTATGCAAAATTTATTATTTACAAAACATGAGATATATATAAAAATTTAAATAAATGAAATGCCTTTTCTAAGAACTAAGTTTTATTTAATCAATACATTCGAAATATATCACCATTATTCGCCATAAAACATTTCCATTTTCGAATTTGAATAGAATTTTTTTTTACTTAATAATAGGCATTTCATTTCTCATTTTATTATTTCTAATGCTATTCACAGTCAGTTTAAGATAAAAAGCGATATTTGATACCTGAAAAGAACGACGAATAAAAATTCACATTGCTTCATTTCTTATCTGTTATTACCATCTTTTCATTGAGGGAGCTCATTTCCCCTATTCAGCAATAGTTTTCCCTCCCTGTTTTTCCGGGCAAAAATATTATTCTTCTTTATTTGTTCGCTCCTACTTCCTTACTCCTTTTTTTTCTCAAAAGAATACCATTACACGATATTTCCATTAACTGTTTACCTGTTCTTTAAGACTTGGTAAGAGCTGGCAATCATAAGGAATCCTGGATAAGTCTAGTTTTCCCTTTATATAGTAAGTAGTTCGTCTAGCGATATCATTCACGGTTTTAAATTTGAAAGGTTTTAAAGAAAAAAAATGAATTCACGAATCCGTAAAAGGAAATATTCTTTAATAAAAGTCCTTCGTAAGCATTTTGTCTTTTTTTTTTTTTCCTCATTTAGCATGATGGGCATCTATTTTTCTGCATTGATATCTTTTTTTTTTCTGAAACAATGTTGTAAAATAAATTAACATAAAAATTTCTCTGTTCACACAGAAATGCTCCAAAGAATGTTTAAGAGGATGACATTTTGTGGTGAGATCCCTTTAATTATGTGTTTTATTGAATAGAGTTAAATACAAATGGAGAAAGTATTTTTAACATGATATAATTTAATGCTTATAATTATTTAAAAAGCTCTTTTTATCCCACAGAAAGCCAGATTACATGTATTTTATCATTTAAAGATATAAGTAGATAGACTTTGATGGATATTTTTGTAACTCTATCCTATATCACATGAAACTTATATTTGTCTTTTATAGAGTAAAAAAATGATTTTAAAAACTGGTTAAAAGAAAGATATTAGAACATAAAATTTAAGTATAGCTAAAATGACAACTCCTTACTATGTTACTCTTGTTATGAATTTTTGCCATATTAGTAGAACAAGTGATCTAAAACACTTATGAATTTTTCTTGAAATAAAAAGGATTTATGCACGTTACGTAGTTTTAACAATCTAATGGCTTTCTATTTGTATAGAGTGAAGAAAAGGTTTCCAACATGGTCGTCTTTCTTACATGCTTGGACTTTTTTATAACGATTTTAAACATATATCTCCATAAATTTATAAAAATTAAAATACGAATGAAAATATCAGAGAAAACACCTTCTGTAATTTTGACCAGAATTAAAATATTATAAAAATCTTTTATTTATATTAGTTAATGCAAATTTTAAATGTTTATTTGAATCTTCGAATTTTAACTCATACAATTAATATAAGTCTCTAGAATTCATGATTTTCATGAATTTCGAATGAAGAAAATCCAGATGTTTTCATAATCCTATTGAATACTGAAAAGAAATATTTATTTTCAAAGTCTTTAATCCTTTAGCATCGTTTTTAAAATTCCAGTATATTTAATCAAAACTAAAAATTGTTACGAATTTACACTGAAAATATATTTTATAATGAAACTTTTATTGAGATTTATATGTTTTTAAAAATGTGAAATTAATTTTTAAAGATATAAAATTTATAATTTATAATATTATAATCTTCAATATAATTTAACTAGCATACAATTCAAATTATATTGATGATTAGAATGGTATTTTGATGAAATAATACTTTGATACCTTTTCTTAAATATGTAACACAATATTTTAATTTGTTTTTGACTTCAGTTAGAAAGTGTACTGCTTTGACGATCATTTTGATGATGTTTTTTTTATCATGTATAGAAGAAAGAAAAATATAACTACTGGTTTGTTTGTGCTTGTACGGTCTTTTTTGGCATTAAAGTTGCCTAAATTTATTGCTTGAAACGAATTCGAAATCTTCCAAAATAGGAGATTGCACCCATGGGTTTTTAAAATGAAATCCACAACACCAATCAAAAAAAAATATTTTTGCATATTAGATTTCAGCGTTTTCTATAAAATTCTGGCTAGCATCTCAGTTAATTCATTTATTATATACCTAAAATTCTGAAAGTTCATCTGTGTATTTTAAAAAGTAATACATAAAGGGATTAATGAGATTCATATTGTTCCAAAATTAAGTATGGAATAATTTAATGAATTTTTTCCAGAAAATCAATTTCTTGAATTGTTTCAACTGGATCTTCCTTGAAAATTGTAAATAGAAAATCTTGTTACTTGCGATTGATTTACAATTTTTAGAACATAATTTTCTGATTACTGCTAAATACCATGCTGTTTATATGAGATGTATAGAATAATTTACTAAATATATTCAAAACTAAAATAAACACTTCCTAACTTTCCTTGAGAACCTTAAAATATAGTATCATTACTGAGAAAGATTGCTATTTATTTTTATGATGTCTAGATAAAACTTTGGAAGTTAATTGAATATTATAAACAAGCTTTACTTGAAAACAATTCTTAATGAAAGAAATTCTTAAGATATCTCTAAAATTGATTTCATTACTTTGTTTACATCAATAAATAAAAGAAGATAATTTGGAATCATAAGTAACAACAGGAAATTTTTGTTTTTTTAATTAAAATGCATTCTCTAGGAGAATATTAACCACATATTTACCTTTATTAATTAAGAAACAATTCAACATACATATTTTCAAGAAATTTGAATTTATTAGCATTTTGCAACTAATACTAAAGGACATTTGATTTACTGATTTCATTTGTTTCTTTATCATATTTTCGTAAAATTTTCTAGATTTATGGGTCAGCTGTATATCATTTTCACATGATTAATAAACGCTATTCAATATGCCAATTTGCTAATATTTTCTAATGTTTTTACCATCCATACAAATTTAATGTGATATACTTAAAATATATTTTCATTATTCAATTTTGTTAATAACACCATTTTGCATAAAATCACGATTTTCCTGTAATTATCTTCCTTTCATATAGATAAGTGATTGTTAATTTATGGGCCTTTAGAAAACTCTATCAATTATCTCACTAGCTAATTGTTCATTTATATATGGCAATAAATTTCCTATCTCTCTTTACAAGCAAACACTATGTTGGCATTCAAACAATTTAAAATTATAAATAAAAATTCCTAGCTTTTAAGCATAGGGACCAAATATTCAAAGTGAACAATTAAATATTTTAGTATGGAAAATGCTTAAATATTTGAAGCATAAACTTGTCATTTATATTAATTTAATAATAAAATGGCATCAATATTGAATGTAAAATTTATCCAGATTGAAATCCAAACAAGCTCTGTGAATAGTTGAATAGATTCACTTAATATTTCGAAGACTAATCCAAATGTTTAATCTTCTCAACAGTGATATAGAATCTAAACGCATGCGCATTATCGTGATATCTGTCACGATCCAGCATTGTAATATGTGTATTATTCCTTTCATACTAAATGCTTAATCTTATTGAACTTTGTAACAGAACAATAAACCAATCATGAAATTTAGTAATGATTATTTACATTTGAAAGAAATCAAGACACCATAAATTACAATTGAAAATTTTATCTAATATTATTAATAGATAAAAAATATATTAATATATTTTTTTTAAATTTTAGCTAGAATAGTTTATGTATTATTATATAAGTTGATAATTTTTTCTATTAAATGTTTGCGAGAATTTTAGGTGGTATGATGGCCTTTATCTTCGAGGCCTTATATATCTAATGTTTGAAGCAACAGAAAATAGAAAGGTAGATTTGGAGTAATTGTTCTATTGATTAATAAGATAAAAAGAGAAAAAATATGTAGTGGAAACGTAAATAGTTAAAAAATATGTATTATTCACAAGAGAACCACATACAGTACTGAGAGTATACCGAATCCAACATAACTTGAGAAACTGTGTTTGCTGATAATAAATATTTAAGAGTTAATAGTTATTCCTTAAAGAGATAAGCAATTATCTCTATTCAGATGTAACTGAATAAGTAAATATGGAATGCGCATATTTTTGCTTCAATTTAGCCTTTGACTTAATGTAAGTGCTTAAGAATTTTCCATATTTACTTCTCTAAAACCAGAAATGCAAAATTTCTGACCCTTTGTTATGGATACCTAACTGCTAAAAGTTATTCTAAGCTTCACTTGATTACTTACAGTATATTTGCGTTGTAATATTCTCAAACCTCTTAAAGTATTTTGCAGTAATGACTGGAATAAAACCTGAAGCATTCCATTTAAAATACTTGGTCTTATAATATTATGTTGAACTTCAATGAAAGTGGGATTTAAATTGATGAAAATTTACTGAAACAAAAGATTAAAGCAGCGAAAAAATAATTTTATACAGATAAGTGTACATTGAAAGGCATCAGTTTATTTTAACATAAAATTTTTATAAAACTGAGTAATTAAACATTTCAGGTTTATGAAATAGTTTTAATGATACTGAAAAAATATTAACTTACTCATCCTTATTAATTAATAACTAATTAATAATTAAATATTAATTTACTCATCCATTTTTTTTCATTATTTTATTTTGAAATTTTTAAAATTTAAAAAAGGTTTAATGAAATCACTTTAAAAAAACCAGTTTTGAAGCAACTGTTTTTTCTTGATCTTAAATATAATTTTTTGGAGTATCTAACACAAAATTTGATCCGAATTTATTATCAGCTTGAATGTGTAAAATGAATATAAATGGAAATGGTTTATACTCAGAAATTTGATAATTTTGTATTTTATAATTTCCAAATAGTTAATTGTGCTTCAAAATATTTTAATTGAATTGAAATTAAACTTTTGAATTTTATTATTTTCTTATGTATAAATATAAAAAATAATAATATTTATTTTATTTTTAAAGAATTTAAAAAAATAAAATACATTGATATAGAATACCAACAAAATTTGATTAATAATACTGGTATTTTATAAGAATTTTTATTGATTTTCTTAAATATTTGAATTTAAATTAATAATTTGAGTTTGCTTGATAGCCTAGAGTTTATTCAAAGCAAAACCGTTATGAGAATGCACTTTCAAGAGTTTAAGAATTACAATTTATTTTCAAAATTTACTAAACGACATTCTGTTATGCTCCTATTAGAGGTTATTTCCAGAATTCTAGATTTTTAGAGCTACATGAGTCTATTTATAACTTTGAAAATAAAAATTCTAGCTTCTCTCGATAAATTATACTTTGTTTTACTGTCATAAACCAAACACAAACAAGTAGATCTGCAAACAAAACAAGTCTTCCCAGAAAAAACATAGATTTAGAATTTCGTTTTTTATTTTCTCTAAGACGCAGTGGTATACCTTACCTCTAACAAAATATCCTAAGATCGGTTTTTATAAGAACAGGGGAAAAAATTCAACAGCTTTCTACGTCGTCATAAAGATTTACGGTTTTTTATATCTTGTGCAGGATGTTGGGTTTGGTTTATGAATATCCGAGTCAAGAAAATCTGGCGAATGGCGGGTTGTGATAAGAAGGAATCCCTTTCGCCAATCTTGCCGAATTCATAACTCTCTCCTGGAGTTTTACAGCCAAGCTAAACGATGCCGGGAAAGGCTGTTATTTTTCTCTGCCTCTGGTGGCGGAACTCTGCCGTTTTATGTGGCCTTTTATGTTAAAAACAAGCCCATGGGTGACCTTCTAGCGTTTTGAGATCTTGCTAGATTTCTGACCTCAAACACGGGTCATCATAAGATATACTTTTAACTATCTTATGTCTATTCCTTCCATGAAATGGAACTTATTATAAGCAACGATATTGCCTGCAAGGCGAAATAAAATCATTCAAATTCTAAAATTTAATGGCAACATTTGCCGAGGAAATTAATTGCTGTTGGGAAATGGTATCGGCATATTTATAAATCATATGTACATATACAGATAAACATAGGTATTAGTAAATTCTTTATATATTCATATAAATAGATAGATAGATAAAATGATATATGCATATGGATATATATACAATCAACTCTCGTTCATAACCAGGTATACTTTTGAAATCTGTAATTTCCTTATTGTTAAATTCAAGAAAATGACAGTTAATTGCATTGATTGGATTAATTATTGCAAACGCAACTAGAATTAAAATGTTATTTATTTTTATATTTGTAATTGTGAACTACATTTATTTAAATAGTTCTTTTCAATTTATAAAAGAATAATTTAATTTATGATATAAAACTTTATTCTTATTTATTATAAATGTTATCAAATTAATTAGAAATATTATAAATACATATTAAAAATATTAAAAAATAATTGTTTTTTTGAATGATTAGGAATGCATACTATACATATTTATATTATTTTTGAAATCAAGAAAATTTCATAGACTGTAAACAAACAAAATTTGTAAAATTAGTTTTGTACAATTTCTAAAATAAACACAATTTGAAATGTAACTTATTCAAACTTTAATTTAGTTTATTTTTATTTCGTGTTTTAACTAAGCATAAAACAAAATATGGAGGGATTTATTTCAATGAGATATTAAAACTGCTAACTTTATTTTTATTATTTTAAGTAAAAATCAAAATGTTTCTATTCAATTTAATTTTTTTGCATGCATTATTTAAAATCATGTTTCCCATAATTAAATTTTTTTTTCATATTTTTAAGACTCAGTGTTCCTTTGAATATAGTGAACATTTTTTAAATCAACGTGCTGTGAAATGCTGATTTTCTCTTCCTCGCATTAACATTGTGTTCCATTCAATTTATATGTCATGCTTTCTTTCCTGTGCAATTAGCAAACCACGCCGACATAAAACATTGACACATTAGGTATATACTGTGGATACTTTTCCAAAGTGACTTAAATAATGTATGATTTAAATTGCCATATGCTCAATTGTTTTTATCACCAAAAGGGAAGAAATTTTGAAAATGTATCTTTAAATGATGTCTAAGTTTTCCAACTATATAAAAAGCTGACATATATTATTAATTTACTTATAAAAAATAAGGTTTAAAGAAAGGCTGTAATACTGATATGAAAGTTAAAATTTATTGGTGCTAATTTCTCTTTTCATGGAGTAAAATATACAGAGTATAATTAAACTGTAGAATGGATTACAAATAATAAATTACTTTATAAAAATTTGTGTGATTAAAAATGTTTTTTTTTCTGTTTATTATATTATTTTTTTATAGTTGTTAAATGCATTGTATATTAATTTCGCAGCACTGTAGATTACTTCAATTTAAAAGTACTTCATATGTAACATTCCCATAAAAATCTTGATAAAATAATAAAATAAAAAAAATAGGCAAAGAGGATAATAATAAGCAAAATCATATATGAAAATTATTCAAATTAAATCAGGATGCTTCTTTGATAATTTCTTTCTAGTAAAATTTATGTCTTACATGGTTAGCTATGTATTTGTTGTGTTCACTTTTTGACTTAATTCCAAGACAAAAGAATCTCTATTTATAAAATCTTTTACACACATAACACCAATAGTTTAATCAAATGTATTATTATGGAAATCCTAATAAAGAAAATTGTTCGGGAAATTACATGCTAATATTCTCTCTCAAGAAGTTTAATTATTAGTTTTCACTGAAAATATTTGTGAACATTTTAAATCAATTGCTATACAACTTAATAAATTTTTATTTATTATTTAGTTTTATTGTCATGTTTTTATTTAAATAACAATGACATTTAAAAGCATTTATAATTTGTTTTTAGTGTAACTATGAGCTTGTAGTAAAATTTGCATAGCATATACAAAGACCGAAATGTAAATTATGACTATTTTACAATTTGTGACATTGTGTGTGTTTATGAATAAATATCATACAAATCATTGTTGACACTTGTGTCTTTTCTCTTTTTCTTTCCTTGAGAGAGCTAGGCGCTTGGAGATCGTAAAATAAATTTCAAATTCCACTACAAGATTCTGATTACCAAATACTGGTTAGATAAAAGGCATAATGTTACTGGTTAGATAAAAGGCATGTTAATTTCTTATTAATTCATCTAAAATGCATTGCAATAATTTTTATTAATTTCTAAGATAACTAATATAATCTTCAATGGAATTTTGTCTTAGAAAAAAATTGTCACCGTATGTGAAATATCTTATCAGATATTAAGAATTTCTTTTATCGATTTATGGGAAAAGTAAATCTGAAATCAATTTTGTAACACAAGTAAAAGGAATCATTCTTTTCTTTGCTTTTCTGTAATGAATCAGATAAAACGGAACATTCCTGTTACGTTTTATCAGATTCCTTATAGAACTCTATTTTGAATCTCATTAACTCTATTTTGGATCTAGATAAAAATTTTAACTAATACATTTCCTTCAAAATAATTTTAAAAAATACTCAAATTCCTACTTTTGATGTTCCTAATAATTATTAATGCTGCGTTATTTAATGTAACTGGTGTGAACAGTTGTTGACTTAATTTGTAGATATAAAAATTAGTTTTTTAAATTAGAAAAATTTGCGCTTATTTACTTCACAAATAATTTTTCATCACAGTGGTTGGATTTACAGTGTATTCTTGTAAGACCACGTTGTTTGAAAGGGAACATGACAGAAGGGTAGATGAAATTTTTATCTAGATCCAAAATAGAGTTTTATAAGGAATTGGAAGGTAAAAGATACATAATGTATTAAAAAGTAGGAGGAATTGAAATGTAGGAGATACATAGTATTTCAGCTTTCTATATGCACGTATAGCAGGTTTATTGCTTATGATTTTTCGAAATTTTTCTATACATACATGAAAATTGCCTATTAATTCTAAAAACTGATAATGAACTAAAATTTTGTAGATGTTACTAAAAGACATATGATAGTTTTCGTCTATTAGTATGATAAATTTGTCGAGTTAATATCATACGGATTTCTTTGAAATATTTATCTGACTATGAGATTTCTTTATCTATATAAAATAAATATGTTTTAAATTTCATATTTCAAGTCTTTGGATTTCATTTGAGAAGGGAAATGTCAATAATTTAAACTGAATTAAATTAAAATAAAGATTCAGAAAATATTATTTAATCTCTTTTATATTGAAGATACAATAATTTTATATTGAAAATACTATTTAAAATTTATATTTTTCTCGAATATAATAAAAAAATACGCATTTCTTGAAAATTCTAGAACTTAATTTAAAATTTAAATAGTAATATTAATTTAAGTTTTAAATCAAATCAAATTATTTTAAGGAAATCTAATTTTTTAAAATATTAGAAGCATTTATACTATTTACAATTTAAACACAAACATCTTAGCTGCTAAAAAATTATTAATCAACAATAACATGTATATTAATTTAAAAAGGTTACGTTCGCAAGTAGTACGTTTTCAAGATTGTAAGTCATAAAAAATAAATAAATTATTATTAAATTATTTAAATAAATTATCAGCTAAAACATAAATACATTTTCTACCAACCACGTTTATTGTATTATCCAGTTTTTATATGAAATTTAAGTACAGTAATAGGTTTGATTTTTAATAACAAAAAATTCCTATTTATTAATATATTTTAATTTTGATCTGACTTATATTTTCAAATAAAAAGGTTATGTACGCAAAATAATAGTATATTTACTTTCTTATCTAGGAAAAAATTTATAAATTTTTATTGATTTTTACTTTTTATTTAAAATGTCTTGAACATTATTTAATTTCTTATTATTTAGCTCAATGATAAGCAACATAAATAAATAGATTAAAATTAATTAAAGATGATACCTCTTCTTGTAATCGATAAATATGAAGATCGATCTTTGATTCAAATAGAAAGATTTTGATGAAATTCTTACACACTGCAATAAATTAAAGTAAAAGCTCAAACAATATCCTTTTGAATATTTTAAATCCACTTGTGCTTCAGTATCAGTATGTTACAGGAAATATTGGTAAGACAGCATGCGTTCCGATGTTATATAACAAGTAGTATATTTTGAAATTTCTGAAACATGATGTGTTAGGATTATTTGATGCTTTTTCTGCAATGTAAAAAGTAAATCTCTTGTTCCTATCTAATAGGATCATACACTTTCTTTAAATTAAATTCAAAACTATTTAATTAAGGATATATATAGCAAGAATATCTCCTCAGCGTTTAGTGTACTGTGACAATTCTTTGTCTACCTACAGTTACCAAATCTAACACAACTGAATGCGTGAAAAAACTTTTTAGTTTTAATATTGGCTAAAATTATAAGTGAATCCTATAAACCTATTTATTTAATTGGGAACGCTCCTTTCAAATGAAAAATCAGCAAATCAGGTTTTTCTTTATTTTACATTGGTAAAATACCATTTTGATGGTTAATTTGTTGTTCGCCAGATTTTTTTTTTTTTTTTTTTTTTTTTGTACGCGAATACCAACTTAATTTGGAATTACATTTTAAAGTGCATTTGGAATTACTATAAACATAGAATCAAGAAAAGGGAATCATATTAACTATCTATCAAACTAAGTATTAGTGTGCTAACCAGCAGCCAGTTAAGCGTAATATTATTTAGTTCTACACTTTGTTATATTTATCTAATTCACTAAAAACTCATAAATATCAATCAATATTAAAGTATTCACTTGATTGAGAAGGGCCAAACTCATATTTGAATTCCAAATGTATGGAGGACAGATTAAAAGATTACAAAGAAAATGTTGTGTTGCTTAAAATAAAGTATTTTCTATTATTAAACAGTTACTGCATCCTTGGGAATAAAAAAAACTAGTATGGCACCACATTTTGTAAAATAAATTATAAAAATATGATTTAATTAGAATGATATTGACAGTTGAGTCCAACTTCTTACTGGAAGAATTTATGGCCTAAACTTAAGTTTAGCAATTCTTAGACATAACTCTTATTGAGTTTTATTAATGGTTAGAATTCTCTTTGAGCAATAGGGTCGTGTTTGTTTTCATATTTGAAAAAAGTAACAGTTGAGTCAAACAAACCTATGATTCATTGGTGATTGCATATATATTGAAGTTGCATAATTCATGTTATTTAACTAAAAAAAATCATATTTTAATACAAAACTCATTGCTTTAACAAAATTCATCCTAATTATTTTATCTCTAATAATTACAATCATCCTGGTGTCTTAGTAGTAGCTTTTCGCCCTCCATACGCACAGATCCGAGGTTGTATCCTCGGGCTGAACAAGGATGCAAGGATGAAAGGCACAACCTTCTTACACTTTCATCCCAACAGTGAGTCAATAAAACTGAGTGTCAAGCATGCTTAGGAACTAAGCGTTTGGGGTTTCGCGTTAGGCTGACCACCTAATCGGACATGTGTTTCACACCCCAGAGTACTCTGCCAAAAAAAACAGATATGGGTATTGTAGGCGTTGCCCTCCCCCGGATGGACTGTTTTGCACCAGAGTTCAGTTTTAGTTTTAATTATTCGAAGTAGATTGAATACGGCCATATGACAAGAAATATGTGAATTTTTTAGATTTTTATGTCCTAATCAATACTTATCAATGTTCCAGAGTCAATTGACAATCAATACTTATTTAAAATTTCTGGAAAGATATCTGTCTTGAGATCATCAATTAAAGTAACATAACCTTTCAATAAAGTAACATCACGATGGGAAAATATTCAAATATTATTTACTAACTAAGATGATGTTGCTAAGTCAGGAACATGAAACTACTTCCTTGCTTTTCTCTGAATCATTCTATAAGTCATTGTCTGAATAGTCCTCGAATACAAATAATGACCTTTGAGTGACAAACAATCCAAGCCAAATCTCTGAATCATCTGATTTAGCTTGATCCGTAATCTTTATTTGAAGATTTATTGAACTGAGATATTTAGGATGTAAAAGTTTGTATCTCAGTAGTAAGTATGGTTAAATTAGCAATTTTAAGTATCAAGGATGTATTCTTTTGTTAAAAGTTGCGTTTATTTCAATTAATAAATGTTCATGTGTCAGAGGTTTTTGAGCAGTCTTCTTCAGGAGCTTAATTTGTCTTTAAAACTTTCACTTACTTTTTTTGATATATTTAAAACAAAGCAGAATTTTTCTGAAGTAAAAGAACAAGATAACTTTTAATGAGTTTCAGTCTACCATAAATGCATTTGAAATAAGCAAATATACTACAAAATTTTACTTTTTATGGTTAGAAGGCCTATTGCAATATTTCCCCTATTATAGATTTCAATGCAATATAATTTTGAATTCTTTTAAAGTTTCCCAGCAAATAGCATATTTTTTTCTGAATATCTTACTTAAAATTGTATTCCTCTTGTCGGAAGGTTCCTTAATTTTAGACACGTGTTTATTTTATCTATGAATCCTTCAGAAATCATATGAGTTGTATATTTCCTGCTATCTATGTTAAATAAAAAATATTCGGAAAAGTTACTAAGTCTCTATTGTGGTTTACATTATACGTGTATAAAGAAGATGTTAGGGTTTTGATGCCTAACATAACCAAAGATCTTCATTCTGAGAAGGCTAATAAACATTGAATGTTCTGAGGAATTCAATAAATCACCATTAGTTTGCTGTGGTGTGAATAGAAGGCCACCGACTCTGGTGTCTAGTTTGTTACTTTACTGTTTTTAAAGTTATGGGGCAGTTGACTTTGCTCAGTGGCTTCGATCAACTCTAATGTATGGGGTAAGCTTTATTGTATTTCTATAACCTTGGGTTCTAAGGCATGTATTATGTGGCTTAGTAGTAGGACAGCATTCTTCAGAACAAAAGTTTGACTTGCTGCATGCATCCCTACTAGGATATGTACGTGGATGTTTTCCAAGTTTCGTGTCTTGCTACTCATGAGAACGGCTCACTAAGTATGAAAAGTCCTTCTGGAAGTCAATTACGTTGACATTAAAATAACTTACAGCACTCTTAAGCCGTTAAGTAGTCAAAGATGTACTATCGAATGTTGTACTTAATACAAATTAAAATATCTTTATTTTATTTGGTTTCACAGATTTATTTCCCCCATAAAAGTTTAATGGACTAATAAATATTTATTGAAATAATCACATATAATCTCTTTTAAAAACTATAAAGCACTTTAAATTAAATGGATACAATCTCCATTTTAATTTTAACAGTTCCCAGTACATTAATGAGTTCTTTCACCGAGAAGTAAACCTTTCCTCCTTTTGCTGAAAATAACACTAAAACCATTTACTTCCCGGGAACTCCTGTTAACGAGTAACAGATAAGAGGTCTTTCTCCGCATCAAATTCTACGAAGCGCGCTTTTCAGTCCACGATAAGCGACCTCAGACTCTGTCATTATCTGGGGTTCGTTCTCAGCTTCCGGGCATTGGGGGATGGATGAGAGACCTCATATTTACTAATATTCAGTACTGCGATAAACAAGTTATTAAGACGAGAAAGAAAACCTAGAGAAGAGGCCTCGATAAAATGTTTTCCACTTGAATGGGAGTAGAAGAAATATAAATCGTGAGACTTAGAGGAAATTATTGATCACTTGAGCGGACATATTTATCTCAGGAATTTTTCACGAACCACTTGAAGAGATTTAGTAGCAGATTATGTTTTGTAATTCCTATGAAAAACTCTAAACATAAAGCTTTAGTCTCTGAAATAAAAGAAAATAATAGATAGGAGAGTTTTGAATTCAAAAGCTTTTTTCCTTTATATTTAAATATTTTATTAGCTAAAAAAATGCCATTAAGTTTTTCTCACTGAGTTTTAGGTATACGTATATAGTGTTTTTGTTTGAGGTCTTAATCTTATACGAAGACATTTTTCCATAAGTCCCCATATTGCTAGAGAACTTGAGATAAGAGTCCATTAAAGTGTTGACTATGTAATAATGATTATCTACTTTTGTTGACAGAAATAAATAAAAGATAAACGAATGTATTCTAGTAATAGCACAAGTGCGAATTAAATTGCAATATTTATTGAATAAAATAAATTAATTTCATCAATACACTCAAGTTGACATTCATATTTACAGATGATTGAATTATAAATTATGTTTATTCATTATCCATGAAACTATTCAATGTTTTATTATTACGTTTCTAAACTTATAATTTAATTCAGGTTTTTTTACATTATATATTACATACTTATCTGATAATTGTTGCAATAATAATAAAATATTGTTGCAGTTATAAAAATCTTAATAGGAGTGTCTTACTGCAATAAAGCGATTTTTTACTATACAACAATAGACATATTAAAAAATCCTTTTGGAAATTAGCTATTCGTATAAGTTAATAGTTTTAAAATTTTTATTTTTAGAATATGCATTTTTTTTTCAAGTTCTATATAAAAAAAAGAGAAAAACAATAAAAAATACCACTCCTTTTATTTCCCCATAATGGTTTTGAATTTAAAATTTTTCTTTTCCTGGAATTTTGATTAAAAATATCAATCATCTTTAATAGCTTACGCTATTTAAAGCTATTATATATATACAACGGTGGCTGTCGAGTTGAAAAGGAATTCTAGCTAAAAATATATTCCTTCGATTTTTTGAAATTGACTTTTTTCTTTTAAATAAGCTTTCAATTTCTATTCGTCAAAGGATTTTTCAATGTTTGAAAAGCTCTTCTACAAAACTCTTTTTCCAAAACGAGGAAAATCCTTTATATTTCATTTTATTATTTTATGATTTTTAAATCTTGTGGTAGTTAGACTTATATATAAAGAATTTTCTTTTCAAAATACTTTTTAATACTTTTTGACATTTCTTTATGTAGTTAAGTATATTTTTTACAATTTTAATCGTTTCCAATAATAGATTTCAAACTAAATTTAAAAAAATTATTTTGAAATAAAAAATGTTTTGAAATTTTAATAAAAAAAAGGTAAAGATTTTTGTAAGATTCGGAAAATATTTTTCTATTGTAATTTTATCGTTATGTTAACTAACGTCCTAGTATTTATAATTTTTTATTTATATCAATTTCAAGGTGTGAAAGATAATGATAGATTGAAATGTATTTAAAAGACAACTGCAGATTGTTATTCCTAATTTTGTGTTATGCTCATTTGTCAAAGTTATGATCTGAGATGGTAATCTTTAACCCAATTTCATGCACAATAACATTAATGGCATCATACTTGACACGAACACAAACTTTATCGTTGTAATGGTACTTGTAATATCTTTACAGAATTATTCAATCATAAAATAGTTACTTTTACTAAAATGAGAATATATATCAAGCACACGGATTTGCTAAATTGCAGAAAAATGATAATTTTCACATCATTACATTTTCTACTGTAACAAAGAAAATTTTCAAATACCCATCGATTAATGACAGGTTTGTTCCTTCCCCTATCTGAATTGGTTTATCCGAGTAGACTCTTTGATACTTTGTACTTTAGTAGTTTAGTTGGCCCTTAGTAGTTTAGTTAGCATTTTGTAGTTTAGTAGTCTAATTGGCACTTTGTACTTTGGTAGTTTGATTAGCATTTTGTACTTTACTAGTTTAATTGTGCTTTTATACTTTAATAATTTAGTTGGTACTTTGTAGTTTAGTTAGAACTTTAGAGTTTTGGTGGTTTAGTTAGTTACGATTTGAAGTTGTTTAATCAATTTTATCATACGGAGGCTAATATCATAAGAATTTGTTATTTAAACAGAATTTTATCTCACTATAAGCATCATAGCAGGGGTAGAATTTGAACACATGAACTGTTTAATTGAAGGCCAGAAAACTCACCATTCATTAACAGATTTGTTATACTATTAAGCATAAAGAAATTAAGATCTATTTTATGACTCTGCTCACGCATCTCATTCCAGGTGCTTTCTCAAGATTTCAGCTGTTGTAGACTTTTTGTAAGATTTACTCTACATTCATAAGGAATTACCTTCAGGATGTACTTTTTAAATATTGTGAGCCGAAACTGCAATTTTCAAAAAGAAAATTTCAGAAAACTGCCATACATCCAATAAATGTACATGTAAAAGACATAACTTGAAAGATGTACTGTAAAAGATACCTTCCTTAATCATAATGTTCATAAATCATAGTGTATTACTGAAATTAGACTTTTAAATAGGAAATTCATATTATTACTAATGTATAATAATAATTTTGTCATCTAAATAGTTTAATAACATATGGAATATAATTTTGAGTCAATATTAATTGACCTTAAAATATATATTTAATAGTATTACATTCGATTTAAAAATTTAACGTTATTTGTAGTTTACTACAGTTTTATTTCTTTCATAGTTCATTTCAAAGCAGTAAAGATTTTATTCAAAATGTCAACAAAGAGAAAATTAATGTCTCCCTGAAAAGTTACTCATTGGGATTATGTTCTAAAGTTTTTTTATTGCAGAAAAAATCCATTAAATGTGATTTCAAATTAACCTTTAATATTTTGTTGCATATGTCATTCTTATGAGTCAAGGTCCCAAAGCTTAAATAACAGTTTTATTTTGATTCATTAAAACTTCTCAAATATTATTAATTTTTTTTTCTGGAGCTGAATTTACAAACGAAGGGTTAGAATTCTGGTTCTCCGATGAAGAGCTCATTCGATTCCCATCTTGTGTTTCATTGTTTATTGTGATTTAAATGGGAATGTGTTTATTGAGAATTCATTTTAAGCTGTAATTCTCTAATTAGTTCCTTATTGTAAAATAGGAGCTTTTAAAGAACAAACAAACTTAAAAAATAATAAATCTTAGCATTTGGAATACACTTATTAAAGAAATTTTCAAAGCATGGACATTTTTAAGATTTCAATGAATTTGATTTGAAATATTTTTTATAAGGGAAATTAATATTTTTACTATGATTAACAGTAGAGAGTTGACTCAGAGAATTTCTATGAAATTTAGTTAATTATAATATGCTATTACTTTAAAAATATCCCATAAAGAGAAGAACAAATTGGAATTATCCTATTTCAATCTTCTAATCTTCTTGACAACAAAATTTATATTACCAATGTAAGAATGAGGTAAGAATAAATGGTCCTTGTCCATCACTTAATCTACTTCTTCAATCTAAAAGATGTATGAGCTTTCTTCCATAGTTTATCTAGCTTGTGAAGGAAACTGATCAATCTAGTTTTGTTTACAATTGTGGTGAACATGACAAGATAGTATGTTATACATCACAAGTGTGCACATTTTGAAAAATTCCGATGAAATTATCCATTTAAAGTTGATTAATAAAAATACATATTATATTGTTAATTATTTCTGAAACACTGAATAGAAAATATATTTCTGCAATGTAGGAAAATTTGATTTGTTTCAAAACATTTGTTGATGAAATTATCCAAACTGCAAATTTTATAAGTACCAATGGACCTTATTCCTATCTACCAAAGAGAGCTTTTTACTTTAAAAAAAATTTTTTTTATGAAATTCATGTTTCATTTCTATTAATGGTTAAAAAATAGAGTCATTCTGATTTTTATTTGCACTTTAACTAACATTTAGTTTAACATTTTCTATTCAAAGCATAGCAGATATGAATGTAAAAGTTTTCTATTATTGCATTTATTTGACGATTAACTATCTGAGCAATACAGTCAATTTTTCCAACGGCAAATCGACCATATATTTTTTAATTTTTTATAGATAAAGTAGAAATTTCAACAGAACTTTTAATAAAAAATACAAATCAAAATTAATGCAATTAATCAAAACGATTGAATTTACATTAATTTTTTATAATTGAAGACGCAAAGTTATCGAACTAAAAAATACAAAATTCAACATCAGCTGAATAAATATTTAGTTAAGTCAAATTTCGAAGAAAACTTTGAAAGCAAATTCCACTCTTATCCAAAACAAATAAGACTAATATCCAAACTAGTCTGGATCAAAGACAGTTTCCGATTTTTCCCAAGGTCTGGTATTTTGAAGTGGAAGAATGTTGGATCAAAGAATGCCAAGATCGGTATGCTATTATCAGGGGAGGGGTATTATACCCACCCTCCCAGTGATCTAGTAAGATGACAGTAAGGTTTAGAGGAAAGAATTTCTGTGCTCTACTCTTAATTGGATTTGTTTCCCGCTATTTTTGGTTGTGTAGTCATGACTACGTGGAAGGGATTTTCTTCGACATTTAGAGAAAAACTGAAAGAGGTAAAAGAAATCCTTCAAATCCGATGAACTAGTTATTTTTAAAGCTTAAAAAGCAAGAAATGGAATCTACATATTTCGAGAAAAATTGTTTGGTTGAGATAAAACATCTCAAGATAGCTTGCCTGTGGTAACAGTAGAATATTTCTATTGTCAATTCCATCGAAATTTATTTTTTAACATCCTACCTTCATTTCACTGAATTTTTTACTCTTGAATGCTATTTAGATTAAATAAATATTGTTTAAAAACGATTAATATATAAATTTCTATCGATAGCATAATTTTTATAAAAATATTGAAGCAAAACTTCTGTTTATTCATTTTAAGAAAGGATCTGCAGTTACCCAAATATCAGACACAGAAGTTTCATTAAATGCAATACAGATATACATTTATAAGAAATCAAGGAATGTATTTCGTAGATGCTTAAATATAGAAATAATGATAAACTGTGCTTTGTGAACCACAATTTTATGCCAATATAATCTAGGGCAGTGACTATGCTAATAGTCTTAACAGAACATGACTATATATCCAAACATCTGTACGTTTAAAATTCTTCTGTGTCCCAACTGCCCCCTTGTAGTTTACGCCAGCAAATGGACATTCTTTATTTGCACACATGTATTACCAATCAATGGTTCGGCGACTGATATTGAGAGGTGAGAGAGCGTTTGTTCAAGTGATTCTCTTGTTATTTGTATCTTTGTTTGTGTTCTGTATTTTATTCTGTATTGTTATCTTCTTCTTGCTGCTAGTCATTGCAAATAAAAAACTATTAAAACATACTTGTTTTGATGAAAATAAATTTGTTGAAATTCAAGCTCTCAACTGTCACCATATGTTGAGCCTTCTAAATATAATTATTTGAACATCCAATTTCATTTTACATATTATAATTTATATTCTATATATATTTGAAATCTATTGCAAGGCACATCGTAATTCATTTTCTAAACCTAGCACTGTTTAACTAATCTACTAAAATATAACTTAAATTGAAAATAAGCACTGAAAAATGTTTAAAAAATTTATGGTAAAACATTCTGAACTATTAATGTATATTACAGATCTTTATGGGAAAAGGATTATGGCTGCTGTCGGAAATATTGCTCACCTGATGACAATACTGTTTCGGCAATCATTTAAATGAAATGAGACGAAATTATTTTTATGAAGAGAAGTAAAGAATAAGTGACTTCTCCAGAAAGTTCGCGCATGTTTTCATAAAATGAGTAAGAAAACAGTTCTGAATAAGTAAGAACGAATGAAAAATAAATGACACGTATATATAAACAAAAACAGACAAAATTTATGTGTTTTATCTAAATTATTCAAACATTAAATGTAATAGCTGACATGAACATCAAAATGATTATTTTTATAAGACCAATATTAAACACACCACTTCTGGGCATGAAGAGGATTAATTTCTTTTGAAATTATTTCTTTGCAGAATTGTACTTTTCTAAATTAAAACTTTAATTATATTACATATATTGTTTAAATCAAAATAATTTTCATGGCTAATCAGTGGACTTTTAAATTGTGTGTGCCGTATATAATTTTCTCAGATTTTTCACACTAACACAAAGATTTCACACATATTTTGTTGGTTAATAACTTGGTAGGAAAAAGCATTGCTCTTATGAACGGGTGAGAATGGTCACCCGGTCATAAGTCAGTTACAGATCATTATATTGTTACATGTTACAATATTTTGTTACATGTTATCTCCATTCATTGATGTGTATGGTGAAGAAAGGTTTATATATCTCAGATGTAAGTCTCATTACTAAAGTGATGTTTAAAATTCAAAGTTGTGCGTATAACTGCTTTGATCTACAAGATTATGAAGCCAAAAACATCACAACAATCTCTCTTAGTCATGTAAAAATACAAACGTTTAGTTTTGGGGGTCATAAAAATTCAGCTTTGTGCTATTCTTAACAAAAATTCCTTTTTTCGGATCCCTCTTTTGTAGCTATTGTAGAATACAGTTACATGAATATTTAGATGCCACGAAGTAGACACCCTAATGTACAAATATTGTCTAAGAAATCCAGTAAGTGAACTTCCTTTCAAGAGGAATTTTCATAGATAGTGATCGTATCCGCGTGTCGCAAGGGAGGAAACCCGGAAAATTCTTAAGTATCTACTCTAAAAAACATGCTTAAAGAAGGCAGATGTGCAACTTTCATTTACGTTGTTCAACACTTGCTGGGCTCAAACCCGTGACTTTAAATTCCCAAGAACGCTGTCCTACAACTTATTTAGTTTTCAAAACATTCAGTTTTCTTTTCTAAAAACATTAAAAATATGTATAAAAGTAAACAAACATATGAATGAAACCATTACTTGGGTGCCTAATTTTTTAACAATTTTTAAAATCTTCATAAAAGCCTAATTTTTTCCTAATAAATATTTTTTACTTCTAAATAAACAATTAAGTTAAAATTGATAACTTTTTTTCTAAATTTTTAGGCTTTTGAAAGTAAATCTGCTATTTTCCTTATTATTTTTCTCTTATCACGAAAACTGAACCTTTATGAAAACTTTTTTCAGCCAAAGCTGGATTTAATCTGACAACGATTTAATACACTGAATAAAAATTCGCAATCCTTCCTTTGGTAAATAACTTTTTTAGTAACTTTCCTTTAGTATGAAGAAAGATTACCCTTGTAACATTAGACTCTGTCGTTCCTTTGAAAGGAGCTTAAACAACAAGTCACTGGATATATCTTGGAGATAGCACAGAAAAATATAGTCTTTCAAAAGGTTAGCTACTAATTGCTTTTTTTGGCAATAATTACTATAGTTAGAATACTCTTCTAAATACTATGAAGAAGTTATTATTTCTTCATAGATTCTTTAAATGATTTTATTTGTGTGATTAAAACAATAATTAATTCTACAAATTAACTATTGTTTTACTGTTGCTCATGAATATGTTTCTAGTAAGAAAAAAAACCAAATTAGGAATAGGAATCTTTTGTAGCCGCATTATTTAGTTTATAAAATAAAATAGAACTGTGATTTTTTTTTAATTTTTTCCAGTTTAAATTGAATAAAAAATGCATTCTTCATATTGGATATTTGGATATATTCAAATATGTTCCTTTTAATCTAGATATCTGGCATTGAAAAAAATACAAATTTCTTATTATTACGGCAAATGTATCTTTTAAGAATGAATATAGTTTTGCTTTTCTTTTCCCAAAATGTGATTGTTAATATTACCATATTAATTGATGAACTATATTCAGTACTGATGTTTTATTTTTTCGCGTTTAACCATACATGTTATTTCTTTCGAAAAAAAAAATGTTAAATCTTTTCAACACTTGAATGAAAGTGACAACTTTAATCATATGCAACGAAGGTATAACAACGAAATGATTTGGGCTTAATTTTAGCCATTGTTCAAAATTTTATAAGCATACATGGATTTTGATATTAGTTGCATTTGTTAGAAGGCATCTAAAAATATTCCAAATTTTAACTTTTTCAAACTTTTTTTAACTTTAATTTCAAACGCAAATTTCTATAATTAACAGCCCAACTACAGAATGAAAATAATGAATCAAATTACAATTACAATATGATTATAACTACATTTAAAGTAAAATATTGCATTAAATTTAGTAGAAGATTTTTCATGATCACCAATATTACAGATAATTCTGGATTTTATGAAAAATTTTGACAATCAACTTAGAAATCATTGTCACTGACTCTCTCTTGTTACTGAATTTTTGAAAACAACTGCAAAATATTTTTATTTATACGATGTAGAGTAAAATTTCAAAGTAACCATTTAACAAACCTGAAAAAAGGAAATTTATTCACTTTTGTTCCATTAAACAATCAAGTTTTTTTTTAAGTAAAATTGAACTAAATATTATCCATAATCAGGATGATCCATTCATTATAAACTAATTATCATAAAGTAAGGAAAATCACAAAAATGACAATAACGTAAAATGTTATGCGTGGAATTTAAAGAAACATATATATATACATATTATACTACACAACAGAAGGTACAAAATAGCATAAAAAGAAATCAAGAGACAATCATGGTATTATAAAAATTAGCATATTTATACAATGAACAAATGGGAAGTGTTAGTTTGGTATAGGAAAAGTAACCTTAATATGGGGTTCTTTTAAAACAGCAAGCGTAGCGATTTGTGATGCTCTCAATTATGCTGGTGCAGTTTGTCCTTTTGGAACTACTGCATCAGCGGATTGAGAATGTCCTCCTAATGTCCCAAACATTCTCAATTGGGTTAAGGTCCGGTGACCAAGCTGATCACAGCATGCCCTCATTTGTTTCCTACTCCTGATAGGCAACCACGATGTGAACCTTGTGTGGTCGCACACTATCAGCCTGTTGTACGAAAGCACAACTTATTGCCCCAGCATAAGGGTGTGCATAAGCATCCATGATGCCATCTCTCTAGATGTGAGCACTAATATTTCCACAGGGAAAGACATGGAGGTCTGTGTGACAACCCAAAGAAATACTACCCGAAACACAGACCCTTCCTGATCCATATGCATCTCTTTCATGGATGTTTTGATGGATGAAACGAGTTCCACTTCGTTCCAAATGAAAATGCGCCTACTATCGCTTTCGAGTCTAACTTAGACTCATCCCAAAAGAAAATAGCCCTCCATTGATCACGCGTTCAGTGGACGTGTTGACATGCCCATATGGCGTGCTGTGATGGGACGCAAATTTCTGGTCGCCTCACATAAAGACCACGTTCATGAAGCCTTGGCCACATGGTTGATCTGGTTGCCAACCTTCCGAATCTTGCAGCAAGGGAGTATCTGAGTCTAGCTGTTCTATTCATTTGTGCACATAATAACAAGTTCTATTCATTTGTGCACATAATAATAGTTGCGGTTCTATTCATTTGTGCACATAATAACAAATATTGGTCATCGGCACTCGTGATAACCTCCTGGATGTCAAATTCAAGAGGTTCAGAATTGTTGCCAATTGCTGGTTAGAAATTGTTGCCAAAGTTTATGAATCACAGACGGACTTACATTTAGCCAACTAGCCACTTCTGTCTGACTTTGTTCTACCTCTATTCTCCCAATAGCTCACCATTGAAATTGTTCGTCTGAAATTGACTGAAGACCATTGTTATAATTTCACTATACCAGATTTCTAATTTCAGATACGCAGCTACAATCGCTACCTTGCTCTGAGACATCAATTTTAATGTTCCTCGCAAAGAACGCATTCCGACCGCAGCATCACTATTTTATCAATAATAGCTGCAGGTGTTCAGCTCCTTTTATTTACCAACATATCAAAATTGCATTGAGATTGACTCATTTTTGGGAGAGTTATCGCTATTTTTGTAATTTTTCCTTAATTTTTAGTACCCAATGTATTTTTTGAATTTGGAAATTATATTTTTGGTCAAACAGGCTAAATTTTGCAATACTGTAGGTTTTTTGATAAGTATAATTCCGGATGATTTAGTTAAGAATTTAATGATACAATTAAAACTGAAAAGTGATTTTAAATAGTTGGGAAATTTGAACATGGTAAGATCCCTCTTTTCAAAATTTGCTTTTTTCAAATATTCTTTTAAAGTTTAAAAAAAATAATAATGCGTTTGCAGTTTTATATTGGCATAATTATTTTGCATTAAATTGTATGGTCATTTTTTTTGTTACTTCAAACTCATTAACAGGCATAGAATTTTCGATTTTTTAGTGAACCGATTTTAATTAAAAATATTCATTTTTCTTCCTTAGCGGTTATTAACATAGAAACGCTAGGCACATTTATTTGGCAACAAAAAAATAAAAAAAAGAACAGTTTTCGTTATCACAGCGAATGATGCTTTTTTTGCAGAGAAGATAAATTGATTGTAATATAATTAAATTAATATTAAAAAAACTGTATTAATTTTTCAAGAGAATTCTTCTAAATTCAAAAATTTTAATGGCATTATTCTAAAGGAAAATATTAACAGAACTTTACAAAATATGGTATTCATGGTGTGCAATTGCAATGCAAATAGTCAGAAAGAAAAACGCTCAGGTTGAAATTGGAACTTCAAATTAAAAACATATAACACTCAAATTAAAAAGATCCTTAATTATTTATTAACGTATATCTATTTATTGTACATTTAAACAATTGGGGAAAAAATGAGTCCTAATTATGAGGAAAAAGCAACATAATTCTTTATTCTGCTTGTGTAAATTATTTTTAAAATAAATTCACTATGAATCTGTAATTTTTGACCTATGTTAGAATACATAATAAGGTACATTAACTTTGCAAGATAATAATTCTTCCAAAAATTTTGAAATTCAATAAATGGAAGAATGCTGAAGATGAATTGTGGTATCAATTACGTCACTTGACTATGCTTTAATTTTAAAATCGAAATTTCCTTTTATTCTTTTTTTGTATATTTCAAACTATCCTCATATATTCTAAATGCATGTAATATTCTACCAACTATTTATTAAGTAGTCACATTTTGACGTAAAAAATGATACTGAAAGCGTGAAATATGATCAAGTAATAGAGCCCAAGGTATAATTTACTCTTAATTCACCTTGAAACACCAGAAATATCAATTCTTTCCTTTTCTCTTTATGACAAAAAATAGAAAAATATTTCATTCATTTTTACTCAAATTTTAATCAATTAAGTTTTTTTTAATAAAGTTTTAAAATTAAATATATTCTGATTTTATATTTTCTTCTTTTCGACATAATTATTTTTAATTTTAATGTATTTGGTTATTTAGATTTGAATTTTCATAAAAAAATTTTATTCATTGCATTGCTTCAAATAAAACCAACATTTATTGACGAAAACTGATGTCTCACAAAGAGGGATTGGGCCAGTGATTGAATTAGCATCGATTAGCTAAGAATTCAAAGATTCCTAATGCAAATAAGCATACAAAAATAGGAGGAAAATTTACTTGTAAACTAACTTGAATTGCTTGTTGGAAACTTTATTGAACTACTAATTATGTTATTCATGAATACGATATAAGTATACAAACACACGTTTAAAAAATTGAAATCAATTTCAATTTTAGATCGATTTATAACAATTATTTATATGAAATAGGAAATCGATGAAAGTAAAATCCACCGCATAATTGATAGCGGCGAAAATCCTAATGAAAAGCGACCGTGCCAATTACGGTCGAAATGAAAAACTGCATCCGTTAGAAACGAGGAAAGAAATAAATGAAACGATCATTTCAGTTAATAAGAAGGAAAACCGTCATTTTGGAGCGAGGGAAAAATTCCCCTCACAATTTCACGCTAAGTCGATTCGGAAGAGAGTCGTTAATTATACAGGGCGTGGTGTCAATTGGTACAAATTCTTAATTGCGATCGTAGGCGTATCTTTATTCAATTTATTATAGACGCCTAGGAAGAAACGGTTATCTTGTTCGGGCCCGCGTTGTCAGGGCAGGTCTTCTATTTCCTTCTTCCAGTAATTATTTGTTCCTTCAGCTAGATCTGCTTATTAGCGTCCTATATTCGAAATAACATTACCCCAATTTGGCAGACTGCTGAAATCTAAGCCTCTTTACAGGAATTCAACATTTTAGAGATAAACAGATGGTTAATTAGACTGCTTAAATGTTTTAAAGCTAAAATGAGTGTTCCTTAAGTAATTCCTATAAAGACATAGATTTTAAGAATTTGCTTTTCAAAACTAGAATCAGTGTGATTCAGTTAAAAGTAATTCATTCAAAAAATGCAATGCTCATTTAAGTGTTAATTCCTCCCAATTGCACTTTAACTATAAAAATCAAAACTCTCTTAAAAGGGTGTCTTTATTATGTGAATGAATAATTGCAATATTCATTCGTAAATATTGGAATTAATTATAAAAAAAATCATACGAATAAAAAAAATAATATTTAGTTATGGAAAGTGCAATTTTTCAAGTGTTTCTCTGTTAAAAATGTAGGGTTTTTTGTTCAAAATATATTATAATTGTTACGATTTAGATTTATTTCCGAGAAAGAATGTAATTCATTGAGAAAATGCTATGATTATTAGTTATAAACAGTATAATTTACTACCAAACAATTTTTTTCTTTTCATTATTTCTGCAACATAAATCATATATTTCAGATATAAATTCAACTGAAATTTAACTTCTTACTTGAATATAGCTTTTGATATTATTAAATACTATTTAAGATATTAGCTTCTAAGAAAAATAGAGAATGGCTCTTTTATTGTAGCTGAAGCTCTAGTTAAAATGTCTAACCTTTTAAAAAAAGAATTATTAATATTATAGAAAATACCTTATGAAATTTAAATTTTTGTATTGCTTTTCTATATTTGTGTTTGATGAAGTAAAGCGATTTCATTTAAAAAAGAACGACGTTTAGCCACAACAGCGGTTTATTTGAAATAAGTTTCTTGGAAGACATTTTCAATAAAACGAAATATATTACTAAAAATAGTAAAAATTTCATAACATTCGAATTTTTTTAATAAAAAATGTTTTAGAGGTTTTTTGGGGGAATTACGCCATTAATTTAATGAAAAACTACACAAGTTAATGATAAATAACCGAATAACGATAAACCACAGAGATATTTCATTAGTTTGTAAACCATCTATGAGTGGTTAGCGTTCCTAACTCCTAGTCTGTTGATCCTGGGTTCAAATCAGAGTACGGGCCATGGACACGTTTCCTTTCTCTCTCTCTCTCTTTGTTTCCTTGTCTTTTTTTGTGAGATGATGAATGAATGTGGTCCACTCTATAAACGGATTTGTGGTGATGTGACGTGGGTAACGCTACTCGTCTCTGTGTATTGGTTCACAGGTGGCTTCGGGGTAACGATAAATAAATAGCAGTTTCAGGCCTTGTTGTGGCCAAGGGTTAGTCACTCAGTGCCAGGGAAAAAAAAGTAGTTTTTAACTAAATTGCTTTTTTTTTATTAAAAATTGTAGATAATATTTTTTACAGTTGTATCTTCGCTAATTTTATCAAAAACACATAAATTAATGAATTTTAAAATTTATCACACTGGTAAATTATTCATTACTCGTCTATTGAAAATCAGTTTAATAAAAAATGTATGAATAAATATTAATTTTATTTAATTATAAATGAATATTTAATAATAAATACAATTCAATTATAAATGAGAAGTAAAATATACTAATAAATAAAACCAAGTAATATTTTAATTTTAAAATTTCCATTTGCAATATTAAAATTTCCACAGAAATAAATTTTTTGTAGGGGTGCATTTCATTTATTTTAGTAGTATAAAAGTAAATGTCTTAATTCAGAAATTAGTTTTTATGAAATGAATGATTATATTAAATAAAATAATTATTGAAGAAATTTATATAATAAATATTTATTTAACCTTTATTTATTTGGCAGACGAACTAAACAAAATAATTTTGAAAACTAGGATTTAATTCCTTGAATATTTCAAAAAAATGTATTAATTTTAAAAAATAGGATTTCTTTAGAGATTCTAAGCAATTGAGAAAGTCAACAAATATTTGTTTCCGAACTGATAGAGGATGAAAATGAAAATTAGAAATTCCCTGGTTAAATAATGAGCTTTTGTAAAAGATAAAGATGAAATTCTTAAACATATAAATATTTTTCTTATGTGTTTAAGAATGTGAACTGAATTTCTATTCTTAAACATAACTGGAAAACATTTAAACTGAGAATGAATTTCAGCAAGTTTTTTTTTTTTTTTGGTACATTTGAGCCAAATTTAAATGTTGGAAATTTCTTAGAATATTAATTTGATTTGTTGATTTATTTTGCCAATTTTTCTTTTTCAACAGCGAATCAAAATTCGGTAATGGTCATGTAATATTTTGTATGTAATACATGTTGTAATTCTACATCATGTATTAATGTAGAATTACAACATGATTAATTATCTCATTATCATTTCCTTGCCACTTGTGTATTTGTAGCCACTTTTATTTATCATATAACTGTGATTTACATTTACAAATTTTGTATAACTTTTAAAGTTTTTAATTTTAAAATGTCATAAAAATAACGATTATGAAATTTGTTGTGATTCCGTTATTAGATGTGTGTACTTTATATCATAAACTTTTCAATTATAGCTTTTTATTTATTACAAATTATACAAAATAATTTCTACATTTTGACTTGTGATATCTATATTTATAAAAAATAGTAATCTGTTCTGAAAACTAAAATAGTATCATTAATTTATCAAGACTAATTATTAAATTGTTCTCTGATTATTTAACAATTATATATTTATTTTAACACCATTTATTATTAACATTTATAATTGATAAATGATTTTTAATTATACTGGAATGATAGTCTATTAAAAAATAAAGAATGTTAGATATTTATATGAAAGTCCAATTGATGTTAAATTTATTTTCTTAAAATGAGAATTAATTTTCAGTAAATATTCGAAAATGCTTGTACATTTTATATCAGTATGTTTCACTACTTTTATATTCAGAGCAAAATGTCTGCGTGTTTTTGTAAATGAACTTAAAATTTTACTTATTAATATCAACATGACATTTTGCGAATGCAGGAATTTGTGCAAAATTTGCAGCTAAGGAGAGCAATTGCTCCCGTCCCGCGTATCACTTAGGTTGTCAGGGAAACGAACTAAGGAATTTTCCTCCTCCATATATTCCCCCCTCTATTAGCTTCCTTAGTAAGTTGTTGACTGCTTCGTGCAACTATGTGTTCACTAATTAATAGAAACTAGAATTTAACAATTTGCACTTTTGTTCATTTTTTTTTTCTTGTTTGCAGTGGATTGACAGAATATTTCGAGAAGAAAATTTGGTAACTAGTTTGAGAGAATATAAAGCTTTTATGGCTTTCAATTAAATTGTCCTGCCTGATTTATTTCAAACTTACTCGTGGAGTTATTACATTTTAATATTACTCAAGTTTTTAGGTTGTATGAGTTTTTAGGCATAAAAATATGTATTGTAGGAGATGAAATTTATTTTCGAATTAAAGTTTTATTAAATGATTTTTGATTAACTTTCGCAAATTAAAATATTTTTTCATTATTAAATTACTTGTTAGTTGTTTGAAGAAATTTATCAAATTTAATGTTGTAATTTTGATTAAATAGAAATGTTTAATATTTTTATAATATAACATACACATTCAGAAATATTTATTTTGCTTTCATTAAATTTATTTGTAGATGCATTAAGCACAACTGTACTATTCGATATTATTGATATTCAACTACTGGTATAATTATTAATATTTCATATATATATATATATATATATATATATATATATATATATATATATAATTTTATTAATGTTTAATTTTCAAAAATAAGGTTAAAATTGAAATAAATTTTAAAAAAACCCTCCGATTTATCGCTTTTAAAAGGATAAAAATGTACTATGGATATTTTAATTCTACACACATAAATGTTACAAAAAATGCATTAGAAATATGAAAATATATATGATATAAAAATTTATATAATATAAAAATATATATCAGGCATTAAAATCAATTTAAGTGATCTCTTACACTTTAATTTTTTAAATTGTAATAAAGGAATTAATTTAATCCTAAATAAAGTACTTGAATCTTATCATATAATAATAAACTTTAATAAAAGTACAAAAGAAAGAAATTACAATTTATGTTTTACTGAAATATAATATAATAAATTAATATCAAACTGTTTTTTTTGTGAAATTTCCTATTATTTATATTAAAAAAAAATACTGAATTAAATTTATTTTATGAGATTCCATTACCTTTTAAAACTCAAAAACGTTTTTTAAAAACATAAACACCCTTGTATTAAATAGGTATTTTAATATATACTATACTCTTTTATTAAACGAAGTGTTTTCGTTTTTAAGGAAATTATTTCAGTTTTAAAAGGATGCTAAAATACTATTTTTAAGTACATTATACAATTAAGTCTATATTAAAATGTACTTTAACTACAATAAATAATAGGGTAGTTTTAATAAAAGTAAACTAAATCTGACTTTGAGAAGAAACTGATTTAATAAAATGACTTAATAAAATGAGGGATAATAAATGGGCTTGATAAAGAATGGTATTGAATGGCAGAAGGTAAATATTACAAATTTGTCCAAGATTTTTTTGGAACAAAGATGGTTATTCCTTTTCAATTTTGCTTCATCAC
>JAPDSC010140500.1:204317-214846 GCA_026290005.1 Latrodectus geometricus
TATATATATATATATATATATATATATATATATATATATATATATACTGTATGTATGTAATATGTAATTCATCATTAAGATTGTAATTCATTTTAAAAAGTCATGAGAATGGTAGATATTTTAGCTATTGTAGATAATGTTTATCAAGTGTAAATTTTTGATTTAATATTCATAATGATTTATTATATGTCTAAATAAATAATAAAACAAGAATATTTTTAATCAATTAGAATGTTTATTTTTTAGATGATAAATATTTACCAATTTACTTAAGTAACAAGTGTTACTTTTTATTTAGGATACAAGTGTTTAAGTCTTACTTAAAACACTGTATGAAAAAAACTAAGGAAAATATTAAATTCATTTTTGAAATTTTATTGTCATGAAATACAATTTAAAACACTGAGAGACAGCAAGTAGTTTCAGAACGTTGATAAGTTTTCACCTTAGTTAAGGCACAACAAAACATACCTGACGTAATAATATTTAATTAAAATATGCTTGTCTTTATAAAAACTCCAGGAATAAACCATCAAAACTAAATTAATTTTACACACAAACCATTAATAAAAATATAAACTCAGTTTTCAAAACAATAACATATAGGAAATCAATATTTGCTATTTGATACAATAGGTGGCAATAAGTACTGTGATGTGTCATGGTATGGAATCAGCAACCACGAGAAATATTTATAGTTGGTAGAAGAGTCATTAGACATTGTAATACGCAAGGTGCAGATAAATAAAATTCAAAATATATTCCATAAGCGACATATATGACGAATAATCAGGCAAAGGCAGAAACTATACTCATTCCATTGTAACAAAGACTTGCGTATTACCTGCAACATATACATGAACACTATTCTATTGGTAAATGGTTTAAGAAAAGTTTTGAAGAAAAGGAATTACTTCAAAGTCTAGCATTTTCTGGTATACTGTTAATATTATAGTAGCTATTAGATTTTTATCCAAATGTCGTGGCAACTGAGGTCTACTTGAATATGTAATTTTAATATAGACTATGATTTCGTTAGATCATTCCTATATCATTCAATAATGAACTTTGAAAAATAGTGTTCACTGGCATCGACAACGAATTTAGATATATTACAACAAAGTAAAGTGAACATTTCAAAAAATCAGCTTATTACCAATATCTTTTTGCTCATAAGCCCAATGCAACCACACGCGTAGATGCTTCTGTGTCATGAAAATCCTCTATATAGGAATATCTGCACATTGTTCTTGGTTTAGTTGGCAGATAAAAAAAAATAAAACAGTTACAAACTTATAGATATGGAGCAGCATGTTCCAACTCTCTAGATCAGTGATTTTCAATCACTCCTCCAAGGCACTTTTACAGGGAGCCAAATTCTTACAATGTGCTGCTAAATTTTAGAAATGTTTCTCACAAAAATTATTATGCTTTTTTAATTGCGAGTAAAATAATAAACGAGCTGTTGTTTTGTAGTACATATTACATTAATTTGTTTTACATTCAAAATTTTTATCATAAATTGTTTTACACATATCATTGGTGAGAATAAGCAACTTTAAACTTATCTTCTTCTTGGTGTGCTGACAAAATATGAAATCGTAAAAAGTGTGCCATGACAGAAGAAAGACGAGAATCACTGCTCGAGATGAAACTATAAAATGGCTTCAAAGCTAAGCGGATTAATTGTCAATTATCAATCATTGGAGTCATTTTTGGCGTCTACTCCCAGATTTCTGAGTTGTCTGGTTCTCGTCCATTTACTGAATTCAAATTCGCAGCACTATATTTCTATTATGATGCGTACGAAGTACTATTGCACAGACATATTTTTTTCCTTTCAAAAACTGATAATTCTCCCTTATATAAATGTTTTCAGTTGTTAAAATACAACTTCCTGTATTACAGGAGACTACATTAAATCGAAGTGGCATACTTTTGTCTCAGCTTACATTTAGTGCTAACAGATAAGCATTCATGCATGATAATTCTGAAATGAACGTTTGCATAACACCTCACATTTTTATTTGTTTTTCACATTTGCTTAAAATTTCTATTCAATCGTGTCATTCCATCATATCGCTGCATTTTTACAAAAACAGTTGTTTAAGCAGTTCTGTCTTAAATATGTTTTTTTCCAATTTATTTGTAGAACACGTGCCTGCGTCTGCAGAACAGGATTTGCCAAACAGACGTCGATTGCTTCTGTAATGGAAATCCTAAATTATTTTGTGGAGAAAATAGATGTCGGCCTCTGTTCAAAGTCGCAAAGTGTAAGTACAATTATTGTAGTACTTTTAAAAAATTGAAGTTTATTAATGTGGCATTATTCAGAAATTTAGTACTTTTGTATTTTGCCAAGAAAACAGTTCAAAAAATTTGATAATATCTCTAATATCTTCACTTAAAATTTTATTAGCTATTTAAAAACTGATTATCCAATACATTGAAACATATTTTATTCCTACGCAATAACTCCTGAATTATTTTTGTTGCTATATATTTTAAGCGAATACATAATTTTCTTTAGTTGAATAATTAATAATACTATATAATATATATATGTTACCGTGAAAGTCCGAAATCTGGAGGAAGTCAACATTCGCTGGTGAATGTCAACATTCACGTAGTCGCTTGGTGTATATCCGAAATATTTGCTAGATATCCTCATTTCTCACTTACACCGGCAAATGTCGACATCCACAATGCACTAATGGTGAATCTTAAATATGCGTTTCATCTCTCCGTATCCGGAGAGGAGAAATGCAGATTTGCATTTTCTTATCTCAATATTTCAGACGTGAAAAACGTCACATGTGTGACGTAACTTATCGCCTCTCTTAGAAAGGAGGAGTGACCAATCACGGTGAGTAGAGGAAGTGTAGAGGATTTTTAACCCGCGGGACAAACCTGACAACAAACAAATTAAAAACAAATTAAATGCTCTAGGCCGCACCTCTTTGTTGACGTTGCCTTCTGTTATCTCCTTTTCGAGCTCTTTAATCATCTTTTCAAATTCCACCAAAGCTTGTCTGTGATTGTCGACATATACCGGCGATGGTCCGAAAGTGCAAGAAATGTAATCAATTGTACGGTCTTTCACCAACGTTTTTGGTATGTGTTGACATTCACCGGTGAATGTCGACATTCTCTGATTTCGGTCTTTCACGGTAACATATACTTATAATATAAAATAAATATTTTAATGAAATTAACATAAAATTAAACTACTTTAATTTAATGTACGATACAAAATTTTAATAAAAATAGAACACATAGTTTATTTTTCCCATATTAAGTTCCAACTCAACAACCACTCATCAGCATAAATGCTAAATAAATAATTAACTATAAAATAATGCATACAATAACTTTGAAAGTGATGAAAACGCTGTTATGGTGATTAATAATAAATCAAAAGTTAGAAAATTTGTCCATGGAACTATTTTTTTATAAATGATTATATTACAAAACGTTTTTTAGTTATAACATTTAAATTAAATTTCTTTTATTTTAAAATGTAAAAGAAACTCAAAAAATTGTAAAGATCATATAAGTTTATCTTGATGTTCTTTTATCTTTTCATAACTTTTTTCAATTTTATGAAGCATGAGGTCAATATTTTTTTTCTGAATTTTCAAGAAAATGTCCTTTTTATTTCCTTGTAAATAGCATCATTTTCATAAAAAATTCTCAGAATTAGACAATTATTCATATATTCGCTTTTTAAATAATTCGATCTCAGATGAAAAACAAGAGTATTTAATTTTAAGAAATTCTTTTCAGAGAAAAGTTAATGATTAAAAGCTGCTATAATTTTTTGTACTTTAAGAACAATTCTTTGGATTCTACGCGAGACCTAGTGAGTTATCTATCATACTCGATTTTAGGAGTGATTCTTTGTAGTAAGGGATTGTAAACCTCTTAAAATTCCTTATATAATTTTCTTTTTTGTCTCAACATATCATATTTACAAAATATTGGACTTTGGGTCTTTTGTACTTGGGATTTCGAATCTATAACAGGCGGCAGACTTTCAGGATAATTATTTAGAATTCAACGAGGAATAGAAAATCATCAAAATTACAAATTTGGAATCATTAGATCATCATTTATGCTCATCACATTCTGTAAGGATATTTCTACAAAGTTAGGACCTAGGTATTTTTTCTATTTTAACCCCTTAACCGGCTATCCCGACTTAAGTCGGGCAAAAATTTCTGTGCGTTTACCGGCTATCCCGAGCCCCTTGGTAGGGGCAACAGGCTTCACTGCAATGCTTCAAGTTCAACCCCCAGAATTGACGGATTGCCGTGAAATCGCAATTTGGAAACTCCTTTACTGAATGGTTACGGTTGATTTAACTAATGCGAGCGTAAATGGAAAGAGCTGAGAGAATTTTCAGAATCCTCTGCTTCAAGGAAACAACAGCTTTATTATTACGTTTTTTTTTTTTTTTTTCTATATTTATTCTCATTTAAATTTTATAGTTAGAAAATAAGAAGTTAGAAAATTATTATTAAAATTAGACTTGTTAAATAAGTAATACATTAAATATTTATTTTTTAACTTTATATGCGAATTTAGCATTTCAAACAATTCTGCAATGGCTTTTTACATAGTTCTTTTATATTTAGATTTTATTAAAATTAGATTATATATTTTGTTCTGTGAACACTTAATTCTCGTGATCTCTCAGGTTTTAATTAATTTCCCATTATACCTAATTTTAATTCAAAAATTGAATAATTTGTTAGTAGAATTATCATTAAATGCTTATATATTTTCATAAATGATTGAAAAAAATGGAAAATTTTTATCTTAATCTTCGTTTTTCAAAATAGGTTTTTATGTAAATAAAACAATAGAGCTTACATCACTTTTTGCTGAACGTTAAAACATAGCATTAAAAATTTAATTATCCTCTCATATTTGATTTTAAAGTGATTAATATATTTAAATTTTTCTTCATAATGAAATCATTTTCGTAGAAAAATAATATTTATGAAATTATTTTATAATATACATATACATTTATGAAAAAAATAGATATAAAGTTTTGGCATGAATTATACATTAACTGAACACATTTACAAATATTATAAATGAAAATATTTGCAAATTCATGTTTTAATTATACTTTTAAAGTTTATTTTATTATAATTATAACAACCAATTAAAAATCTAAAAATAAAACGAGAGTTATAAAACAGTAAAAATATAAATCTTAACAATATGAAATTAATTTTATTTTTAAATCGTTACATCTCGTTAATATTTTTTGTTTGAAATCAAATATTCAGATTTTAAAAAGTACGGTTGTAAAGCAAAATTAATTTTCCAAAATTTACAGAGTTTTCACCATTTTTTAGGTGATTCATTATTTTTTCTTCTATTATCACTATTTTTTCTTCTGTAAATTGAAGATAATTTGTAAACTATCAGTCAAATTATAAAACTAAATAGACACCATATTTTAGAACCTAAATTTAGGTAAAATACTTTTTTACCGATTTATTGTTTATCTGCAGAATTATTGACAGTATATAAAATCTTTAAAATAAATCATGCGCGTTATATTTTTAGGCACTTTCTTTTAATCTTTCTCTAAATTTACCACTTGTAATCATTTTCATTTTAAAGCACTTATTTTCATTGAAGAGAAAATATTTTATTTAGAAGTAATATGAATACGTGAAAAAATGTGATATTGATATATTCTATATTAAATATTAACTTATTAGAATACTATTGTAAATAAAAATATTAATGTTTCCTCATATATATTTTTGCTTTTATTCTCCTTTGAAAAACAAATTTTCATGAGAGACAAACTGTTTTTAATATTTGTGCAAAACAATTCAAGAAATATTAAAAGATATAATACAAAAAAATATATACAACATGGATTCTCGTACGGAAAGATATATTTTATATAATTAGAAACAGAAATTATTTGGTACTAGGAATTAAATATGAAAAATTTACAGTCACAAAATTTTTTACCACAAATTCAACTGAAGTCAACAATATACTGCATACTCTGAAGTATATTATTATGCAATTACGTTAGCTTTTTATATATTTTAAATTATTAAAAATATACAATTTTTTCTATATACTTCAGTTTGTATGTATTAAAGCACAACAGAATCATTTCTTTTAATGATTTTGAAAATTATTTCACGATTTTAGAAATATAGGGTTGATTTTAAATAGTATCTGCAATGAGTAAAAGCTAATAATAATTAGACAATAAATTAACTACTTCTTACAGCTATTTAAAATCATGACAAGTATAACTATCGGGACACTACAAAAATAGTTTGTCTGTTTTTTTTTTTTTTTTTTTACTTTATTCAAAATAAATGAAATAAATTAAATTTCCTCTATAGAATAAAATTTTCAAAATAATTTAATAAAATTAATATTTAATGTAATAAATTATTATAACAGAGACATGTCGACATTTTTGATCAGAACATATAAAAGTAAACTACTAGCACTTGTGGTTACTTCATCTGATAGCGATTGATGGACTTCCTGTCTGTAAGTCATTAAAATGCGATTATTGTGAGGTGGTCTAGAGTAAAGCGGAAATACGTCCCATCAAGAATTAGAGGCTTTTGTATTCTTGACAAGCTCTAAAGGGGGAAAAACTTGCTTTGCAGTGAAAGCCAAAACTATGTTGCCACCACGAAGCAAAAACGAAGCCCTTTCTTCACCGAACCCCAGACGGTTAAGGGGTTAATCATCTCTTCAAATTCTTAATTTAAAAATAATTCCACAAACACTAGAGCTGTAATAAAATGCACCATTTACTTTTATTTAATTGAAAGCTTACTCAATTTACCAAAATGGTATTTCATACTGCATTATTGAGTTATTAGTCCTAACTTTATAAATTTGAGAAATAGTAATTCAAAATATAAAATTGGAGTACAAAATATATAGATGATTTCTGAGTGTAAAATAAATGAGTAATTGTTCTGAACCGTAAACATTTATTATTTCTTCAAATGTATTTTTATCATTATCTATAATGAAAATCTTTATATCTATAAGAATGAAAACAACAATTTGTATTTTATTCTTTAACTTTAATTAAATGCACACTTACATTTTTTATTCATTTAACCTTTAGAAAACTTTAAAAATCGGTTTTAGTGGCGATTAGTAATCTCTTAAACATTTATTTCAAACAGCATATTCAAATAGTATATTTTAAAATAAAGTTATTACCAAAATCAATAATATAATAACAACCAATTCTCTCCTTCTAGCAAAAAGTAATCAGAATTTCCAAACATCAGACCATTTGGGCCAATTTTGTATTAGTCTGCATTGAATTATAGGGACATTTTGGTACAGAGATATACTTTTCGTTTATAATATATTATTTCAATAGGAATTTGTTCAAATAGATATTAGACATATAATCAGCAAACAAAACAATGCTGCTTAGAAGAAGTTTGTAAAAATATATAATTTCTGGTTATAGTTTTCTCAAACGTGTAAATTTCTTACAAATTTTACACATTCGTCTTGATCATTAGTAGAGCAAATTCTGCAATTAATTAGCTTAAGATTCTTACATTAGAGATTCATATTTGTTTTAGTTTGAAAAAGTCGATGATCGAGGGCAGTTCTTCTTATTTTCAGGTTATAATGATCATTTTATGGCACTTCTACATCCAAAAGAGCAAAAATCCCTAATCCCAACTATATGACTTCAGCATATTTTTCTAATGCCATTTTAAAATTTTTCACAGACTAGCATTTTCGAAAAACTTGTTGTTCATTGCTTAGACACTTAGATTACTTTATATAATTTCATCAGATTAGTTTAAATTTTTTAAGGCAATTTCACTCAGTAATTTACAGTTTTTCAAAACATGAGTATCTACATTGATACAGCTGTTACAAAATTGTGGGAGAAACATTTTCTAAAATCTAGGATCTTTTTCGCTCATAAATGAGCATGCAATGAAGCTGGCAGGATCCATTTCTGTTCAGAACTAATAGCAATTGAAGAAGATATTAAAGCTGCTGATTTCTGCAGACTGTAAAGATATCAGAATTATGACAGACAGTTGTAGTTCTATCCAACACTTTCAAGGCTTGTCTCGTATCGGTGACAAAACTTTAATCCCTGCTATAAAGTTTTTCATCTTTACTTAACACATCTACAATGCATTCTTTTTCTCTTTGGTCTTAGTGTAAATGAAGTGGCTGGTACCTTGACAAAGGAGGAAACTTTAAAGGTCTTAACATATACCATGCCTTTTTTGAAGATCTGATCAAAAGTCAAATCTACCATTGCTTCATATTGGTGTCCACCCCCGACTCATATCTAGCATGGAGGCAATCAATCAGAAGATGCTGTCACTTTTAAGGTATTCGCGTACAGAAGACAACTTTATCAATACTTATAAGAGAACGCTTTAAATGTTTTAAAACTGACCAAGGAAACAAGATATTCCCCATGTGTAGAAAATACAATATCACATGGTATCACCCCGAGAATCTGTTTTCCTTTTTACGGAATGAAAAAGGAACTTGTTTTGAAGTTCTCTTCTTGTTTTGGATTTTTAATCAGTTCCTGGAATCAAAAATCTGGTTTAGCTTAATGGCTAACCAGATGGGATAAGAAACAGTCAACTTTTATTCTCATATTTTTCTTGTACGCATCATCATCTGAACATCTTAATCCTTAATATGTAATGTTTCATCAATTGTAGAAAATTAGTAAGTAACAAATTTTATTTATACCAGCTGTTATAGTAAGTTTTATACCAATACTATATATTTTGTTTCGAAAAAAACTTTTAGTTCCCTATGGAGCATAAAATGAAACTAAAAAATGAAAATCTGTGAAAAAATGGGTAAAAATGGAACAATTATTAACATTTATTCGAGTAGTTTGAGTTAAATAATTAAGCTAGAACCTTAATAGTTTGAGGCATTCAACTAATAATGATAAAATTAATTATTTGTTTATTAAATATAGTAGAACTTTAAAATATACTCAAAATATTTAGAAATATTTTCATGTATTTCTTTATACTTGGAGTTGATCATCGAGTTAATGTTAAGTAATCTTATTTCATGGAGTTAATCATCGATTTGCAAATTAGCATTCATTTATTTTAAAAGAGTTGAAATTTTATGAAATAAACACAATAAGTGATTTATTTATTTTGCAAAAGAAAAGAGAATAAACAAACCTGATTAATGAAATACTAATTTTTATTGCAGTATTTCTAATTATAGTCTTATTATCCCTCATCTCAGCATTCAATTAACTCTATTGTACTTAATTCATTGATTCCATGATTTTTAGTAAAGCAAAAAGGATACATTTTTGTTTTCCTCCTCTCCAAATAAATGTCTTAATAACAAATTGAATATCAACCACAAAACTGTATATCAGTCTCAACATTGAATATGAATTTACTTTCAAATTCCAGTCCTTCATCAACTCGAAGGCAAATACGTTGGCCGAAGAGAAATCCAAGGACTCAGCAGGAAAAAAAAAGACAACCGAAAGTCTTCAAATATTTTTCGGTTCCTCGGCCTTAGAGGGAGAAGTAAAGCGGGAACAAATCGAACTTCTAACAGGCAGGGGTGACGCGGATGTATCGTCTCTTCTTTCGGAATACATACAGCTTCCTTCCCTAACGGACGTGGGAGTAAGAAAGAAAAAAGAACGCGAAGGCTCGGGTATATATGGAAAGGGTGAGGGTGCGGTTTTAATATCCGCATTTGGATTTTAGGAGTGCTCTCAAACGAATCGACGTGATCCCCCAAGTGGAAAGTAAAAGTTTCCTCTGTATATCTTCCCCAATATATTCGAAATATTCCCTGCTTTGCAATAAACGGGAATATTTATTCGAAAGCTGCTGGAATGTGAATCTTGGAACATGGGACGTAAGCCAAAATGCACACGTATCATTTTCAACGTGTGAGCATTTCCTTTCATGTTTGCGTCCAACGATCAACAAATAATTGTTTGAAAAGCTATTATTTGTGTTAATAAATGACTCAATATCATGAAATAATTTAGAAATCAATGCGGAACAAGTAGTAATGAGCAATGCTATGACAGTATTTTCTCTTTTCAGTGAGTTCTTGCTTTTATATAATAATATTTGGAATGCAGGAACAATTATTTGATGAATGGTTTATAGTTAAGTTGCTCATAAAGTAAATTATCTGCTGGTTTAATTATATTAGAAAAGAATGTCATACCTCCTGTCATGATTCCGTCATTTGAGTGTCTTTCAAAGCTGTTAGACACAGATTACTCATGCATTTTATAATGTATCCCAGAAAGTATCAACTAATAAACCATTCTGTAGCTCTATTACTATGAAAGTTATCCAACATAAGCATTTTTATGTGAAAATAATTTACAATGATGAACATACGAACTATAGCTCAAGTGAAAACACGTCCATAAAACTTCTGCATTTTTATATCATTTGACAAATCTGCATTATATTTTATAAAAATAATTAAAAAACTAT
>JAPDSC010140500.1:221154-253026 GCA_026290005.1 Latrodectus geometricus
TATATATATATATATATATATATATATATATATATATTAATTAAATCCTCAATTTTCCAGATATTGGGTTCATTATTTAAACCAAATAATTGTTTCATCTCTGTGTAACCTGTGGTAAGCACTACATGATCTTCGGCAAAATCTTTAAGTGATTATTTTGAAATGAGATGCAAATTTAAGGGATTAATTATAAAGAAATGACACTAAAAATGTATGAGTAATAAAAAAAAATTCTCGTATTTTTATCTAATTGTTTCTAATAAAGATTGCACATTGTATATTTTTTTAGTTTAGAAAACAGAAAGTTGATTTTGAAATATATCTAACTGAAATAATAAATAAAAGTTTTTATTCCAACAGAATTTAATTATAATAAATTAAATTTATTTAAAGTAAGTAATTAAAGGACAAATTAAAAGCTTACTTGAAATAAATAATAATTTGGTTTTTATTATGTTTTTAATTTAAAATCTAAGATCATTCTAAATAAGTTATTTTATTAATTATTTAAATTAAAATTAATGATAAAAATGAATATGGAAACTAATTAGTTCCTCTTATTGTTGAAATTACTCTAATTGTGATAGTGAAACTGAAAAGAATTCTTTTCCCATATAAACATAAAATATGTAATAGTTCAAACGTTATAAAATTATAACAAAAGTCAACATGTAAGGAAATACAAACTGCAACTGTAATGTAATGAAGTAAATTCTAAGATTATCTATAATGAAATTTAATAAAATAATCAGTTCTTCGGAATAAGAAAAATTAGTGAATGAAAGTTAAAGATTTATTAAAATAACTAATTAAATATAATTAAATTAGTTAAGGTAGCAATATATTTCCTAAAATGAAAAAAAGAAAAATATCATAATAATATTAGTAGGAAAACATTATTTCACTTTCATAGTTCGCCTTTTACTGACTCAAGATCTTCAATAATCGTCGAAATTAGGACCAGCCTCTCCTTCAAAACCGAGTAAATAATTATGTGTTGGTAATTATTCAATATTTAATAACTTCCCTTCCAGTGAATTTATTGATGATGGTTAAGCATACCGAAGTGGTTAAGTACATTGAATATTTGAGCGACTCCAAATTTAATAACGAAGGCGCAATTTCAGTCACCACTACGTCATCCCTCCCGAAGTATGGAGGTGGAATTCTCTTGGTCATTATGAAGTTCCGGGTTTTATCCCTGGCTGTTGCCATCCCACTAGAGGTAATTCATCATACCCGAAACTAATCTCTCAGAATCACTTAGTTTTCTGTAACCGTGCATTCTCTCTGGATCGATTCCCCGCTGTCAGCTTTCGTGTCGACTCTCCATGTCAAGTATTCGAACGCTGGGATACTTTGTCCTCCGAATCTAAATTCTTCTTCTCTTGTAAATAAAAAAAATGAACTTAAAACTGGTGGAAAGAAAATGGATGACTTTAAATATTACCAGCTGTTTTTGAATACGAAAAATTTCTATACAAAAATGAATTGAGATGAAAAAACATTAAAAAATAAGAAATGGAACTGAAATTTCCCAATTATTTATATGCTTCATTTATCTTTGGAGTAAATTTTCCTGATATGAAGGTGGAAAGTTTTTGATAAAAGCATACATACATGGAGAGCATTTTCTAAGAAAGTAATGAAATTTAAATACAAATATGATAAGTTGAGGAACAGGATGAATAATGGCAGAACTAATTAAAGTAATTTAAAATTAAACTGTGCTTAAAACAGTAAAAGTTATTGTAATCAAATTAATAAAAAGGAAAAATAAATAAGAGTGTATGATTAGATGTCAGACTTTGTTTCGTTTACATATCATTTTAGCCACAAAATTTTGTCCTATAGGAGCATACAGTTCAAAACAAATTCCAAACCACTGCTAACATCCTTGAGTAATATGAAAACTTGTAAACTGCTGGTTTGAGTGATAAGCACTCAGCTTCCACCATAATAAAAAAGTTAAAAATATATAGGATCAATAAAAAGAATTCATTTAACGAATATAAACTAAATATAAGAGAAACAAAAATTTTTTTCACAAAACTACTATCGTAAATTTTTTTTTTTTAATTTATCATTTTTAAAATTATTTATTCATATTTTTATTGAAAAAATTAGTCAGGAAAAATTCATTACTTTAAAAGTAATTATCCCCGTATCAGTTACTTGATGCCAATAGCAATCGGTAGAAAGTAATTAACTGAAATTTAAATGAAAAATAAATTGAAGTAAAGTACTTGATTATCGATTATTGTATAAAATATATTCATAGCAAGTAAAATTTTAATATGAGGATAAGAAATAAATTCAATAAAGAATGCCATGAAAATGCAAAGAAAAATGCTGTAAAAGGAGATAAGGGAAATTTGTTCCAGAAGAATAGTTATTAATATAGATATATGTGAACAGAAAACATGAATAATACATTTTACGAAAATATTAATAGAATGCAATGCCTTTTTTAATTAAGAAAAGTGAATTAAACTAAAATACCTGAATGCAATATTGGAAAACAAGATTAGAATTAGAATTTAAAAAAAATCAAATCTTCCTTTTGAAATAAAATATTTGACTAACATTATTATTAAGAAAATCATTATTTTAAATAATGAATAAAATAGTGATTCTGGGTGATTTTTTTCTGCTTTCATGATTTTAACTGAAAAAAATTATTATTTCTCCAATACTTCTTATTAATTTATTACATAAAAATAAAAATAACTAATAAGAACTTTTGAACAAAAAGTAAAAGTATTTCCGATTGAAAATCGTAAAAGTAAAAAGAAATCCCTCAGATTCACTGTTTTAAAAAAGTTGTTAAATGAAGCATAAAATCAGAAAAAATAAGCGGGAAAATGAAATTAAGAAAGCTTATACTGAAGGAATTGTATTAGAAGACTAAAAGAGTAATTTTACAGAATAAAATTTAATATATTTAAAGTTTATAACTATACAATATATTATGTCAAAATAGTTTTGTTGTATTGTATAAGATATATTGAATTTATTCTACGCATGTCCATGCATTTTTTCAAATGAGTAATTTTTTCCTTTTTATTCGAACATTTCTAGCTGAAATTTTATATTTAATAATAATTTCGTATTCAATTTTTCTAATATTTCTCTTCCGTCGATTTATAGGTAAATATTTTACACTTCCATTTATTTCAGTTTTATTTAAAATCTTTATATTTACATAAATGTCACATTATTTTCTCATGCTCTATTAATATATCTCTACTTTTGTCAATAGTTTTTGGATATAATATATATCACACTTTCGATTGCAAGCTTATTTTAATATAGCTATTTCTCTGGAATAAATTGGAATTATATTTTGTGCTGTACTTTCGCGTTTGCACATTTTTATTGAATTAATTTATCAGGTAAAAATTTAGTTACAGTTTTTGTTACTACAATCATGTATTCAAGAAGAATATGGATAATAATTCAAAATATTATTGCTTTTATCATTTTTTAATAAGTTTAATCCTTTTCTTGATAATTAAAATACAATGTAATAGAAGTTTGAAGGAATTTTAATGAATCAATGAACTAAAATACTCAATTTACAAAATGTACATGGTGAGTACAAAGAACAAGAATATTCAATTTACAAAATATGCAGACTGAATTCAATGAATCAATACTCAATTTTCACAAATATATGTAATTTAAAACTTAGATAAAAAAACAGTATATATTATGGGAACAGTATATATTATAAAGCAGTATATATTACTTACGGGATATTAAAAATTAGCATTTATCAGGAACTTACAAACATAAAAGGTGGTAAAATATTGTTTTTAACATTTTATAACTATTATATACAAACTCAAATGATAAATATTAGTGAAACTTCCAAATTTTTATGGTGAATTGTAACATTTAAATTTGATATGTGGGTCAAAGTAATTCAAAAGGTTTTTAATGACTAAAAGAGCAACCATGGAAAAAAATCACATTAATAAACTATTAATAGGATTCTTCACACATTAATAAATTAAAAATGCAACTGGTTTTGTTACTATTTTTCTTGAGCGGTAAAATAATAAAAGATTCATGAAAACTTGCATTGGAATTTCTTTTATTAGTATTCATTAAAATTTTCTATTTGTCAAAGAATGATTACTTTAAATTTTAAGGTGAAAGGCTTATCAATAAAAATCTCAACTCAAATTATAAATATCTTTCCATCCAAAACAATAAAAAATAAATTATTTAAAAATAAAAGAATCATCAGATCATGTTTACTATGCATCAATAATTATAAATTTTATTAATAAAAATTACACTAAAAAATAATTTTTACATTTTTTTCCTTATAAAAATGACTTATACCTAATAAATAAACAGATGCATTTATACATTGAAAATACAAATGAAATTATTTGATAATTCCAGCAAAAATTAACTCTTTTTGAAAAAATATAAAGAAATTTTCAATTCGAATTTCAAAGATAATTATGCTGAAGGTCGAAAGAAGTAACTTAAAACATCAATTTTGTCAAATTGATTAAGAATAAGATCTTGTTCTTGACAATCAATGTTTAAAGTTTCACTGCTTTCACAAGATCCATTTCCATGGAAAATGTAATTCTTTAATATACTCTTTATCAAGGTGGGGCGCGTTAAAAGACAAATATGGAAAGAAAATTGCAAAGGATCATTTAATGGACTCAGTATGGCAGAAAACGCAATTCATTATTAGTAATGAAAACTATTAACAATGATTGAATCCTTTTAAGAATTTAAAAACTATACTGACTTCATTATTGTTGTATTAAAGTATTTTATCCATATACCATTATTTATATATGTATAAATATCATTTATTTATTTATGAATTTAGATGTATCATTTATTTATGCATTTAGATTTTCATGAAAATTTTTGTAAGGATTTAAAATTATATTAAATACCTTTATACACATACACACACAAATCCTACTTGCTCATTTGTCAACAGAATTTGTAATTAATATGGGATCTTATTTATATTATATTTTCTTACAGTTTTAATAATAAATTTATTTATTTATTGTATAAATTACCATTTATAAGACATCCTTACTATAAACTAGATTTAGCTTCTTTAGACTTTTAACGAAGATTATTCACTACGTTAAAAACTATCTGTTAGAATATAAAATAAAAATAAAATATGAAATAATAAAAAAGATAAAATTCTCTACATAAGATAAATGATGTTTTTATGCAAGAATACATATTTTTACTGTTAAACTTTTAAAACTCATTAGAACTTAATTTAAAAAAATTAAAAAATTTAAATTTATTTATAATATCTCTAAATTTATTGATTTAATAAACTCTCTCTGACTCTTGTTATAACAAAACACCTTCATATTTAGGAAAACAAATTAAGATATTTTTTTTATTATATTTTACAATAAAGTATGTCTATTACTAAAAAATTCAATACATTTAAATATTGTCATTCGAATTTAAAAAGAAACCCGTTATTAACAACAAAGTAATTTAATTAAATACTTTAGAAATAATAACCACTTTATATGCGTTTACCAACAAAAGACAATTTCTCTGTAACCGCATGACAGAAAGCTTTAAATTGCCTATACAGGAGTTGTTTGCTTTGTTCGAAAACAAACCAGTTTGTATCATAAACGGTAATTCATCTTTAGGAATTGTAATAGTTGTCACTGACCGAGGACATCCATAACAGCAAAGCGATGCAATAAGCTAGTCAGTACATTGATATTTCATATGATACAACAATACTCTAGGAAGAAGGCAAAAAAAAAGTCCTTTTTCAAACGTTGATGCTGCCATCTATTTTATTACATTGTGTATTTTCCCATTTCTATTTATCTTTCCATTTTTACCCTAAAAAGGATTTATAACGCAGTTATAAAAAGAAGGTGCCCGAGAAATTCAATTCATTGTTCTGGATAGGAATTCTTTTGGGGAAAAAGTTTCTTTCTTTCCTGTTCCATTGTATCGTTGGTAAAAATCAACAAATAGGAAAAAGTATCAAAGTTAAGGAAGTATTTTTGATAGTTATAAACTTTTTTTTGCATTTTAATGTTCACCAAATATAACTAAGAAAGAAAAACAAATTAGTTTTATTTATTATACGTATTCATACATCATGCAATATTTTAAAGGATAACTGGAAAATAGAACTAATAATTTTTTCAATCGCATGCAATTTAATTGGAGTACAAATATATAAATTTTCCTATCAATTAATAAGTAATCAATTTATAAGCCATAATTTATGTCAAAAAAGCAAAATTGATAGAAAGAGACATTTTTAAAGCAATTTGATGTGTATTTATGTAATTTAGAAGATCGATTTTCCTAGGGGAAATTCAGATTTTTTGTAGTAATCAATAGTAGATTGCATGTAAAAAATTTTTCATGGAATATCCATAAGCTTAGAATTATTTGTTTCAGATGGATTTTTGCTTGATTTTCTTTTTGTCTCCCTTATTTAAAGTAATCATGTAAGTAAAAAAATACTACTGTTCTCTACTTAGAAATGACGGAGAATAATTTATCTGGTTTGAATTGAAAGATAACGATCTGATTTTTAGTTCAACAGTTTGCTGCTTCGATTCCTGTTTAAGAATGGATGATTTTGGTTGTGAGAATCCACTTTTAACCTTAGATCCCTTGAATAAGCCCTCTTAGCCAAAAATGTGACTGCAAAGTGATAAACACAGCAAACAAGGAATAACGTTGTGACTCTGTTTTTGATCAAACTGTGTTTAAAAGTTTATCTTGTCTATTTATCATATTGAACTAACCTTTGAACTCTTATTTTAAATGATATTTTAATAACAAGACTCATTGCTTTTCATTTCGAACATAAATGACAAATATTGATGAATAAAATAAAAATGTCTCGTATTTTTTTCTGAATTACATCTTTATACACATTTGTCACAAATATGCATTAAAATGTTACCATCTAAAATATCAATACATGTAGAGAGCTAATGTTTATCAAACTTGAATCACCTCTTAACTTTATATGCAGGGCGGCATGGTTTCCTAGTTGGGAAATGATTCTATTATACCCATGAATTATACCTTACACACCTAAACCCACCTTGTTGAGAGGACATATGCATGTCCAGCTTATAGAAGTCGAACTCGTCATTTAAACGTAGTGTTAAACTACGAAAAGTTAACTTGTTTTTTGCCACATAGGCTTATTAAAAATAAAGAAACCATGTTATGTATAGAAATAAACTAATTTAATCTATATCTATGAATACATAAAATGTAACTCACACGTCATCATGAATTCTATCATCATGCCTAATTAATTACATTCTAAACCGTTTTGTTATTCATAGTGATTTTAAATTTCATTAAAATCAACAGCTGAACTTTTAATATATTACTTTCTCTTTTTTGTTACTTTATTTAAATAATTAAAGAAATCATCTCTTAATAAGCCTTGATTCATTTTAAGCTTAAATAATTTTATATTTAATCTAAATAAAATAGGATTTCTTATGACGTTTACAAGTATTAATTATAAAAAAATTAATAAATTTAATAATTATAAAATTTGTTTAATAATTATGATAATAAAATGATAATTTAGTTAAAAAAGTAGTAGTACAAAGAACAAAATTAATGTTATAAGGATAAAAAATCTTCTTAAATTCTTATTATATAAATATTTTCCAGAATAATGTTTTCGGTTCTTCTAAAATTGGAAAATAAACCATGTCGTATAAAGCCTTTAATCTTATAAAAAAATATTGTGAAGGAAGAAATTTAATTAAAATCAGTAACATTTTAAAATATTTTCCTTTAGACAACTCAAATAAAAAAGCAAAGAAAATTGGCACACCGGTTAAATAGCATCTTTAAAGTGAGAAAAAAAATTAAAAATTATCTATAAATAAAATAACTGAGAGTAATGCCTTACTGATATTTCATTTTAGTCTTTTGCCACTTAAAATAATTTTTTTAATGTTATTCCGCTTCCGCCTCCCATTTTTCCTTTTATGTTTTTAGCGCTAATACTAATGAAGTTTTAACAATTTTTTGGCTCCATCATTCTCCCATCCACCCCCTCCAAACTCAATTTCGACCCCCACCCCAACAGAGAGAAGCGATGAAGTCAAAACACTCAGAAAAGGGGAGTAGCGTCATGTAATTAAGGGGTGGAGAAGGGGTGTTTGAAACAGATCTAATTTAGGAAGGCTATTCCATTTAAAAGCGGTGATTTTTCCGATGAAAATTGTACCAAAGAGGAAACAGGAGGGGGTATGGGGTGGCTGGAGGTGTGGGTGTGTGTGATCAATATGAGAACTGTCAGGTTCAGGCGTTTAGATTTGCGGTTCGCCCCGCAGAGGATAGCTTCCCTGGGGTAGAGTTGTCGAGCAAAGACGATAATTTATCGGCTGGAAACACTCAAAAGACATCTACGAAAAAGGCGAACAGTTTAATGTGTTGCCAAATGTGTAAAAATTGGGTTAAATTAGTTTTACTTAAAATTTAATGTTGGATTAATTACCCTCATAAAAACGTAAATTGCAGTATTAAAAAAGTTCAATTTCTTTATTTAGTGTCGAACTGTAATAAATTACGAATCACTAGCATATCAATGAAGGATGGGGTTAGATTTTATTTTATGAATACTTTAAGGGAAGTGCAGAATTACTGAGTCAACAAAAAATTAATTGCTTGTTTCTAAAGACATAATTTTAAATTAGTTGCCTGAAATAATCTTGTAAAAAGATATTCTTTATTGTTAAGCCATTACTTTATAGATGCTGTTTCATTTTCGTTGATAAAAGATTTTGATTAGGATATTTTTGTTAGCATTAATGTATTTTTTAAATTATATCTAAAAATTATTACCTTTTTTGTTTTCTTTTCACATTTTTTCAAATACTCAAAACAATCCATTTTATTATGCTGGCAGTACTTTTATTTACAAATGGGTAGTTATTTTAGCAACTTATTTTTCTAAAGCACGCTAATTTACGCAAAGGAATAATAACTGAAACACTATACAAGTGAAATTTTTTTATGCCAATTGCATTTAAAAAAATTGATAATATATAAATAATGAGTTTGTAACATAATAATAATTAATAAGAATACATAATTAAGACTATTGTTAAAGTATTTTCCGTACAGATGTATTATTACAAAAAGTTCAAATAATACTTTATGATTCAGTAATGTATGAATTTGGCATTTCTGCACTTTACAGGTAATTGCAATTTACTCAACATATACTTTATTAGAGATATCTATAAAAATGCCAAACAAAATGGTAAAAATTAAATAACGTGCTAATTTAAAGACATTTAAAAATTTTTAAAAATAGCTTGAAATAAAAATAAATGAAAAATATATACAAACAAAAAATTTTAATTTTGCATAGAAAATGTTAAGATTTTAAACAATTAAATCTGTATTCATTATTTTTCTGTCTTGCATAAATTATTGATTTAAAAAACTCTACCTATATCAAAAAATGGTGTTTTTTGAAAATTTTAGAAATATTTCTGGTTAAATTGATTATTTTGTTAATCTAAGCACTCGTTTTGCAACTGAGAAAAATATTAATTAAAATGTTTACATAAAAACATGATTAGAAATATATTGATTTTTGTAAAGAAACATAAACGACTATTTTTGCCAAATGTAGACTTCGTGAAGAAAATTCCATCAATTTTGAACCTGAATCAATGATTAAATGTTCTAAATTTTGGTCCTAACAAAAAGTTCTGCTTCGAAGAAAAAAAAATTGAAGAAGGGAGAGGAGAATGCATAGAATTATAAAAGTTTTATATTTTTATCTGAAAAATTACAGAAAAAATGAACAGAAGGATTCTAAAGTGATTAATATGGAACATCCATGGTTTAATAACAAAAATGATGTGAAATATTTAAAATGAAATAATAATTATGTAGAACTTTAATTCCAATGCATCGTGTAATTACAGAAGTACCTGTCATTTAAGTCAATCAAAACCATTGTCATATTGCTAAATACTAGCTATTTTTTCTATATTTGCAAATAACTTTTTTTAATTTCTTATTTTTGTGTTTAATATTATTCGTTTTTGGCATTATTATATTTTAAATGTCTGATTTTCTTCTGATACAAATAGTTTCAAAGTAATAATTCTGGCACATAAAAAGTAAATATATATTAGTTATTGGCAAATAAATTAATTTATTCATAATTTTTAAATTTATCAATGAATTTAATAATTTTAACCTATTAAAATATTTTATAAATTTTTGATCTTTATATTAAAAAACTTTTAATCGAATTCCTTTAAATATAACTACAGTAAACGAAAAATAACCAAAACAGTTTTACTATTGTGCAAAGAAAGATAGTTGTTGGCTTGCGCAAGTATTTGCCGTTGTCGTCTTGAGCAAGTAATCTATTAAGCATTTCCTTAATTTTAATTTAGTAGCAGAGCCATCCAAAGTATTCTCACAGAATCTCGTTAATTTTATTTCCTATTCTCTGATTGTAACGTATGCCGCAAATCATCATCAAATCTGTAAATCAGGTATTTATATTCATATTCTTGAAGGGATGTTACGTTGGAACACAATGGCTTATAGATCATGCTATCTATAGTAACATTTTCAGTATTTACATTTCAATAATGGTCTACTGACAAATATTGCACAATTTATATTAATATTTTGAGAATTTAGTTAATTTAATAAATCATTTAATACGTGCCTTTAATAGTTAATAATAGCTATTTAATCATTCCATAATACGAGAATTACTATCACTCGGAAAGGTACTTTCTGCAGCTATTATAAACATGAATTCATTTAAACATTAATAATTACATTGATATCCGAGCACTGCAAAAAATATAGTAATGTAAACAAAAGGCATCAAATGTATATGCTAGCTTCATTAAAGAACAATACTAGAAAAATGAGAGTGTTTTATCGATTCAAATGCAGAATATAAGATTTATATCATTATAATCCCTTTATTTAGGTATACAAATTATTCCAAATTTATTTGAATATAATTGCTTTCGTCTATTTTAATGAAATAAGTTAAAAAGAGAATTTTTTAAAATTTATTTTATTAAAATACTATTTAGTAATTAATGTTAGCATAAAAATGAAAAAAAATAATTAAAAATAAGTTTACAGTGGCGTTCGTTCTTGTTATAGGAATTTAATGAGTTCAAATCACAAGCCATCTATGGGACCATCGTGTTCGCTAATAGTGGCACTGGGCAAACTAAATATGTCATGGTCACAATGTCCTTCATGTGAAATAAGACCTCTGGAAGTGGCAAGGCAAATCTGGGGTGTCTTCTGCTTGGTCTCTGCTTCTAAATTACAAAGACTCACATTCAGGGCCACGGTTTTACATACATTGGGTGCCCCACTATTGTAAAATGTCATCACTTCCGCCCATTGTAGTGTGGAAAGGGGAAAATCCTAGTAGACGGGCATTATACAACAACAATTTGAATAAAAGTCCTGTATATTGATCTAAAACACAGATTAGAATTTAATATTCTTAATCAATTGAATAGGTGATTAAGAATGTTATTTATAAATTCTATAATACACAATTTATAGTAATAATACTTATTACTATAATTTAATACTTCTAGGATCAAGCTAATTTTATGAAAACTAGTTTCATAATAGCTTTATTACAATAAAACGATTTCTAACTTATAAATTAATTTTTAATTTGATATTTAATATGTTATCTTATCCGTTACATATTTATTATGTTTTAATTGTTACTTAAATAACTAATCAGGATTATATGATTTGAACCTACAAGCAAAAATCAATACAAATTTTTGCAAGCCTAACTCTACTCTTTCTAAGACAATTGTTATTGAGATTATTTACTAAATTAAGAAATAAATTAATAAAGTACAATTTAAGAGCACAAAAATAAATTTATTGATTATGTCATTAAAAATATGAATTCGCTGTTACCCTTTCGGGGATTATATATAAATATATTTATAACACTATAACTCACGTTACGAAAAATCTGTTCCAACAAAAAAATTCAGTTAAAATTTTTTCTTGAAAACTCACAAAATGTTTAAAAATAATACTTAAAATTAGAAATTATGTTTTTCAATGAAAATTTATGCCATGAACCATGAAGAAATTTTTTTTCATTCTAACACAGTTTTTCTTGTTTAATACGATTGTATTCAATTTAATCATATCGCGTTTTTCGCTTTTTTTTATACTTCAAAAATTATTTATTAATTATTTTTTATCCTCTTTCAGAGCAATGGATGTTTTTTACGTCATTTTAGTTTATTTTTTAAAAATTCATTCTTAAAAATTTTCTCTCAATAAAATAAGTATAAAAAATTCCATTAGTGTAACGAACACAAACATTTTATATAATAAATGACGTTGTAACAGAATTCGATTGTATTAGCTCTAGAGAATATTTTCATGTTTTGTTTCCTGTAAAATCCAAATAAAGTTCCCTCGAATAGCCCTCATTAATACAATCATTCTAACAGAAAACAACATTGCATGGAACCGTTACAATTTTTATAAATTTTATTCTAATAGGTTTTGATTATATGTCATTTTTTGTTTCAATTCTTTCCTACCTTAAAATTTTTATAAAATTAACGAAAGCCCCTTTAAGTTATGGAAAAAATTCTCGTTAGTTCAATGAACAAACTTAAAAACTTTTATTTTTTAATGAAATCTCTATTCAAGGAATGATGTTTATCTTTTATGGAATTAGTAAAATATGATTTGATTGTATAACATTTTTAAAAATTAAATATGCTTATTTTTCACTCTTTAAATAATCAATCATATGTTGCGTGAAGTTTTCTTAATGTTTTCTTTTCACAGGAAAACTAACTTAAGGATACTTCCCAAAAGTCTAAAACAACCCGTATTTTAGTAATCGCACAACATTATATGATTGCAAGAAAAAAGATAATGATAACAAAATTGTCTCACGTGACAATCTCCCATTCTGTCCTTCGAAATAAGAGGAAGTGAATTATAATCTGCTAATATTCCATTAGCTAATCCCCCAACCATTTTTCCGGAAATCCGCCTTCTAATAGACGGATGAATCGACGAATAACAAGACGAGATTTATTTTACTGAGATTTTTTTCACACTTAGCAATTAAGGTTATTAAAGAGAACTTCGTTATCGGCTGAAGGAGAAGTGATCATTAAGATGGATTAACCTCGAACCCATGCAACTTAACACACGACGATTCCAATAATGAGCTTAAATTCCTAATTTACAATCTCTAAATGGCAACTCGGCAATTTTGCTTTCTGTGGAAATCAGTCCCCTGGAATTCTAAATATCCTCCCCAGCAGTTGATTGTCACCAGGATTTCTCATGCCCAACCATCATTAAGAGTTTATTTTTAGAATCGGATCTATAAATATAAATCTAAGTATCGATTTCAGTTGCCATTTTGAATGGTCAATAATGAATGTTCAAAAAGATAGTCTTTTCTATTCTCCCGGATTCCGAAAGAGATTTGTTTCATTTTTCAACATCGTTCTAATCGAGAGTTGAGTTGTTTTCTTTCTGTCACGCAAGAGAAGATAAATCCAATTAACGTCAATTATCAGCTTTTGAGCAATTCATTTATTTGTTGTAGGGATGTTATAAAAGTAAAACTTGTTTTGTTACTCTTGCTTCAAAAAATATAAAGGAAAGTAGTTCTAATTAATCGCCATCTTAAATGGTACTTTTTATATACCATATGTAGAACACAGTTGTGAGTGACTCTTCTTAATTTAATTAACTATTTATAAATGTTATTAATAAAATTTTTAATTGTTCTTAGAACTGCTTATTTTTAGAATACTATTTCCTGCTAACTAGAAAGTTTTAAATGTTTCCTCTGATTCAGGTAAAAATTTAAGATTCGTATATTTTTTATATCAATAGGTTCATAAAATCAAATTTAATCTTTTGCTCATTAAAAAATAAGCAACAAAGATTATCAATCAATTTCTTTAATCAATCACTTCAACATTTCCCATTGTTCTGATTTTGACTTTAAAATTGAGTTTATAGATGAGTTCCACGTAATTTGCATAAGATATCTTTATACATTGTCAATAAATGTTTAAATTTTAGAATTCTCAAACTTTTGAGTATGAGTAAATTTACTTTTATTAAAAAATTTTACAGTTTCGTCCAATAAATTTAACATACTTCAAGACCTACGATTACAAATAATCTGATAATAATTCAAATTTTTGATTAAGTATCTAAACGAATTTTTGAAATTAGCTTTTGCTCCGAGTTTAACAATAGTCTTAATTATGCCTTCTTATGAGTTATTATTATGTTACAAACTCATTATTTAAATATTATCAATTTCTTTTTAAATGCAATTGGCACTGAATCTATCGTAAATCAATCACTCATGCTTTTTAAAATGAAAAAATACAGTGGTGTAAATGTTGATCTGATTTCTTCAAAACAAAAACTGTCAGATTTGAATCTATATGTTATTGAACAATGGGAAAAGGGAATTGTGTTTGTTTTCTATATTTTGATTACTTCTTATATAATTTATGATATTTGGTTCCTTTTCACTGAAAAAGTCTTTACAGAATGGAAAAATGTTGTACGCTATATAGGTTTTACAATATTTTTCAACTATTGGATATCTCGTTTCTGGTGTAAAATACTTTATTTTATGTAACCAAACTTCACTTTTTCCCTTTGAAAATGCTATGTTCACACATTACAAATTTGAAACAAGTGAATTAATTCAATTACAAAATATTACTGGTATTGCTTTCTGATAAATACCAGTACTTTGAAAACTAGACAATTTATGGTTCTTCTGTGATTAAAAGCTTTTAGAAACAAATTTATATATTTTTAAAATAGTATAATTTGTACATAAATTTTACTACTGTTTGAAAAGAAATTTTAGATTTCATTGGCATATTCCAATTTCAGTTTTCAGTATATTTGCTCATTTATTAGAAAATTTTAGATTTTCGAACTGATGAATTTTAATATAAAGAGTTTCAATATTGATCACTGCATTTTTATATAGCAGATATTTTTATTGGATTTCTCACTTATTAATCTGATGTTTAAATTTATTTAATATCTCCTTTTTTCAATGAAACATAAAATCTACTTCATGATATTTCACAAATTATTAGGTTGTTAAGAAATTTAAATAACTTGAATAAGAATTAATTTTTACTTTTTATGTGCACATTAATAATAAAATGCAATAATTTAAATAAAAAAATTCAAATTATTTCTTTCCATGATTTCTTTAAATATATTTAAGAATAAATATAATGAATAAAATATAAAAGTAAGCACCAATTTCTTATTTTTGTGTTAAAAAATTATGCATTTTGAACATTTTTAACGTTTTACAACATTACATTTACTTTAATCAATTCTATTGCTTTAAAATTCTTTGTACAAAATAATTTTTATTAACTTTCAATATTAGATATCACATTATTTAAATAACACATTAAAATTTTATAATTTTATCATCTTCTAAAAAATATAATTTGGCAACTATCAAAGTGAGACGAGAGTTAAGAACCTAGAATGGGTTTGACTTTTGAATTACTTCTTCATTTGAGAAAATGAAGCCTATTTAACTTAAGACTGTTTGGGTAATTGCTCTAATATTAAGTTAATAATGTTCTTCATGTAACTTTATGCATGAAAATGATAAAAAGTTTTTAAGCTTATCCATTTCAATTTGCAAGATCGTGTTCACGCATTTAGTAAATATATTTAAAGAGAGACACTAATTTCCTTTGGAAGCTCACAGATTTGTATTCGACATTTATTCTTTAAATATTAATAAGAATTCGAATAAATACGAACTAGACGAATAAATAGGTTTTAATTATTTTCTATCTAATTAACATTTTTACAAGTACAATTAATTTTTATGTATTCAATTTATTACATAAATATTAATCTCAAGTCATAAATTAGTCTCTCTTATAAATTTTAAACTTTCAATCATATATTATTTAATTTAATAAAAATATTCAAGAAATTCATATTCATAAAATTTTAAAATCAAATTTTTACCAAAAAAAATGAATAGGAATATTAATGTCTATGGTAAATCTGATAAAAACTATTTGTATAATAAAAGTTAAATATCATGAATACATTTTGAAGATGAATGATTAAAATAATTATTCAACAAAATAGTATGTATTAATATCTGTAATTTTTATCATTTAGTTCTCATAATGATATATCTTTTCAGCTTAAAATGAATTATTCACTAAAAATAGATAATATTCAAGAAGTACTTTCTTGAATATTAAATATATTCAAGAAAAAGCTTCTGGAATATTAACTATTCAGAAAAACTTCTAAAAATGCTATTGAACACACATGCTAACATTCTCTCTCTCTCAATCACATCATATTAAATACGAGTTAAGGAAAATGTATAAAATTAATTTAAAAGGAAATAGCTTCAATAGGAGTTAGAAGAAATATTTTTGTTCAAACCTTAAACAAAACTTCTTTTTGAACCCAAAAGATAAATCATAAAAATATATAGTTTGAAGCATAAGCCGGTCAAAAACATAAAGCATGAATAGGAACATTTAAGTAAACAAAAGATTTTTCGAGCGAGAATTACGTCTCAAACAAGTCCTTCAGGAAAGAATAACAGAAGCTAACTGTTCACTCAATAAGAAAACGTTTTATGACAGCTGTATCTCTTTCTTCTTCTTAGAAATAAGTTATAGACAGTGGAGAAAATTTATTGTTTTGTGTCTTTGTATAGACCATTGAAAATGTTATTGATCTTTAAAACAAAATTACCTACTGCTATTTCATGGGCCATGGTTTTTTTCTTTAAATAAAACCTTATAAAAGTTTGACTCAAAATGAAACAGTTTCAATAGGAGTTAGAAGCTAAGGTTTCTAATAAAATTAACATTAAAAATAAATTTGCAAGAAAAGAAACTTGCATCTTTTCATTTTTACTTCGGTGTAGATTATATTTATTTCATCTTTCAGATAATGAAATTTTTTTCATCATACAAAATTTAAGTGTATAGTTTATTATATTTTAAGACTGTAGGTCACATTGCGACATTGGAAAGAATTCTATCGATTTAATAGCCAATTTTCAATTTGATAAATCAAGATAAATCAAGTACTTTAGATAAATCAAGCAGAATTATTCCAATAATATTATATCGGAAGGTAGTTATAATCGAAAGGTAGTGAGTTCGAATCCTGACACAACCGAAGATCCATTGTGTTCACTATTTCCTACTGTGGAACGTTAAATATGTTGTGGTCGGATTGTTCTTCATATTAAAAGATACCTCTGAGGGTGCCAGGATTAGTCTGAGGGTCTTTTGTTTATTACCTGCTTCTAAATTATGAAGTCCCTCTTTCGATCACCGACTGGGTACTCCACTGTATAAGTGTTATATCTTCCACCACTTGTAGTGTTGAAATAAGAAAATCTTAGAAGTCAGGGATTATATAACCAATGTAGTTGCTATTTTATAATCGCATAAGTTATAATCATACTATCTTGTCATGCAAAAGAATATTTCTCATAAAATAATTATTATCTTCTAATGATCCAACTGCATCTTAAAGATTTACAGCATTCTCTGGGTGTCAAAATCTTTAATTTGTTGAGATTATTTGGACAGTTTATTTTTGTGCATTTGTAAAATTTTCTTTAGATGGTAAATTTTAAATATAATGTAATGCATGATTTACACGTTTTTTAAATTGTTGCATAATATATTTAAAGAAAATTAACAAATTATAATTTTAATAATATGTGGTGCCCCACTGAAAATTCACTTGCTGTCAATTTTTCAATACATTTAGAAGAAGACATGGAATTAAAACAAATAATGCTATTCAATAGCTTCAATAGAAATCTAGACTAAAATGAATGCTGAAAATTACATTAACAATGAATAATAAAGTTTGATACAGTAATACAGGAAAATGAGAAAGCGTGAACATTTGAGTATTATTTTAAACTTCTAGTTATGTCCAATAGACATCCTCTACTTATTTTTAGTTGTGAAGAAACCCCTTATTTATCAAGATTTGAATTTTAAATAAGTGTTAGAGAAATAAGGGATATTTCTAAAATGTCTTCAAGAAAATTGTTGATTTTTTAAATTTTAAAGTTAAAATTAAAAAAATATTTCATTTAGTTGATCTTAAATAAAAGTAGTTGCACGCAGTTTCTGTGATTGTAAAGGTGTTGAATACTGAACTATTTGCATACTAATTCAAATTGTTTATGAAAGTAACCATTTTGCACTTTTGCAGGTCTTCTAGGATTCGTTGTTAATACTCAATATTTTTCAATCGATCTTGCAACAATTTTTAATCTGAAAGTAAATTTACACGAGAAAAGAGTTTATGATATTATGCAGAGTGTTCCAAATTTCAATAGATAAATTTAAAGAGAGGATAGATAATACTAAGTAAAACGCATGCAGGTTCTAAAATCAGAGGACATAAAAGGTGGATATCAGCTGATCATTGAATTGAGCCCACCGTGTTGAATTTCCTCACTATGGATTATTGGAGAGTGTACCAATGGCTCTATGGTTTCTGTTACGTAATTTTGAATTCATAATGAACTCGGTGTAACATTTCCAAGAAGTGGTTTGAAACACTGAATTCATTACATTTGGCTGGATCATGCTAATCCTTAAATTACTTGCTTATCCAATGCCTGTAAATAAGCTGGAGAATCTTATGGTATATTTAACGTCTCAGAGGCAGACTTTAAAAGTATACTTATTAGCATTTCCAAGAAACAGTGTCCTATAGTTCTAGACTGTATAATGACGTTAGAGTGGGTACTATAGCAATATTTTCAGAAGGATATTAAGATGGGCAGCAGTTCCAAAACATCTTATAATAATTAAATAAATGTTTTTTTTAAGTCAGTATTATATTTCTATCATCCTATCATGAGGGCTGTTTATATATATATATAGTTTTCTCAATTCAAATTATATATATATATATATATATATATATATATATATATATATATATAGGTTTTTCGCAATTGCAAATTCTCAGTGTGAGTTTACGACAACATATTTTGTGGTAAGTTTTCTTCTTGGTGACTTCAATCCTCTCTTTGAGTTTATCAGTCGAACTTTGGAATATCCTGTATTTATAGGATATCGCTTGAATTGTATTGAGAAGAGTAATGATGTATGAAGAAAGATTCTAATTCAAACTACTTAATAAAGTTATATGAATTTAAAAAAAAAATAAAGCGAATACCTGCACTGAATTCCCAGAGTTCAATTAAAACTTTTATTATAGAAATTCATTTTCAAAATCTTTTAAGTATCAATTGTAACAACATTCATCTATGCATTTACTATTCAAATTCGAGAAGTCTTTTTTACTTTATTCAGATATATACTTTATAATTAAAATAATACTAAAAAGGGACATAAAATTGTTAATTATAAATATTTTTATATTTGTCAATAATATGTGTTTATTGAATAAAAGTCAATATGCGTTGATTTAATAAAAGCTAACTTATTTGCAGATTAATTGGTTGACATTCTAAAGGTGAAGTATTTCACTCCCACTCTGTTTACTGTCTCTTAACTTGATGACGAAATAAAGTGTCCGTGTAGTTGCCACAAACCCCTTAAAAGGAAAGTTTCTCGAAGACTGTTGTTAAGAGATAAGCTACCGAGTAACCAAACCACTCCGGCAAATACTATAACGTTCTCTCATTTTCCAGGCCGTATTTCCGGATACTCTTCCATCATAATGTTTGGAGGGGTGGCCTTTCCTTCCACCAACCTCTTGCACACGCGAGATTTCGACTAAAAGTCGTTGAGGGAGGCACCCGCCATTTTCATTACGCCATCGCAAGAGTCGCAAAACGCGCAACAGCCCCGGCGGAATTCATTTCCGGCCTCTGCAGAATTTCCGATTCTCCAATGTTGTGAGCCAGGGATAGAGAATCATTTTCTTTTCACTTTAACCGGCTGATGTAAGGGGTGAGGGAGGGGATAAGCATCATTCTCCACCCCCATGCCGATTTCTTCAGTGCATGGTGAATATGAAATTGCTTTGTTACACTTCAAAATATCCATTTTCTAGTCATATAAGAAACGAGGGCTTTTTGAATTTCCCTCCGCCTTTCTTTTACTACTTTTTTTTTCTTGGTAAATGTAAAATCGGAAAGGGGCTTTTGGCCTTCTTATATCTCTCCTAGAATGAGAAATTGCGTGCCTTTGTGTTTTAAAACTGAATTCTAAGTCATAATATTGAAGCAACTTTAAAATTGAGTGATAAAACTAGTAATTTTTATTATAATTTCATTTCCTGAATTTTTATTCCTTTTAAAATTGCTAGCAATTTTATTTAAATATCTTTACTTTTACTCGTTTATTGATTTCTTCTTAATTATTAAATCAACATGCAAGGAGTTCTATTACAAATTTGAAAGTTTGAGTTCAAACTCTTTTTAAATTTTATTGAAATTTTATTTACAAATTTGATTATTTTTATTCATTTTGGAGTTGTTAATATTTCTTAAACATACATAGTTTTTGTTTGCATTGATTTTTTATTTATTTTTTATAATTTATATTGGTACATTTAATTTTGAAATCCAAGGACTGGGTTTATTTTCTCAAGCTCACAAATTACAAATATATTTTAATAAAATTTCTTGATTGTTAATCCGTTATGATTATAGTACCTTTAGATTAGCAATAAATAATCAAAACTTTATTGATGGATTATTTATAAAAATTTATTATCATTTGACACAATTAAATAATAGTGGCTAAACTTTCCATGCATTCTCGCTTTTCAAAAAGCAAATCGAAAATACTTTTCTCTCTTGATGAGAAAAACACCTCAGCAGGAAGCAGAAATGTATTATAGAACTAATATTTGCAAAATAGTAATGAATTAGTACAAGCCCATTGTTATATATTTCCAAGATCAATTATCTTGGAAAATTATTCAAGCAATAGATTTGGTCATTCTTTCCAATTCGATCGACATAAATACAAAACCCAAATAGGTGAATGATAGAAGGAAGATAATCTTTCCTGCATTTTTTTAGAAGTCTGTACTGATCGATATCTCGTGAGGTATCTATCAAACAATTTCAGATTTATGCTCGTTGGAAAGGTGACTTTTGACACTAAAATATTCTCTTGCGGATTTTTGCTTAATTAATTCAGTTATGAGTGCAAGGTTTTAAAAATGGAAGACAACAATTCGATACATTTTAGTTTTTCTTTTATAATGGTGAAAATGCTAGCCAGATAGCTAAAACTGTGAAAGATGTTTATCCTTCTATATAAGACTGTAACAACCAGTTACGCACAATTTTTGTTTTGTCGATTCCGTTCGGGTAATTTTGATGTTAGAGATACACCTCGCATTTTGTTAAAGCATCGTTGAGAATGTCTATAAAATATCAAATCAATATCAATATCTATAAATTATCGAAGTTGACCACATGTCAGCAGTTCATGTCAGCCGTCGTAGCTTCGAGCAAGAGCTAAAAATCTATATCAAAACTTTTTTAAACCTTTTTACAAAGCAAATTCGAAAGAAGTTACATAAAGTTCACAGTAAAAATAGTGTATTTCTTTTTCCTCAAACTAATATATATATATATATATATATATATATATATATATATATATATATATATATATATATATATATATATATATATATATATCCAAGGATACTCCAATAGCCTATGACAATCTTGATTACACTAATACATCCAAGTTAAGGGCAATAGCTCATAACTTTAGTGTGATATTTACAGGTAAGTTCCATTGAGGTAAAATAAAAATGTGGGGAAAATAATTGTAAATAGCAGTTATATATGAATTTTACGTGGAAAAGGAGAACACACTAAAATCTATAAAAATAATCCAAAACCAAAATTTGTTTTGCGGACGAAAATTTATTAAAGTATTACTGCTTTGTCTGCTTAAAATTATTTGTTCATTAATAAAATAAACTCGGCTTTGTTTAGTTAAAAGTCGTATATATGTGAATTAAATGGAGTAAAGTAAATTCTTGTAAGGGCCTTTTGGTTTTCTAAGATTGCCAAGATTTCACTTAGATTGTCACTCATTTTCATCAAAAACCATTATAAAAACATTTTATTCATTAATTGAAAACATTAATTAATTAATTTTTTCTTTAAAATGCTATTTAGAAATTTGAAATTCCTTAGAAATATCTAAGAATTTTATGGAATCAGCTAGTGACTGAAAAAAAAATATGCAAACAAATATCAAATATAGAAAATCATTTTTAAAAAAAAATATTAGTTTCACTACATTAATAATAAATCTTATCACCAAAATCAACAAATTTTATATTACAAATAACATATTTAAATGTTAGTCAATTTTTTTTAAATCCATCACCTATTTGAAAAAAAAAACGTGAAATTATATTTACTATTAATCTCTTAATTTAGGAACTAACTATTGTGAAGAATTTATCAATTGAATGTTCTATTAAAATGCTTCGATTACTATGAAAACTGATATTATTTAGAAGAGTGTATATAGATCCCTTCTTGAATAATTTTTGAATCTCATTCCATTCTCGACGAACCATTTTCAGCTAGCGATCAAGTTCATCTTCTTCAAGTGCCTTGCAGTAAAATAGGCAAATATTCTTTATCAATGAACCAGGCAAAGTTAGTAAGTTTCTGACATGCGCAGTTTCTAAAAAATCCTTCATATACATCTTCCACAATGGATACTTCTACCCTGTCTTCTCTCTCGCCTATTCCATTGATAGTCTACCTCAGTAACTGAGAACTGGCAGCCTGCCAGCCACTGCGCCATTCACAGAATATCCATGAATTCCCTCACGAAGATCCCTTTTCCCCTCAACAAGGGAAAAAATATGAAACATTTAAAGGAGAAACAGAAAAAAGTGCACATAAATGAATTTCAGCCAATGATTGAATTCTGGAGCTTGACTTCTCCGCGATATCTTTGGCAGTTTTTATTTTATTCTTTTACCTTTTGATGTTCTGACTGATTTGTACTAAAAAACATAAATTTTGTATTAACTATCAGAAGTTTTATGCTTTCCTCGAATTTTTGATAAATAATAAAAACTCGTTAAATTTTTATTGTGATTCTAACATTTCAAAAAGCAAGTAAGTAAACATACTTTCAATAAGACTGATGCAAATTTTTTTGGAAATAAAACATAGTCAGAGATATATAATCTTGTAACTAATCAGATTTTTTTTAGAAAAAAATCTGAAAATTTTCTGTACTTAAATAATCATATTTTGGTTAAAATTACTGATGGATAAATATCTTACAAAGTAAATTTGTAATTTTAAAAATTTACACCATTTATAATGTTTGTAGATATATTATATCCCATGAATTGCTAAAATCTAGACACAACATTGAGAAAAATGAGTCTTACAAGTAAAATAAATATATTTTAACTAAGAACAGGCATTGAAAATATTTGATGTTATCGCCTGTTAGCATTCAAAGGAATTCGAGGTCTATTGATAAAATACCTAGACTGGCACTTGCACGCAATAAAAACTAATTATCAAATTGGAAATAAATATTTTGCAAATATTAGAAACAATATGAAATTAGAAACATAAAAAAAAACTGGACAATTATTAATTATTTTGCGAGGATTCTAGGCAGTGTACATTCAGAAAAGGAAAATTGGTAAAATCATCTTAATGTTGGAAGCTGTATTAGGATGCAAAATTCTGCAGGTAGTGAATAATAATAATCTATGCCGTAATCTTTAAGCATTATGTAAGGTTAGAAATACTTTCAATCCGAAAATTGTTTGGGAAACGTGAAGATGTGATTTCAGAATTCAGAAAAAGAAATTCAAGATTATTAAAAAAGAAATTTAAGATTATTATGCCAAGAAAGATTATAGCAACTTTGAGTGAAATTTCATGTGTAAAATATAAAAAAAATAATTAGAGGATACTTCTTAATTGTTTAAATCGGTTAGAGGTTAGCTGCTCACTGAAAGTAAAAAATTCCATGAGAATATTTTGAAATTAAAAATTGGCAAGAACATTGTGTGAAATTAAAAATTTGAGAATATTACAAGAAAATGAACCTATATTATGTATTAGGTTATAAATACGGCATATTATAAATGTGTGGCCTAATAATATTTTTTATATCCTATTTCTAAATTTTATATAATTCAAATTCAATGGCTTTAATTATATGATTTGTTATTATATAATTAGTTGATTAGTTAATTTTTTTATATATCTAACTTCCTATACTTATACCTAATTAATTAATTAGAAAGGTCATGGTAACCACCAAAGACATATTTTAAAAGTAAGATCATATATTACAAAATACAATTAAATTCTTGTCAGTATCTTTTTCTTTAAATGTTCTCTTTCATTCTGCATCATAATGCCAAAACAAATTAATGTGTGTAGTTTGTACCAACGCGATTATCATTGCTAAATTAAGATTGAACCATACATATTCTCACACAAATAAGAAACAAAATGGCTGTAACTCATAATTATCAAATATTAAAAGTCATTTGTTTACACCTCTAAATGAACAACCAAATAACTAAAGTTGTTGCAAGGCACTTTGATGCCCATCACTTGATCAGCTTTTTAGGGGACTTTTTTATATTCATATTCATGAGCCTCAAGAAAGGAAACCCGGTAAACTCCCAAGCACTCACCTGTACAAACGTAAATGAATAATATGCACGCACAACATTCATCTTCCATTCTCCAACAGTGTAACTGAACTTGGGAATTTTTCTCTTGAAAAGTTTTCACTTCTTGAGAATGATGAACGCTTACAAGTCGTATCACATTAAAAACATCTTTGTTATAGGGTAAACAATAATTCATGAATTATTTGAACTTTATTAGAATTTATTTAATTTATTTATTTCATTTAATTTATTAGAATTTTCTGAACAATAATTCAGAAAACATTTTATAGTTAATTAAAACAATCCGAACGTTAAAAAGATTTTTGTTGATAACCTATACAGCATATATATATTATTATTATATACAGCATATAACCTATACAGCAAATCCAAATGGATTTAGGGGAAATAAAGCTATATATTATTACCTTGTTTATAACTAAATCGGATTACATAAAATGTCATTAAATATATAACAAATGTATCATGCCACAATTGTTATTTTAAATATGTTTAAAAGAATTAAAATGGAAATAAATTGAATTTATGATAAATTATTTTTATACCAATTTAAAATTATTTCTATTTTCTGGAAATGGCCTTCCCAAGAAATGAATCCAAAGAACAGAATCTTTAAATAAGGGGATCGATAGTATTTTTTACTTAAAATTAAATTCTACAAAATCTTATGCTGAAAAGCACAACGAAAACTTTTCGCTGAAAAGTCATTTTTATATACTTTTAAATTTTTATTTCCTTCAAAATGAAGAAAAAAACTGAAGAAAAAATGTTTTAAAAGAGAGTAGGATGCTTTTTTTTCAAAAAAAAAATATCCTCCCTCTTTTCTTTTCCTCCTACCTCTGTTCATAATTCTTTTAGAAAGAAGTATTCAAACAGAGTTTGGCACAGAAAAATATGCATTAGTGAATGAAGTCTTGGTTTTATTGCATAGTGACTTTTATAACATTGAGTGGCTTTTTATTCTTAAAAAAAATTAGATTTGTATTTTGGAAAGTAGTATATGCAACTTTGATTCAAAGTTTTTTGGAGAAATATGCAATAGAATTCCTCTTAGAAAAGTATGGCAGTTCTCCAGAAATGCATCATACCAGCTACATTTCATAATAGAATCATATTTCTCTGATCCAAGTTTATTGGTTAAAGTCATATTTTATAGTTAAAATGCGAATTTCATCAGTGTTCGGAGATTTCACCGCGATGGAATTTTCACTGATACTTTCCCCGCAAATGTAGGAGCTCAGCTTAAGGAAAATTATTTCATAAAGCTTTAAGTTAAAATTATAATCATTGATCAATTATTAATTGCAGAATATTTCAGTTCTAATAATACTCTGATATCAAAATAGCAAATTTAAAAATGTCAATAAGTTGAATACAAATATGAAAATTCATTTACTTCATAAATCAAAAGAATCTATTGTCAAAATTAGTTACTGCTTAAGAATGATGTCGACAGATGGTAGCCCTTCAGAACTACAGTTCGTTATAGTTTACTTAAATAAAACGCCCTGAAATATTATGTATCAAATATTTAAACTCAATTTTAACGTAAGGAAATGAGTTAATTCAGTTCTTTTTATAGTCAAATTTTGAAAATGAATTATAATCAATGACATTCACTTGTACTTTGAATTCTCTTTGTAAAAGAAACTTACATTAATTAAATTTAAAAATGTTTCAAATTCAAAAATAAAACTAAAAAATGTATTTTTAAGAATAAAAAAGATGCAATTTAAAAATAATGAAACTTCTTGTATATATTAATCAAAGGATTTTGAATATTTTTAATAATATGAAATACAAATAATGAATTTTACTGACTTATTTGTATGCAAATATTTGCTAAAACTAACTGCTTTAAAGATGATTTTTCACATAAATTTTTCCTAAAATATAATAAATTTATTATTAGGTATTTTACTATACTCGTTTTTCTTTGAAATCTGCTATGATTATTTTACATAAGGAAATAAATTTTTCTATAAAAGTAAAATTTCATTTTAAAATAAATACTTAAGCTTATCAACTATCCTGCAAAATAAAATTATATAGTTATTCTTTTATTCGAAAGAAACAAATTAGGGGTCTTAAAAAATTCGGTTAGGTAAAATTCGAAGGAAACAAATATTATTTTTGAATTTCGTTGATCATTAATTCTCTTTTAAAACATTTAAATTTCCTACAAACTTTTAATAAACCCAAAAAATTAAATTTTTAGATAAAAGAATTATAAGTTTTTTCTAATTAATAAATACTGTAAAATTCTTGTTCACTTTATTCCTAGTATGATATTTTTAATTCTTAATTCATACAAAAAAGTTTTATTATTGAAAATTCAATCAAAAGAACTTTTAAATTTTCTCAAAATATATTATAACTAATCTTTCTTATAATGATAATCATTCTAGCAGGATTCGTTTAAAAATTTGTTCAATATATGAAAAATGAAAAAAAAAATTAATTTTTAAATACTGTTTCTCGATTGTCAAATATTAAAAGTTTACATTAATGATTGCTTTTTATTAGTAATTATTCTAAATTAATTTAATTAAACATAATTTTAAGATATCATTATTTTAATTAATTGTGTTGTATATGTAATCAATTTCTATTTTAATATGTTTCATTTTTGTGATTTTTAAATTAAATTCAGTTATAAATTATAAATATGAAAAATCTTATGTCTGTAAATACTCACTCGTTTTTTTTTTTTTCTTTTTTACTAATTTTTGAATTTTGCAGTGGCTTAAATCCTTCACATTAATTAAAACAAATCTTCTCTCATAGTGTTCTTGGAAGCATATATTTAAGTAATTAATATCTCACTAAAAATGCTTGAACAACATCAAGCCAAGCATTGCAATTAAGAAGTGATCTTTCTCGTGTACACTTTTTAATAAAATTTTCTTTCCTTGCTCTAAAATTTTAATTATTTCGAAAGAAAAGGATAAATTCAGAATTCTGGTAATTAATTACGCAATGAAAACTGCAGATAGTTTTTCCTTTGAACTTGTTGAATACGAATGCCTGTTTCTAAATATTAAATATCCTTAAAGAGTGCTTTCATGCTTTACATTGAAGTTAATCTCAGAATTTTTAATTATTTGTCCCATGATCAAAACCATTGTTTTAATGATATAAATATATTCTAAAATTTGCGTCTTGTACAGTACTTTTAAATTTTCTATTAAGATGCAAGATATGTATTGAAAAGTGCTATAATATATAGGAATGAAGAAATAAGATAAGCTAACGCTTTAGAGCTATATTTTTGATCGCCTATTTTTGCCAGCTATGGCTGGTAAACAATTTATTATCTTTCAATTTAGAGCACGTGGTAAAGGATATTGAAATTTGAGGGGAATTTAAAGATGGGATTTAACGCAATCCGGTATTCAACCCAATATTTTTTTAACATCAATGCAACACCTATTCACATTCAGGATACTGGCGTACATGCTTTGTAAAAAAAAATAATACAATAAACACACATAAATTTGCAATACCTTAAGTTGAAATATTAACGCTCTAACAGCTCAATTTTGTAAAGGAAAATCACTTCAAAAGTGTGTAATTTTTTTTACATATTTTAAATCTATTAATACTACAAAATTGAAATATGCATTTCTTTCTTTCCAGAAAATATTTTGTGTATAAAATTTTATCATGAAAAACTAAGCTGCCAGAAAAACCAATTTCAGATGTTATCACAAAAATTTTTTCATATAAATTTTAATTGAATTACAGTTAATTTTTATTTATTACATAATATAAAATGTATAAAAACTTTGAAAACTCGTGAAAATAATGGAAAACAGTGAAAACGCGTAAAGTAAAAAAAACACATAAAAGCGAAAATCATAGGTTAAGCCAATTTTGTTACATTAAGTGACCCGTAAAAATCGTGGGACTCTGATATATAAATTAAATCGAAAATTTATAAAAATGAACTATTGATGAGGAATTTATATCTAATTATTAAAATTTTGAATTATAAAATTATTTCAAGTAAGAACTTAACGTAAGAATTTTGACATAAATATGATGTAAAATTAACAAAAAATAATTTTTATTTTTTGTTATGCTTTATAAATTATCCGGCCAATCACCTATAACATATGATATAGCTCTCTTGGGATATAAATTTCCTTCTTATGTAATGTGATTCAAATAACAAATAGAAGATAGCATGATGAATTGTCAAACTTTTAGAGAGTGACAAATATCAAGTATCTTTCTCGTTTGATGTCAAACGGTATCCTCGCTTACTTCTTATGTTATCAAGCAGGCTTAAAACTAATGAGACCCAAAGGAGAAGTACACAGAAATCATAGAATCGGTGAAAAGCAACACTTGATGTGGACATTTCAGCGCGCCGTTCCTAAGCGTGGCTTCTCATCGCTTTGCAGCAATCAGAATTCAACAAAATGCTTGCAAGCTGGGTTTTGCGACTTTGCTTTGTCAAGAGAAGGGATTACTTCAGGATGAAAGGGAGATTAGAGGGTGCAGGGACTTCCTCTATGAGAGAACTGAGCTTCTCTAGGGGGTCCGCTTAGAGGGATATAAATCCCCATCCACTCGAAAGCAACGGTGCGAACAACTGATTTTCTAATCACTCGCAGAGGATCGGCCTGTCGTTCGATGTAGCAGTTATCCCTCAGTAATATACTGTTCCTTCATAATAAATGACCAACTGGCTTTTCTAATGTTATGTGTGGTTAGGGAATCCGAAAATGGATTTTGATGTGAGAAGCATCGGGAGTGTGAAGGAAAATCGTGTGCGGTTTATAATTATTTATATTTAGATATTCGTGATTTGTGCAAGTTCATTCATTGCTTATCTTGCTAAAAACGTTTATTCAGAATTACAATCCCTCACGGAAAAGTTCCTCTGTTAAATGGTATGAGTTTTAACTTAAAATCTGAAGAAAATAATTAACGCAAAAGAAAAGTTGATTTTTTTATTAAAACATGAATTTTATACTTAAAAATTTTGAATCGCTTTTAAATTTTGTGTATGCACAAAACTATTAATTGAAAAAAATAATATTTTTATATTGTAAGGTATTATTTTTAAGCGTATATTTTAAATTATGTGCTAATTGATTTTCAAATATATCCTTTGAATATATTTAGACTAATATAAAGATTATTAATTTATATCTTTACATTCTTAATTATGATTATGTCCTGTATTTGAACTATCATATTCTTCTAATATGAAGAATTTGTAAAAATTATATTGACTTCAAAATACTATAATTTTCAGTTCGCAAAAAAAAAAATTCAAAAAAATCAATTATTTTTTATATATGTCCGTCATATTGGTCTATTATATATGTCCTATCCTATTACATTTAGCATGTGTCCTATTGGTGCTTATAAATTTAGTTTTCTGAATTTAAATTCTTCCTATATTATGTCTGATAATATCTATTTATTGTCTATTATCTCTATAAGATTTATGATTTGCCTCGCTCTAGTTAATAGAGTTTTAATCAGTGTTTATCAAAATGGTAGTTTGGTTCACTCTCTAATGAGTGAAGGATATCTAATAATTAACGTTTAAAAATGTCTCATTATAATTAACAAGCTAATAAAGGTTGTAATTTTTATAAATTCTGATTCAGAAAGTTAATTCAAATTCATAAGATTTCTGTTATATCTAAAAGATTTTAAAATATTTAAAAAATAAATATTTTCAAAGAGATTTGAAATTTATCTGTAAATGCATTAATTTTATTGCTTTTCATTAATCATCAGATCTTAATATACTCGGGCAATGAAATTTAAGTAGAATAATTCAAAAGTACCATAAATCATGAAAAAGAAAAAAAGTTAATGTTATTGTGCCACAATGAAAATTAGCCTCTGAAAATTGAAGTAACAAAAGAAACTAAATTGTGGGAGATGCAGTACCTATATATGCTATATAACAGTACATATAATAATAACTTTTGAATTTTCTACAGTATCATAGAATATTATTGTTCAAATCCTTCTACTGTCGCAAGATGGATTTTATTTATTATTGTGAAATAATTAAATAAATATTTAAATATCATATTGAAATTAGATAGAGATATTATATATATATATACATATATTCATTCTATTAATTTGATTTTTATTGATTAGATGAAATTGTAATATACAACATGATTATATGTAATGATTGATTTAAATAAAAATACGGGTTTATATCTACATCAAATGAATTAAGCAGTACATTTATTTTAATGTTAACTAAGCTATCATAAATTGTTGATTTTACATTTTAGGTGCAATACCATATTTTGTTTGTTTGTTTGTTTTTAATTAAAATGCACACACGCAGATATATACATTTGTATATGTGTTTGTGTGTTTATATACATATCCATACATATATAATGTTTATAAATGTATTTATGTTGAATAGCCCCCTTTATTTTACTCTTATATTATCTAAAAGAGGAATTTGTGGAGCAAAAATAAACTATGTATATTAAAATACTTGTAAATGAAAAAAATAATATTGATAATTTGTAATAATTGATGCATAAATTTGTTTAGTACATACAAAGATGATGAATAGCATAGAAATTTAAGTTATTAATTTAAAACAGGCTCGACCTATTTAAGTTAGATGGAAATTATTAATTTTTTATTTTATTGAATAAAACAATTAAATTTAGAATATATTTAATGCAACTGAAAACAAGCAAGACGGAAATTAAAGGAAAATATTTGCTCCTTCCTTATAGGGAACATTGAAATATAAAAGTGAGCTTAAAATATATCTCAATCTATTGATTAAAATAGACACTCTTTAACGTCTTAGGAAAAACTAAAATGTATAAGGAAAGAAACGCGGCCATTGTATGTAAAACAAAAATCTTGAAATAAGGAAAATTTAAAATCTTTTAATAAAATAACATATTTATAATGTGAAAAACTATTATAATATGTAAGTGCATTGAATAAAAGAATTTATATATATTTTAAATGGCATTATTGAAAACGTAAATAAAACTGTTAATCAACAATGGGTTAATTTAGAATTAAAATAGTTTTTTTTTATTTATGAAGAAAGATTAATTTATATTT
>JAPDSC010140500.1:258026-276218 GCA_026290005.1 Latrodectus geometricus
TTTCTGAAAATTAAATTTTTAAAAATTGTTGGCTAAAATAATCAAAATGTAAGACGTGATTCAACATGCTGATGATTTATAAATTTTAAAGTATATATTTATTCAAAATAAAATCTCACCACAGTATGTTTACAATAAACAAATATTGTTAGAAATTTTTGAATAAGCAGATATGATAATACAATTAAATCTGTTTACACTTAATTTGATTACAAAAGTACATTGTTATTAAATCATTTATACATTTTCAAAGAATATTTAATATTATTTTAATAAATTATCTAGTATGTCATGAAGCTATTTTTTATGCTGACATTATTGTTCTATATATTAAAATTTATGACTGTGAAAAAAATTTAAAACTTGAAATTTAGGTCATTTTTTATTTTAAACAAATAGTACTCCCTAAGTTTCTTGGAATTTATTTTGTGAAACTTATAGAAATATGGTATAGAGAATAATAAAAATTTCAACATTTCCGTAATTATAAAAAATAATATCTACAATTTAAAGTTAAAAAGCTAACACAGCATTCTTAAAAAATTGCCATATATTTAATATAAGAAGCTCATTTTCAAACATTTATTTAAGTATTTTATGTAACTATTATATTATCGATTGAAAATATTAGTGTTCCAACTGAAAAACTATTGGGTGTAAATCGCACATCTTGGAGATTTTATTGAATGAAGATTACCTTTGGAATGCTTGAGTTACCCTTGGAATGCTTCTCCTCATTATTTATTTTTTATTTTCATATATTATTATTTTCAATATAACTCAAAATATGTTAGTATTTTCCTTTTTTAATAAATTTTTTGTTAATTCTGGATTTATTAATTCAAAAAATATGTATATACACATATTTTTTACAAATTATATTATTTGGCTTAAGACTCCATATAATTAATAATAAACTTAAAAACACCAAATTAGCTCAGATAAAAATATATAAATAGTGTTTAAAAATAAGTAAATAATAAAATTAACAAAAGAAAATTATTTTTAAATTTTGTTTTGATTTAAGAATATTTTTTACTTTGTAAGTACTGTTGCTTAAAATTTACAAAATACAGATATTTTTTATAATGTGTGTTTATAAAAACTTTAAAAAAATTCCCTAGAATATGCGTTCGAAAATAATTAAGAATATTTTTGTTCCGATTATATTTCATAACTGAATGAATAAAAAAAATTTAAAATTTATGATTTTTCAATAATTCTTATGGTTGATAAAAGAATTATTTAAAATAATATGAAGCATGCAAATAATGAGCATTTATAAATCAATTTTTTATAAGAATACTAAAAAATCAATTTTCAATCCAGTTGAGACGTATTTAAAAAGTGAAAAGTAATTGCATCTATAATTTATTTTTTGTGCTATTTTTATTTTCCAAAACGAATACACCATAAACATAATTATGCAAATAAATAACGCTCAAAATAATCCTGTCAGGGAAAATTGTCTCATTTTTATCAGGCAAAAAATGAAATATTGGAGTGATATACTTTCCCCTTACTTTGCAATCTGTTTGCGGCTTAAAAAGACATTAAGTAACGCTTTATTAAAGGAATTAATCTAAAAAACGAAAAAGGTGTACGTAACTTGTTAATCACACGCTCTAAGTGCTTTCACTCCATCTCTTTTATTGAATTAGAGAAAGAGAGAGTGATGTGTAAAATGCTTGATAATATAAAAATAGTGTCGCCAATTGAGTTATTGTGCTGTGTAATTAATTTGCATCGAGTTTAACCAAGTAAACTCATTTATTGCGAATAAGTTTTATGCACGTAATTTAATGTTCAGCAAGGATAAGAACAAATTTCGTATCACGGAAATACAATTTTTCGTAAAAGGTTAAGCAGTTTGCCATTTTACGGTTCTAACAAATAGTATGTAATAGTAAATTCGTTTACTTTTTATACTTCTTAAAATTAGTATAATAAGTATGGAATTCATTAAAAAATATTATTCACAATATATTATTCCACTAAAATCAATCACTAAGAATACACAGAATAAAATATAAGTGTATTAACAATTCACGATAGTTCATTAAAAAACAATTTAAAATAAAGCAATATATTTCATATTAATTTGTAAATAATATAAGTATCATTTTATGTGTGGAAAATACATCGAAGATGAAGCAGGGTAAAATTCAGTTGATGGTCTGGCATTAGTAAGAAAAGAAGTTATATCATAAGAAAAATTTAACATACTTTTATCAAAAAATACTTTAAATATTCACATTTTTTAATTATAAATCCTAATGGCTTATCAATAAATGGTTTGTTTTATTTTTATGTATATTAAATATAAATGTAGGAGAAATGTAAATAAACCCAGATGCTTGCGCTGGACTGATATTTAAAACATTTTTTTTCGCAAACTAAAATTTAATTATTTATTTATTACAAGTGTCCAGAAAATCGGCTATAACGCTATTTGTTCTGTAGTCTTATACCTCTGAAGTGCACATTGTAAAAATACAAGTACAGGGCATGAGTCAAGATGATTAGCGTCAAAAATCTGATCTTGTTTATATAAAAGACTCAATGAAGGCCTCCAAAGTTTAAACTGATACAAATACTCTATCAAACAGTTATGGTCAGTAAAAAGTCGAAAAGTGCCACAGTTGCAGTTCTAGAAAAAATAGGAATAGCCTTTGACCCCTTAAACAAGAAATTCCAAGGGTCATTAACAGAATCACACAATGCAATCAATTTGTTCTAGTAGCATCTTAATCAGAAATTTTACTGAATGGAAAGAAAGGTCTCTCACAAACTTTAAACTGGAATGGGCAAAATATTAAATAATAGCTCATCAAATCTGATATTGAAAGCCTATTATAAGAAAAAGTGATATCGAAAAATAAATTTAAGTATTAATTTTCAAAGTTATAAGAATGCCAAGCGTGAATAGTTCAATTATGTTTGAATTTTAATTTGATGAGTATCTCTTTTACGTATTTTCTTAATCAACCCAAAATAAAAACAACCCAATCTTATAAAGTTTATAATATCATCTTTTAAGCACATATTATGAATGATTGATGGCACAATTTTAAAGGAATTAATTAAAATGTGTGCTAATTATTATTGTCTTACACTGAGAAGGGAAGAAGAGTTATATTTTATATATAACCGTAAGAGTTATATATATAAAGTACCGAAATATCTCTAAAACTGTGTTTAATTTATCTCGATTTTATGGAATTGTTGTTTCCATGGGAACTATAATTTTATTTTAATAAGTAAATATATCTATTGCAATAAATATTAAACATTAATAATAAATATCATAGCACTATAAAATTAAATCATACAGATTTAGATTTACAATTTTACTTATTTATTTGAAACAATACGTAAAACATATAAGTACCGTCATTCAATCCTCACTAAATTATTGTGTTTAAGGTTCATAATTTATAAAATATTTATGAAATATTTTTCAACATAGCTTCAATAAATATATACATTCATACCATTTAGAAATTATAGAGTAAGTCTTTAAAAAATTAAATATGGCTAGACTTGAGAAAAAGAAATAATAATTAAATTAAGATTAAGTAAAAATTGTTGTTTAGAATTCAAGTAAAGATATAGATTATCATATAGAAAATTAGTAGAACCATATATATTGAAAGAAAAATAATTAAAAAATATGCGAAGAATATTTGAAAAAGAAATTATCATGGTTGATTTTCTTTCTTATGAAAAACATTCCTTTCTTAAACGAAACTTCTTCCGTGTGCAAAACTTAAATTAAAAAATTATTTTAAATAAAATTTTTTATGCAAACAAATAAGATTTCTATAATATCTTCGTCATACATTTGTATCCTTAAGAATTCAATTGAATGATAATTTATTCTATAAATTTAAATTTAATTTTTTCCAAGTGTTTAGTAATCCTAAATGTAAAAATTTGTTTAAAAATTAATACGTTTATTCTTTTTCTTCTTCAATATTTTCATTTTGCAGTTCAACTAAATTTATTTAAACTTCAGATATTATAACTTTTTACACACTCTTCGCATATTTGGGAAATTTTTTTCGCATAATTTTTAATTTTATTTTTGCTTTAAATGAAAATATATCTACATAGATTTAAAATGAAGGACAAAATTAACTCTTGATCTGTATTTCTTTCCTTGGAATTGTTTTAGTTATAATTAAGAACTTTTTATTTAGTCATCAATCTGAAGATTTAGGAATCTTTCTTTTATAATTTACAGAGGTATAATTTATCAGTATATAAGTTTTATGTCTCTAGAAGGCACACTTCTTTAATTATTCGTTATTTTTATGAAAGAATGTTTTCCTGCTTTTAATAAAGTAATTAAATTATGTATAGCATTATAAATTTATAGAGAATAAAGTGCTTATCAAAACTGATATCATATCTTAAATAATTCGCTCAAATTAATAGAAATCATAAACATTTTTCAATAGATCAAACCAATTTTAGTCACTTTCAAAAATCAGAAATTCAAAGTTTGTCAGAAGTTTATTATAATGTTATGCATAAATCTCCTAATTTCCAATGCAAATAGTTTAATAAAAAGTTAAAATAACAAGATAAATAAAAATATAACATTATGTAGCACTAATTAATGTTTCTTAAACTGCTTTTTTAAGAATTAAAAATATTTAGGACTTTTTAATTTGCAATTGTCTCCAACAATCAGCTATTTGAAATGGTTTATAAATTTATTTAAATAAGGTGCTCACAGATCTTTTTATCTCCGGTAGCAAATAAATTAATGAAGATTTGGAATAACAAGATAAATAAAACAAAATTAAATTGTATTAGGTGATTAAATTAATGTTTCTTAAACTGCTTTTGTAAAAGTTAATTTTAAAGCATTCCTCACAACTTTATTTTCTGGCTAATTATTTGGAAAACCCTCCAGCGTTTATTTAATGAAATAGTAACAAAGCTTTTAGATATGATTTATTTAATAAAATCTTAATAATAACAAATCCTATCGCCTTCTCCAACGGAAATCCTGCTGAAGGCAGCAACAGGGAATTTCGATGAAAAAATCCTTCTTTTCCCCTATCCATATAGAGAGAGAACATTTTCCGACAAAATCTCCCCCCAGCCCTTTCGATTAGATCCATTAAGCTTTCAGCTGGTGGGGGATTTGAAGGGGAATTATTACCCCACCCTTTTTACGTGGGGGAGTGTGAGAGTCACTTCGACTTCGATAGCTTTTGGCTGCTACTTTTGGGTGATTCTTTTTTTTTCCACATCATTATTATTTCTTTCTGAAAAGCGAGTGTGACGCGTATTTTTCTGAGAAAATAAGTGGAAAAAGAGAGATTCCCCCAAGGGAAAGAGAAGAGATGATTCTCCAGCAACAAAAACTCAAAGAATTCCTTCTTGAAAGAGGAGATGTTTGCTTTTCTTTCTAGAGTGGACATGCGTAAAACTGCGAGCAAAACACCATTTAAGAGCAATGAAAGTTTGGAATGAAAAACAAAGGGACAATCTCATACGATAATTCTGAGGAAGAGAATAATGAAGTTTCCTTCCATTGCTTTATCGTGATATTATTCTTGATTCGTAATTAGCCAAGAATCGTTTACTTATGGTGAGTTTAATCTAAAAAACCTTCTATTTGATATGTACTTAACGAGAGCTCAAACAATTTTATATACTTTCCCACTTTTTACGATAATTAATTTTGTCTTTTAATCATTTATCCATAAACGTTCCATTTTCTTTACTTGCAAGAATCAATGCTAATATTTAAATAAAATATTAAAAGAAAAATCACAGAAATATATTGAGAAGTCAATTAGCTTCTTATAGAAATTTATAACTGCGTATAAATTAGATTTCATATTGGTTTAGTGGTAGGAGGAAGTTAAGTGAAATGAAAAATGTGTTAATCTAAGGCATTGCTGAACAATGGGAAAATGAATGTTTCATTTGTGCTTTTTTCATAGTAACTCATTAGTATGAATAGGGCATAGTTTACTGGGTGATGAAATTTTTGAATTGTTTGTTAATCTACTATTTGATTTCAATACAAATGAATGATTCAAATTTTTTCATTCATAACATTTAATACATGAGTCATTTATTGAATATTTTAATTTAATTATTGTATGTAGTTAATAATCCAGGCTTTGTTGAGAAAAATATTTTCAGAATAAAAGATATCAATAATGCTATTATATACTTGGAGAATTATTAACATTGTTAATCGCGATTATAAATTTTAGTCAATCTTTCAAAACAATGTAGACAATTATTTTAGTTTAATTGCACAATTATTTTAGTTTAGGTGCACAGTTATTTTAATTTAGTTATCGAAGGTAGTTATTAATAATCCAGCCTTTGTTGAAAAAATGTTTTTAAAATAAAAGATTTCTAAATAATACTATCGTATACTTTGAGAATTTTCAACACAATCAATCGGGATTATAAATTTAACTCAATCTTTCAAAACAATGTAGAACTGACTATATACGAGGAAAAATAGTGCTAGTAAAATTATCATAAATATTTTTTAATTTTCATGGTGATCCAAGTAAGTGTTAACAAATAATTATCAGATTTATCAAATAATTATCTGAATAATTATCAGATTAATATTTTATAATTATTTAATTATAGTATGCATACACTTTAAACTTATTTAATTATCATTAAAATAAAAAAAACTTAAATAAAATTAGTACTACATTAAAAATATTAATAACTCTTGGTGTTAAAAATAATCCTTTTCAATTTTAGTATTTATGAAATTACTGTTTATCGATTGAAACGGTTCGAGAATGCAAACTATAATCAAAATAAATAGATTGAAAATATTTTAACGTATCTTTTTAGATTAAAAAAAAATTTAGACACAGTAAAAAAATCATATACACTAGCAGATTCCTATGTTTTGTTTAGTGCATGCGTGATACCATAGACAGATATCTGCATAAGGATTGGTTTGATTTGTTTCACTCGACCGGTCAATTAAAATTATAAAATAAACTTTATTCATTCGAAGCATTTTACTTAAAAGTAAATTCTAAAAAAATGTGAATACTCACATTTGGGTTTAAATGGAAGCAGAGGAGTCTGTTGAAATGAATATTAAACTGTTAAAGCATTCAGTTATTAGCTTGGACTAGTTAAGTAATGAAGGCAGCAATAGCCTGGTTGGATATGGAGTCATTTTCATTGTCCGAACGTATTGAATTTAAATCCAGACTTGAATTAACATCCATCCTGTCGAGTAAAGTTGACTGAGTCATGTTAAAATAGATGGGTAAAGTATGTCTTTTAGGAAGATGTTCCTCTATTAGTAGGTCTTTTACTTGATACTTACTTCCAAACTATTACAAAGTCTACCCAGCATCTCCATCTGTAAAGCCCATCTGTGCGCTAAATACAAGTAAATTTGATGGTGGTCACACTCTGCATTAAGAACTGCATACCATTTGGTTAAATTTAAAAGTGTCAAATTTTTCAAATGCATGAGAATTCTAAGATATAAAGTTAAAAAGAAACGTTCAGTTGAATATTTAACAAGCTTATCGAAATTTAATTACTGCAAACACTTTATTTATTAAATGTAAATCCAATTTCTTAAGTCAGAAATTTATACGAATGAATTTCAGAAGTGATCATTGTAAAAAAAATTACTATTGGTTGGAAATTACTTGTGGTATTAGCCAGTTATTCGACAAAGAAAATTGATATAATTCTAAATCTAAGCAGATTTTCTTTTAAAAAATTATTTGTTTTGAATACTCCCAATAAAATACTAAGCAAATCAAAAAATAAAAGTTTCGTTATAAAATAAATTAAAGTGATAGTTAAAGAAAGAAAGATATGGTGAATAGACTTAAATATAAAGGGAATAATTACTACTATTTCACGATTCTGACTTACCTCTCTGTGATAGTCATTTACTTGAATTTATAAGGCTGATCCTTGGGGACAATAGCATTTCCACACAAATAAGAAAAATATCAGTGACTGCTCAGAATGGAAGTGACCTCTTACTTTATTATTATGTTATCCCTTTATTTTCAATCACTTCTTGCAAATGCCATTTAACTGAAGCGTACTCATAACGGTGGAGCATATAGTATTTTATTGATACTTGACACAAGAGCAATGTGAACAACAGAAAATATGATACGATTCATGCGCTTCAACAACTGATCAAAGATGTCATTTCTAGAACCGCTTCAATTAAATATATTGAAAGATATTTGGTTGTTAATGAATTCAATAAACATTGCTATAAGGAACTATTTCATTTATAAAATGATAACCATATATGGTTATAAGTTTTAAATTATTCTATTTTTATTTATATATTTACTTTTTTAATTTTAATATATATATATATATACATATATATATATATATTATTTACTTTTTTTAATTTTAATTATATTGAAACATTTTTATATCCTTTAAAAATTCGAAACGATAAAATAATGGAACTCTTAAATTTTAATTTATTAAAAGAAAAATTTACTTTTATTAAAAACGACATGTATATAATATGAATGAATATTCAAAACGTTTTAGGATTTTCCATATTTAGAATCAGTATAAATATTTCTTTTAAAATATAAATTTTTTAAATATTTCTCAATATAAAGTGAAAGAAACGAATAAAAAAGATGACAATATATTCTCACATATATAAAATTAACTTTTTTAAATGAAAAAAATTGCTTAAAATATTTTAAATTTGTTTTAATATATATATATATATATATATATATATATATTTATTTATTTATTTATTTATTTATTTATTTATTTATTTATATAAAGATATATGACTTAAAATGGCTCCTTTAGAGAAAAGCTTTGAAAATAATATCAAAGATTAGCTTAAATTTAACACTTGATGTTGATATAAAAAAAAGAATATTAAATTCTGACTTACTATTTTCTGACGGTACTTTAATATTAATTTGGTAGTTTCAAATAACTCATAATGTAGTATTTCTGTGAGAAAAAAACACTCGACCGGTATTTATGCTTACATTATTCTAGAGTCTAGAATGATGTAGAATCTAGAGTCTCATTATTGAAAATTGGGAATAGTTGCGTATTCCTCCGTAAATACACTTGATAAAACAGTTCCTCGTAATTTCAATCCACTGTCAAGAGACAAAATTAATATATGAATTCAAACACATTCCGCCCCTTCATATTATTTTAACGGTTGATATCACATCATTGAATTTAAGATCGATAGATTGGATACAACTGACTTTTTTGGATCTGAGTTGAAATGGCAACATTCTGATTTGAAAACTGACACAATATTTTTACTAATCAAAGTGTTAAATATGCAAAAATATGTTGAAAATCTACAGAATAAAATATTTTCTCTCAAGAACTTGTAAACAGACATTTCTTTCTTCCAGATTTTATTCAAGCAGCTAATTAAGTTATTCAATTTTACACCCTATTATAGACTTTCAAAATCAAATTTTTAAGGCATCAGGCTCATATGTTATAGTCACATATACATATATTTTATATATTAATGTTAGTTTTGAATAAAATTATTACATTTGAGTTAAACACATATTGTGTGAAAGGAAATTTGAAATGAACTTCGTATTTCACTGTTAAAAAACCATTTCTTAAGAATTACATATTTTAAGAATTAAAGCAGGTTGGTAGTATATATTAACAATTGTGACAAACAATGTGAAGAAGCCACCAATGTGAATGAAAAAAAGCTAATATTGTTGCTACAAAAACAAAAAATATCTTATAATATTTTCGTTTTCATATTTAAGAAAATAATATTCACTTAAATCCAAAACAATAATTCAAAAAATTGATAAGGAAATGTATTTATTAAATAAATTATTACAGGAAAACTTTAAGTTAAAGATACTTTACTTTAAGTTAGAGCTGGTTAAATAATAAAAGTCGATGTAAATGAGGCAGAACTTATATTTCCTATAAGAGCCCTTTTTAATTCCCATGTAACTGCTTGGTATACTGAGCAAAATACCTGGAAATTAACAATTTATGATTTCTAGTTTCTATTTTGTAACAAATTGCCATTAATCAGACAAAAAGAGATAGATCATTTTGAAAAGAATTCTCTTTTATTAATTCTTGGATTAATTTTAGAGATCTTTTTCATCACGGAGATTTATAAGGATTGGACGTGGTTACTTTTGTTCTGGGGGGCTTAACTCTACCGGTACATATTATTGAAATTGGATTCCGGGTTATTACAAATATTTACTTCCGAGGAGAAAATCGAACTCATGATCCGTTTTAATAAAGACCAAAATGCTAACGATTCAGCTGCCAACTCAACCAAACCATTAATTTGAATAAATGCGGTTATCAGAGTCCTTATATACTGCAGTATATGATCAGAAATTCATTGAAAGAAGTATTTCTCAAGTATATTTTGTTCTTTCTTAAGTAATGGAACTTTTCACTGTACAATTCAGATTTGCTTTTTCTACAAAGGAGAGCGTTTCATAAGGTTGATGAAAAATAAACAATAAGTATAACCCACGCTAACACATTTGACTTGAGAAGTCAAATTCTGTGATTTTTTTTTTCTCTTACTATGCATTAATTTTCTTGTTAACAATTAGGTGTTCCTATGAGCAACAATACTATTTAAGAGACAGAGAAAAATACCTTAACTGTTGTACGTAATAACTTTAATATATTTAATTCTAATGTATTTGATTTTCATGTGTTCCTTAAACTAAAGAAAGAGCTGAAAACTAAATGGGAATTTTTATAATGTTCATTAAGTCTCTCTCTCTCTCTCTTATACTTTCACAAACAATGCCTAGAAAATTTTTCCCTGTGCCCAGTCAAGATGAGTTTTACCAGTTTAAGTCACTGGATAATTTATTTGATAGTTTTCTTAGAATTACAACAAGGGGTTGCTAAGCCCTTCGAAACAAGAAATAACCATAAAGAAAAAAATAGGTTCAACAAATGAAAATATTTACAAGAGCAATGACGATTAAAAGTAACAGGTGTTCCAGCTGATCAAAATTTTAATTAAAATAAAATTAAGTTCAATTCAATTGTCCATTATAGATGTACAATAGTGTTGTGTTTAAAAGAGAAAATCAAAGTCTGAGGGGGATAAGGTTTTAGATTACTAAATGCATGGAAAAATAATTTTCTTGATTTTCTAACAAAAGAAATTGTTAGAAAATTACTTTTGTTAGGTAAGGTCTAGGTCTTCTTTCTGCCTGCTAAATTTCTTCTGTTTTCATTCAAGCGAAAAGTTGCTCATGGTCAATTAGAAAGTCCGTTAAACTATTGAGCTTTTGTCTGGAATGTTGGCTTTCCAAAACTTTCTTTTTCCCAAATTGTTTTCCATTGAGTTGCTGGATCTGCAAAATGCCAAGATGTTGTAAATAAGCATGCTGTCAGGTAGTAAAGTATCCTTTCTTCCTTTTCACATGTGCAGTAACTTCATAGAATGTATTAAATTCAGTTTCATAAAATCATTATTAATTCCTTTTCATTGTATATAATTTTGCTATAAATTATCCGCTGTTTTTTTGTTCCCAAACTTTAAGATTGGTTTTTCTTGAGTGATAGCAGTTTTGTACAACTGAAGAGGGTTAAATAAAATATTGAGTGTTATGGAAATTATAAAGAAAAGGCAAAACCCTGAAAAAAATAAGATATATTTTCTATAAATATCCCCACTTTTCTTGCCAAAGAATAGAATGTTTGATACATATATCTAAATAAATTATAATTTTTCAATACATATCCTTCAAATATGATAGTTTTTAAAGCAAAATTGTATCAATTTTATATTCAAAAGCGAAGTACATAATTAGAGAACAGAGTTTAGAAACCTAATATAGTTTCATTAAGTTTCATACAAATGCCAAAAAATAATTTCCATTTTATCTATAATCTCTAAAAAATTACTTTTTATAATCTGTAATATTAAATATCCCAGCATAGTTTATCAATTAGTAATTTTAATGCTTAATTTTGTATCATATTTCATAAATTTTGTAAACCTTATGAACTTTGAACAGACAATTGCATAAAACCTTTTAAATTAAGAGAACCTCTTCAAAAATGTCTCTTCATCAATGAGTGTGTTTTTTCTTATAAAGTTTTTCACTTAGAAAAATGCTTTTTATTAAAAAGTTAATGATAAACTTCATAATTATGACATTTTTCAGAGGAAAATTTTCAGATGAATAATCAAAAAGCAAGTGGGGATATAATAAGTCAAATAATTCTTTAACGAAACCTACTTCTGCCTGCTCTGTAAAATAAATATTTGCAACATATGTAAGCTATGCTATCAGAAGAGCTTGTTTCAAATTATATTTTTTGAGCAAGTCAACATATCTTTCAGTTTGGACAACAGCCTGTCTTTCCGATGGAAGATTAAAATTCCTTGAACTGTGTACTATGAGTTATAAGTCATGGATACTTTAAGAAAATGAAATATTATAAATCAGATTGTTTCCCTGTAGAAATATTATAAATCAGATTGTTTTGAAGGTAGTGAAACACTAGATAAAAAGAGCTGCAGCTTTGTGATCACATTATAATGTTTAAATATAATGTTTTGAGTATATATATATTTTGCATATATATATATCCTCATTTAATAACATTATTAAGTGTCTATAATTTTAAGGCTGTCAAAATGTTGAAAAAAACGGATTTGTATTAATTTATTTGTTTAAAAAATTTATAATTTTATTTCTTGCAACATTGGAGACAAATGAAAAAAGTGTATTTTTTCTCATAAAATTTTACATCAAAATTATAAAAGGATAATTAATCGTGTCAAAATTGGTGGTCTGTAACTTAGACGATTCTAAGAGTGAATAAAAATTATTTTTATGTTTATATGCGTCTAAATTACATAATAACAATGATTATTTAATTTTGTCTTAGTATTATGTATTTATAATTTTTTGAAAATTAAAAACGTAAGATAAATATTAATAATTTTTTGGGTACTTAATAATATTTGAAACATCGATTAGGATGGGGTGATGGCGTAAAATCACTCCCAAGTGAAATTGAAACCGCTTTGTTGAAAGAAGAGCAGGAGTGAGAGGTAGGGATCGGGAGGAAGGGGGTTGTTCATTCATGGGGGCGTCAGCTGAATGAGAGGATCGATGCCGCCCATTGATTGGAGGAAAGCTGGAAACAGCTGGCACGCCGATTCCCCCTCCTCACCTCCCACGCGCCGTGTGCGCCGTCAATGAAGGCCACGCCCAGCTCCTCGCCTCATTGATGAAAAGCATCCCTTGCTGCATCTCCCGCGTGTGCGTCAACCGATGCCGCAGCCATTTCGCCATCCACACACCTCCACCCACTTCGCACTGTCCCATTCTCGAAATACCTGCAAAATCGTTTTCATGCCGACTTACCCACCCCGAGAATTTTTATTCCGTTCACTCCTGTTTCTTTTTTTCTCCCGACTTCAATGAACGGAACTGATTTCTAGGCTATTTTTGATAAAAGTACGTGACAATAATCATCAAAAATAATAAGAAAAAGAGTCACATTGTGACTAGAATGGACAGAGATAGTTTTCTGTTACATAAGAAAAAATCCATACTATTTAGAAAGCGGAAAACGTAAAAGACTCATCGGCATAACATTCCTATATTTCGTGACTAGAAGTTGTAAGCTCTACGCACGTGAAAGAAAGACTTTCAATTCAGTAGAGCAATGACTGAACCTAAAGAATTTGAAGTTCCCCAACACTTGATTTCATTTCAAAACGTTTTCTCTAATTTTTGTGACAGTCACACCAAGATTCGTATCACTCATGATACAAAAGAAATCTGTCATAGAATCTTTTCTTCATTTATCATTTATTTCCCTTTCACTTCTCTTTTTCAGGTTTTATTTTAGTAACACAATTTGCATTCATTTCTGAATGTTTCAGTGAGGTGATTAATTATCCTGACTGAATTAATGCAAGATTAATTAAAGGTATCATTTGTTTCTGAAAAAAATTATAGTAAAATCTTTTTTAACACAGAGAAACTGATATAAAGAAAATTTTTTAAAGCTAGGGCAATTTCCTTTAACAGCTTTTCCTTTTAAATACTCCAAAATTAATTGTACTTTGGTTCTAACTTTTGAGGCAAAAACAGAAATATTCTCCCCATTAATCTCCCATTTACAGTCATTTACTTCATCACGAATGATATGACCTCAATCTACAGTCATTACCCTTTATCATGTATCATTCTTTCATCTGTTTTAATGCACATTATGCTCTTTAGCCAATCTAACATTTAATGATCTACGTTTTTGAAAATAGTTAATATTCTTAACCAATTAGTAAAAGTAAAAGTATGATTTACTTTAAAAATTATTACGACATATGTTGTTATGTTTCCTTCTAACGACATTCGAAGAAAATAGAATTTCAATAGCATGAAATTCTCAAAAACCTTGTCTGAATTCCGATAGCAAAATTAATGTTAATAATATTTATTATCTGAGTGAAAAGCATGATAATTAGAATAAATATACTAGAACTCCACTCTTCTGTAAGACTGTTTTCATTGCAAAGCTCAAAGTAGATAAAAACATAGATTTTAGGTATACTGTATAATTCCTAAAATGTAGAAATAGGGCAATAAATTTTTAAGGAAGAATGAAATATAATAAGTACTTGTAATTGTTGCATATATATGATACAGTTGAATATATTCTTTAATTTTGTTTGTGAATTTGGCTTACACTTTTCTCTGATTAAAATCTGCAATTTGCAAATAATTAGTACTTACTATTACTTCAAATGAAGTATTCTTGAATAAAATACTTTGAAAAACTATTTTCATGATGCAAAATTTTAGAAACTGAAGTGAATAATCTTTCAGTTCATCAGAAAATACTGAGAAACAGGCCAGAAGATATGCTTTCTCTTTAGATAAAAAATTTTTAAAAATGAGAAATTCTATGTAACTCATATTGGGTATCCTAGAAAAAAATGGATTAAAACTCTTTTCACTATTAGCTGCATTTGTGAAGAGATAAATCAACGAGTATATACTTGCTAAATGTTTGCTTGAGTAAAATTATTAGACGGTACTATAAATTTGAAGGAATTATGTTGTTAACTGAGTGAAATGATTAATATATTTAAACTGAGAATATAATTTCAAAAAAGTATTGAATTCTTGAATAGAGATGTGTTCTGTAAGACTGTTTTTACTGTGCGAAGTATTTCTAGGCAGAGAAAAAAGTAAACACCTGCACTGGTTTGCATTAAACCTTAAAATTTAAAAATTTAAAAAAAGAAAAACAGAAGACTATATTTTTTGTATAAGGCATAAAAATTGAAAAATTGAATGATAAATTTTTATTCGAATTTAAATGTGGCTTATATTAGATACGCTTAGTTAAATCTGTGTTCTACAAAACAATTTTCTAAACTATTTGTAAGGTGAGATTTGGAGAAACGACGTTATTTTTTCGTAAGAAATAAAAATATTTTCTGCACTTTAAACTCGAATTCAGAGTGTTATAAAATCAATGAAGTGATAAATATATATTCAAATTGAATATTATTTTGAAGGAAGTATTATTGTACGAAAAATGTTTTGTAAAATTGTTTACATAAGATATAATAAACAAAGAAGTGGGCACACGTTTTAAATGAACTTCTACTTCAAAAAAAGTATGGCAATAGTGAAATATATATTTGTCTTTACAAAAATATAATGACCATAAATTTTGAACGCGTGTTAAAAATTGAGTAGTTTTTTAAGCGAAATACCGGTGATTATCAAAATAATGGAAACACTTGTGAATAAAAGGGACATTTAAGAATTACTTCGTAAGCATTAAAATATAATCTTAACTACCAGATTTTTTTAATATAAAAAATACATATATTAGGAAGTATGAGAGACCTTTAGCAGAGTTGTCTACGTTTTGAATTTCTGTCAGAAGCGTAAAGTGTCAGACCTCACAGATTTTCAGAAAGGCCAAATTTAAGTAGAACGACTAGCTGGAGCAACAATAACCGAAACATCCCCAGCTTTTAGGCGTTTCTAGAGGTATGGTGTCTAAAGTCATGAAAGCATGCAAACAGCGCGGAAAAACAAGCTCAACAAAGCAAAATAGTGGACGGAAGGAGAAGCTGAGTGAAAGAGACAGACGGATATTAAAGAGGTTTGGTATGTCTAAAAAGAAAACATCTGCAGCCAATGTGACCGCAGAGCTCAATCAGCATTTGGATTCTCCAGTGTCGATAATAACAGTTAGGAGATATCTTCATAAAGAAAACATCTACGGCAGAACAGCAATTCCCAAGCCACTTGTCACAGATGCTAATGCCAATCATCGTGTAGAGTGGTGCCATAACCACAAAACCTGGTCGAGGGATAAGTGGAAGACTGTTATACATGTATACACTATTATATAGAAGGAATCATGTTTCACACTTTTCCTTCCAACAGGGTGGGTATATGTCTGGAGAACACCTGCATAAGCGTATGATCCTTATTGCTTCTTTCCAACTGTCAAGGATGGAGGTGGATCAGTCGTGATATGGGCAGCCGTGTCATGGTTTTCTACTGGTCCAATCGTAAACCTGCAAGGAAGGATCACTGGGGAGAAGTATAGAGAAGTTTTAGCTGACCAGATCCATCCTATGATGCAAACTTCATTCCTGCAAGAGATAATACTTTCTAAGATGATAATGACCCCATTCATGAAGCCAGAAAGGTCCATTCATGGTTTGATGAATATGAGGATGAAGTGGAACATCTACCTTGACCCGCACAGTCCCAGGACCTCAATATGATGGAACCTTTGTCATCTATTTTAGAGCTTTCAATCCGGAATCGATATCCACCACCGGTATCTCTCACGGAACTTTCACAATATCTCCATGAAGAATGATACAATATTCCTCTAAACACTATTCAGAATTTGTAAAAATTCTATTCCCAGGCGAATTCAAGCTGTATTACATGTCAAAGGCAGTCCTACGTCATATTAATGAAGGATTCCTTCAAAATCTAGTGTATTTCCATTATTTTGATAACCACCTGTATGCTTGCAATATGTTGTTCTACAATTTTATTTTAAATGTGAATATGAATATTTTAAGAATAGGAACAAACTTATTTCTATTTAATTGTTGAGGAAGAATGAAGTACATATTTATATATACAGGAATATAAATTGTTAAATTTACAATTTAAATAATAAAAACTAATACTCTCTAGTAAAATTGCCCAATTATTTGCAACTCATAATTATCAGCGTTGGACATATAATTTTAATTGGAAAGACGATTCAAATTAAATAACTATGTTAAAGCAACTTTGCTAAAAATCTAATCGTAAAATAATTAGATTTTATTGATGTCTAATTTTTTTTAAAAAAATTTCTTATTTATATAAACAAAATTTAATTTTTTTTACTCGATTGCTAAGTTATTCACATGTAAATTAAAGAAAACTTTTCTAAATATAATTAATTAAATCATTAATTGTTGTTGTTGTTGTCGTGTGCCAGCCAGGCTGGCAACATGGGGGGCGCTGCACCACTTTTCCAACTGAACCATACATATTTGGTGTGGAGTCCGACTTCCTCAGTACACACATGCCATAGGTACCCGTTTATAGGGTAGGCAACCATTCACACACAAGGAAAGGACAAAGACACGAAAGAGAGAGAGTACATCCATGCCCGAGCCAGGATTCGAACCCAGGTCCCACCCATATGTAGTCAGGTACACTAACCACTAGACAGGTTGGGTGGCAAATTATTAATTATGAAATATTATTCATGATATAGTAATTAAATAAATAACAGCTATTAAATAATAAATGAAAAACTTACAATTTTACTTTTGGTTCTATTTTACGATTTCCCCTTTAATTCAATAAGAAATTATGATATATTTTAAGAGATTCATAGCTTTTTTTATTCCTTGACATATTTACTGATTTCTTTGATTGTAAATGAAATGTCCTTCCTTAAAAACTTTTTTATAAAATAGTAATAATATTTTATAGCATGAAACTATTTTTATTAAGTTAAAGAACTCTATATTAGGGATTTTAATTTGTCCCCTAACACATTTGTATGCTGATCTCAAAACTTCAGTAATTTTATTCTCGATAGCAAAATAATCCTATATATATATATATATATATATATATATATATATAT
>JAPDSC010140502.1:10806-23076 GCA_026290005.1 Latrodectus geometricus
ATATATATATATATATATATATATATATATATATATATATATATATATATTGAAGACTTTTTAAAATTTATTTTTGTAAATGGAATGTTTGAATAAACATCATGCATTTAAAAGGAGCAAATTCTTGAATGAAAATAGGCATGAAGAAAAAGTTTTCTATGCTACCTCTTCATTTTTGCAAGGTTAAATTTATTAGTGATTTCTTATAATATCTAAGAATCATTATGTAAAGTGGTAAACAACATGCTTTTATATTAACTTTCTGATGAACGTTCTAAGCTTTAAATATTTTTACTAGTTAGTGAAATGCAATTATTGAAAATAATTATAAAGAAAGTTTAATAATTTATGTATAACTTGAGTAAATTTATATGAATTCAAAGATGCTAACTCTAATTATAATTTTTTTAGATATTTTGTTTAATTTGCTTAATAGAAGTATTAAGAAGTGTTCGTACAATTATTGGAGCAAAAATATCGCATAATGTCTATTTTCTTAGGAACCTATAGACATTTTTGTAGGCCACAAATATGTTTGTAATTTTATCACATAAATTAATTTAATTGATAATGTGTACATTCCGCCATACATAATTGTAATAGATATATGAAGTACATTAGTGTAAGCGTCATATATGGAGTACATTAGCAAATTTACATTTAAAATATATTCTTTACTGTCACTAATTTCATTAGCATAATATTTAAAATGTTAATAACTCAAGAGCTTAATTAAAAGTGTTTCTTCATTAAAAATTTATGCATTTTAACTACTTTATTCTTATATAAATAAGAGCAAAATACAACCTAAAATCTATCATATTAAATTATTTTCAACGCAGAAAAAATCAATAAAACGTATTTACTTTATTACCTACTTAATCTGTCGATGTTTCTTGTCATGTAAGAACTAAAATGCATTTATCTATTACTAACAGTTATAAATACCTTGTTTAATCCTACAATTCAAATTAAATACTCTAATTGGTAAAATTTATTTCTATGTTATACAAGTGTCTGAGAAAATTTAAATTAAGGAAGTTAAAAGAATCAGAAGAAAATTACGAAAATATATTCATTCTACGTTATGTAATTTATTTCTACAATTAGCAGAACATAATACTTTTTAAAAAATGTTTTAAATTAATAAACGAAAAATGTATAATAAAACTGAATAAATTATTTTTATATGATAAGTTTACAATTTATATGGTATATTATTGTAAATCTTACCTTCCACGTTTACTTATATCAATAAGAGATTTATCCTTCTGCCAAGTAATTACAATGGGGGCGTGTCCTGTAGCTAAACAACGAAGTGTTGTATTTGATTCTTCTGTAACAGTCTTTGTCTGAAAATGCTCTTTAAATGTTGGGGGAACTGAAATTAAATAATCTTTTAGTTGCTTTTTAAATATAATCATAGAATTTAGAAATAGTACTTATATAACTACTTTAAACATACATGTCAAAACTTGTATCTTGAGGAAAAACAAAGCTTACATTCTGAATATAATAAAAAGTTCTCAAAATTATCTGACATGCAATGCTAGAAATACATATTATTTGTTCAAAAATTTAGAAATAAATTTAGAAGCATTCTTATTAAATTTTAAAAATGATTTTAATTTTGAATTTTTTGTGAATTTTAATTTTTTTACCATTGATGAATGGGATATACTCTGCAATTATTTAAATGCAATAACGAATTGTTTTTTATTTCATATATATTATCTAAAAGAAATGATTTGAGCTTTGTTTGATGCTTTTAAAGATTATATTAATAGATAGTAACTTTTTAGAGTTATTTTTTTCATAAGATTATCATTCATTTCTGATAATAATATTTTGGCACAAAGAAAATAGCTGCAAAACAATAGTATTTAATAATTGCAATTGAGCAACTATAATAAATTCCAATATTTTGTTTATACTTGAAATGAAAAATTTATTTATTTTTTCAAACATATTTTGTTATCTGTAACTTTTTGGTAATAATTCTTAAGAAAATTATGAAAAAAATTAATTTCTTCTAGGTATATAACATATCCTAATCAAATATATTACTGTTTCAATATAACAATTTTGTAAGTATCCATGGTTGAAATATCCATGGTAAAAACAAATTTACTTCAATAATATAATAAAAAAATGTTAAAAAAACTAAATTTTTTAAATGCTTTATTTATTTATTATAAAAACGTGTTTAGTTAATAACAAAACTGAAAGGAAATTCGTGTCACACCAATAATGAATTACGAAGTAAAGAAAAAAATCGAGAAATTTTTTTAAATAACATTGCTACTTTCATTTTAGTGGCTATTAATTTTAGTTAACAATTTATTGATTAGTTTGAAGTTAAGATTAACTTGCTTGCAAATATTTTAATGATCAATATAATTGAAATAGATCAAAATTATGTAAAGATAAAATTAAAACTTAATTTTTGAAAATTCTAAAGAGTTTCATTTGAAACTAAAATTTGTACTATTTAATGAAAAAAAAATGAAAACTTATTAATATCCTGTTTATTTTTTATTTTTAGTGAAACAAAAACCCTTTTTTTAATAAGTGAGTAAATTATTTGACAATTAGGGAACAAATAAACTTTTTGTAATAAAATCATTTGAAATAAATTGAGTATTCGGTAATTTTCTATTTCAACCTGATTGGTTTAAAATTACCTCCTGAAATGCGCAAAATGTGGAAAAACATATGTTACAAAATGTATATATTTCTTACAATGACACCTTTTTTATTATAAAGATTTCTAATTATATACACATGTGATGAATGATTACATATTTCCAATATGATTGTTAAAAGTAATATGTGCAAAGTTAAACTTAAAATACGTATATGTTTTGTTTTTAAATAATCCAGAATAACTCTAAATATATATATTTAATTTTTAAGCATGACAAATTTGTAATTGACTTAACAAATTCGTTCATTGTTAATAAGGTAAGTAAATTCAATTCACCATAAAAACCCTAATATATTAAATATATATTATTATACGAGGCATCAATAACATGTTCGTTGAAAAACATTTGTTTTGACGGAATGTTTCTTATTTCCTTCAAATTTAATTAGAATTGTCATGAGAATATTTTTTTCAAGTTTTTATTAAAAATAGGCATGCATTATATAAAAACTATTCTTGGTAAAATATTCCAATGAATTGTATTAAAATTTCCCCACTTTAGGGCTCTAATTACCAGAATTATTACACTAAAATATAATTACTATAATATTACAAAAACGTTTTTTTGAATAAAAACCTATGTATTCTGCTGAAGCAGTTATCTTGGTACCAATAAGAGCATTTATATACTTTTTTCAACACAATGCCTTTATCTGTATAATGTTTGAAAAAAATGAATACAAATATGAAACTTATTGTAACTTGCAAAATTATAGTTAATCAAGATATTATTTTTATTTTATAAATCAATAAACTAAGTATATTTTATTACTAAGATATACATTTATTTAATAAATCAATAAACACTTTTTAGTAAAGTTTCGGGATAATTTTAAGTTTCATTTACTTAAATATATGCATCCATACAGAATTTTTTTTCATTCTGTAACATTGATACATTATACATACCTAAGATAGTAAGAGTTATAATTTTACTTAATCCAGCAGCAATGCCATTACTAGCTTGACATAAATAAGATCCACCATCACTTTCTTCAACGTCAGATAAAACTAGCGTTCCATTGTTAAAGCGATGGGCTCTGGGATTGGAATGAACATAAGTGAAATCTCCAGTGCTGCTCTCTACAATAAAAACCATGAGTTTTTCAGTACTGATCTAAATAACTGTTGAGAGTAATTATAATTTAGTTATTAAGTGGTAAGAACAGTTTTCAATTATCGTACTGTAATTTAACTAAGAACAAAAGAAAGTTTTCACAGTATTTTGATTTCCTATAATTATTTTGATTTTTCATTTTATATTGAAAATAATTAGGAAATTAAGATTTTACCATTTTTTTTATCAAAATCTTCATTTATTAAATAATTATTTAAAAACTTTACTTAAACTTAATTATTTTCTTATCCTTCATAAAATATATCTTAAAAAAATTCAATAAAATTAGTCGCATTCATTCAGAGATACTTGTTCCAAAGGAAAGCATTTTTTATCTTTTTTAATATTTAACATGCTTTAATTCCACTTTTAAATTATTATTCATTCTATTTTCGAGTAAAGAAATCATAATTAAGTTATTTCTCAGTCATTCAACTTTGATTGGAAAGCCTTGGTTTTCAAATTATTTTTTTTTTTAATTTTAGAAAATGATTAATTCATCTATCACAAATTCATCAGATGAACATTAATTGATTTTTTTGATACATTTAAACATGTAAAAAAGCTTTATCGAGAAAATAATTTCATTTTCAAGAAGATTCAAACGGGAAACTTCGAAAATGTACGTTCATTAATACCAGCAAAGTATTCTAACTTTATATTGTTCGATTAAAAGTTTAAAGGTGAAAATATGTCTATATATTAGAATTTAAAATTACTTCATGTAAAATTATTGTTTACGTTTGTAATGTAACATAATATCTCTAATAATATAATAACACTAAAAAAGTAAATATTTCATTTATAAGGAATAACCTTTTGTACAGTTTAACATAAAGTCTAAAAAATAGTCACAAAACTTTTAAATATTTATTAAGAAATTCTAAATTTCATTTCTTTCCACAATTATTTTTTAAATATTGTGTAAAATTAGAGTCTGTTTTATAATTATTTTCAAACCTTGATACAAAGTTACTTATTAAAGTTTTTGCTTATAAAAATACTTGTTATGATTACTGAATCACTATCAAGATACCCCAAGCTAATTCTCTATTAAATAAAAAAAATAAAAGTTGGTTTTTATCTTTGTATTTTTTCCTAAAAATTGCTTAAAATATCAAAATTATCATAAACTTTAAAACCAAATTTTATTTATAATTTTGCTTTTCTTAAACAAAACAGGTAAATACTCAATTTTTTTAGAAATTTTTAAAATTTTTAATGTTTACAGTAATAAGGAATTAAAATACAATAATATTAAATTAATCATATGTAATTTGATTTCTTCAATACGTAAGATAAAAACATTCCTTAAATATCATAGTTAATTTAATAATTAATTATATAAATAGAAAATATAATTAAGTATTTCATTAAATTGTTTATGATATTTTAATTAGAAAAGAGAAAATCTCATTTAGTTGTTTCTAGGCACAAATATTCATAAATAAATTAGAAGAAAATATCAAAATAGATATAAATATCTGTGTATACATATATAAATTCTGTTATCTTGTATTGCCTATTGAATTTATTAAAATGAAATCTTCTAGTTAATATAAATAATGAACCAAAAAATAACACTTCCTAGTACATATTACATATTATTATAGTTATGATACAATTTTTTGTTATTATCTCTTGTTTTAAAAAATAAAAAATTATTTTGCTTTTTTTTTAACTAAGAAAAATAATAATTTTCGTCCTTTCTTAACCTCACAAATAATATAGTACTAAAAGAATTGCTATAAAATGTTAAGAAATTCATAAGCATTTTAGTCATTATCTAAATTGAGATGATGATAACTCATAAATTGTTGAAATATTTTATTTTTAGTAAATAAAATGTTTAATTATTATATTAATATCACATAAATGGAAGAGAAAAAAAATAATTCCAAAATGTATGCAAATTAAAAATTTTTAATGGATTTTTAAGGGAAAAATTTGGACATTTCATAGATTTGTCTTTTAATAATAAAGTTAAATTAATCAAGACATTACTAATTTAATAAATTCTTTTGACAATGTTATATGCGCATATGTGTGTTTCTATTAATGATGACCTCTAAATTATGATATTTGCCAAACAATAAGTGATTTGAGAAACGAATTTCATAGTTTCTAATTTGAAATAGTTCCTCCTTATTTATATGATCTCACTTTTTAATTTTTTATGCTTTCATGAAATTACTCTGTACAGAATATTTGTATCCTAAATAATTATTTTTAAATATCTTATATATTGTTCGAATTTTGATACGAGAAATTATATTTGTGTTTTAAAATTGTGGCTTGAGTTAAATAATTGTTTGCATTTTATTCTGATAACATGGTATGTTGCCTCATTAAAAAAGAAAATATTAATTCCATTGTTAAGATTTTAAAGTAATATTCTAAAACATTATATTAGTTATTAATATTATTATAATATTTAGTAACTAAATTCAACACTTATTAGAAATGTTTAATAAATTATTCATTAAAATTGAATTGCTCAGTCATATTCATGCAATTTATCATTAAAAACATACTTAAAGTTGATAAAATTTGAAGAATTTCTACTTAGTCAAAGTGAATATTCCTTTATTCATAGAATGATTTGAATTTAATACCATCAAAAGTAAAATTATTTTTATATAGTACATTTGGCTTACCAAAGTTCATTTATTTCATTTTTAAATTGCAGCCCAATATAATTCTATTTAACTATGTTTTGCTTAATCATGCATAGTTCTGCTTATCATAAAATATAAAAATTATTCTTAGTACTTTTAGTTATAAATCCAAAAGTATTTTTTCTAAACATTTTATATTCTTATATACTTTATGAACTACCCGGCAATGATAAATTAATTTACGTTAAATTTACACAAATTCATGCAAAGTTGATTAAATAATTTTTTAAAGTTTATTCCTTTATAAACCAGTTTAGAAATGTTTTCAAGAAATTCATTTTGCTCCATTATAATATAAAAATTAAAAAGTTAATTTTGTTAAATGGAAAAGAAAAATCAGCTATTTTATTCTGTAAAGAATAATATTCCTTACAAAAATGATAACCAGCATATTTTTATCCACTATTAAGTTATTTTGTAATTATTAATTGTTATGTAGGAAGTAATTTAATAATGAAAACAAGTATTTTTAAAAAAATTATGATTGTAATTTAATTAAATAAAAAATAACAATACTTTATTAGAAAGTTTGTTTATTTAATTTTCGAAATGTCACAATTTACTTTTATTTCGAAACTTAAATTGCTGACGCATTCTTCATTAGGCTGAGTGCTTTTTGAAGCAGATAAAGCATTTTTCTTTCGCCTACACCTGATTGAATTCTCTTTTAACTTCACCAGTTGCTCAAGAAAGTTTGCTTCATTATCTAAGAGCTACGCCTAATTTGATTACTAACAAGTAGAAAATAATATCTGAGATACTAATTTAATAAAGTCAAACATGTAAAAATAAATTAATAAAAAAAGAAAACAAATTCGTAAACAAAAGAGAAATTTATTAATGGCGATGTTATCATCATATTTTTGATTAACGTTATCATTTTTTAGATGATCGAGACATTGAAAAAAGTTTCTTAATTGTGAAATTACTTTAATATCAAACTCTATAGATATGATAATTCATTGATAAACAATGATTTTTCCAAATAAAATTCAGAATTTGTGTAGATAATTGACACACAAGAAAATTAAGGCATTAATAGATGTTGCAGCAGAAGTTTGGAGTTTTCTTACAATTTTTGAGAAACACATTCAGTTAATAATTCAATAATTTTTCATTATTTAGAATATTTTGAATATTTTCTAGGATAAAGAAAAAGTATACTTTTAACAAACAATAAAATACTAATATTGTATTTTATTATTTGATAAATACCCCAATTTTATGTGCTTTATTTTTAAACTTGATTAGACATTTTATAGATATAAACTTGGTATTATCTTATCAATATATGATTTATTTCAAGTTATGGATACATATTTTGCAAAACTATTATATTTTATGGGAATGACGACAGCCAATTATATTTTATTTAAAATTAAGTACCGTAAAAAATTATTTAAAATCTTAAATTGTATAAATTCTAAATTCTGTTTACATATTCATAATAACATTAATTGTAATATAAAATGTAAAAACCCCATTCCACTTAAATATAAAGATAAAAAAAAAACTCTCTGTTGTTGAAATATTTAATACTAGTTAATTTCTTTCTTACTAAATTTCAGAACAAAGTTGTAAACATCTCAAAATTACTACAAACTCTAAAACAACAATTTATTGAATAATCTGAAATATTTCCAAAGGTGATTATGACAAATAACGTCAAAATAATTTCTACATAAATAAGTCTAATGTCTAGAATAAAACATTTTAACTGTATAATGCATTGGTTTCAAAAGCCAATATGTTCAGTCAGAAAATAGACTTAATCTATGGCTAGTTTTTGAGAAATTATTATAAAATATTGACTTATGAATTAATACCATCACAATTAAGGAGTGTAGAGGAAATTTAGATTATTAAATTTATTATTATTTATCAAATTCCATTAACCATTATCAAATGTTATAACTGATGACAAAATGCATTTTTATAACTTAGATAATTTTACACAATGTGAAGATTTCTCTTAAGTTATTTAGATGACGTGAGGTATCATTTTATAAATATCTATTAATAGTCCATGTTTAATATCTCAAGAAGTAATAGCAAACTTTAATGAAGATAGATACCTGCTTAAACATTACTTTTGTTTTAATTTTGAATAATTTTTAAAATAATTGTAGAAGTCTGAACACCGGTTATAATAAATTTCATTTTCCCTCAAAATATTTTTTATTTAATAATACATTCAAAACTTTTGTTATATGAAGAGAGTATTAATTGCAGTGATTCTATTATATCAAAAAACTTCTTTATTAATTGACTAGCTAAATTTAGTTTAATTTGTAATCTTAGGCTTGTTTAGATATTAATAATAGTATTAATATTTGGAACATAAATCTCATTTTTTTCAGAATATAAAAATAACTTTTGCTCATTAGTTCTAGCTTCTTCTTGAAGAAATTACAAGTTTTATTAAGGAAGTAAATTTTTTGGTTTAAGATTCAAAACTATTATTGCTATGATTGAACGAAACCTCCTTAATTCTTAAAAGAATATGCCTTATTTAAATTAAATATTAAGAATTTTATAAAATATCGTTAACAAAATAATTATCTCTTAAGTTTTATTTATTGAACATGTAAAGTTAGAAATATTGATTAATAGCGAGTTTAATGAATAACAAGAAATACATATGGAACAAATATTTCCTACCAGTATGTAGCAGTTTTTTCCATATAATATTAGGAGCTGGAAATCCTACTGCAGCACAGTCAACCCAGACTCTTTTTCCAAGAACAACAGAAACATTTTTGGGTTCCACTGTCCATTGAGGGGGAACTGCAATTATTCCAAATATTTCAGAGAAACTCTTGAATAAAATAAAAAATTTAAAATTAAATTAATAATTATTTACTAACCATACCAAACTTTACAAATTACAATTTGCAAGTTTAAATTAAATACATATGTAATGTATGTTTTTTCCCTGTATTTATTAATAAATAAATCTATAAAAAATAAGGATGCACATGAAAGTTTTAAAATTACAGCAGTTAAAACAATTTATTAATCTGTTTTTGTTTCCTTTTCTTCATTATCTTACAATAAAGTTTTAAATATTTAGCGAAAAGACAGTGTATCTCAAAATATGATTGTATATTTAACTCTATATTTTGCTTACTTTTTAGTGTTAAAAGCATAATATTAGTTAATGATTTCATGTGCTGACTATATTTGAATGCAAAAAATCAATTGTATTTGTCTGTGATAGTTTCAAGTATATTTAAATAGTTAAATTATTGCAAAATGATTGAACTTTCCGCATTCATTATATAACTTTAAATAAATATGCAATAACATTCTTATAGTATGTTTTAAATAAAGTATTACTGCATTTTAAAATTTATCAATACTTTAAAAATATAATTTGATATCATGACATGTTAAAAAAATGTTGAAACAAATGATATAAACATATCAATTGAAATTAGACTTCGAGCTAGAAAAAGACAAATAAAAAGTATTTCACTTGAATAAAAAGCTAATTGAGTTATATAAATTAAAAGTGTCTTGATTATGAAATAAAATATTTTGCTTAAAAATATAGCATATTTTCTATACTAAAAGTAAATTATGTTTGAATAATTTAGTTTTGTTCATTAAATAAATTGATTCATTCTCATATGAAATTTTTCATATAAAATTTAGAAGTTTTATATCAGAATTTATAACAGATATTATCTATTGAATTATATAACACAAAAAATGTCTAGATTTTGTAATAACACATTTTTGGTTATATACAATACATTTTCAGTATTAAAAGGAAACTATATTATTCAATTACTTGTGATAGTTAAATTTAAAAAAAATCAAATTTATATAAACTTTTCCACATAAAAATATTAAAATATATGCCATGAAACTTAAAACCGAAAACTATATAAAAAAATAAAAGAAACTTTTACAAATATATTAAAAAAAACAAATTGAATGAATAAAATGTAAATATAAAATATTACCGTTCACAATTAATTGCATAGTTCTGTTGGTTGAAGCTGCAATATTCGTAGCGACACAGGTGTACTGTCCTCTGTCACTAGAAACGACTTTTTTAAAAGTCACAATAGAAGTATCTTCAAACGTTTGAACTGTTGTATCGCCATGTGCAAGAAATGTTTGTCCGTTTTTAAGCCAATGAAAACGCATAGGTGGATCACCTTTTATAACAACACACATGAGTTTTGTTCTAGCTTCCTCATCAACTGTTATACTTTCTCGAAAATAGTGAGCATCTATAACTGGTGGAACTATTGAAAAAGAAGGAAAACATTTAAACGCTTGCAAATTTGATTGCATAAATATATATTGCTGTAAGAAAATTCAAATTGTTTTATGAAATATATTGTAAAATCCTTATTAACATTCGCATGTATAATAGGATATTAAAACTGTTAAAACATAATAATTCGGACAATATTATTCCTTTCTTTTCAGATATTCCAAATATGAAGATTTTTAGAAACAATTTGATGATATGTTAATATAAGATAAAGAATGTTGATACGAGACATAAGTTTGTTTAATATTGACCTCTTTACAGCAAAAAAAGTTCAGATGCAGTCTAATCTTAATTTTAACAAATAAAGATTAATTTATTCTGGAATTAAACATATGATATTAATAAATGCATTGAAATGAAAGAATCATTGCATTATAGGAATAGTTAATTAAAATATTGTATAAAATTTAATTATATATATATTATCTGTTAAACTCATCATTAGAGAATTGGGAATATCATTAACTCAACCAATATACAAAAACATAAATAATTTTTCATGAATTAAAAATGTACATTTTTCATGTTAAATATTATTTGGTTATTTTTATCATTAATTAAAATCACATTTTATAAAATTACTAAAATAATTATAGTTATTGGTAAAGTAATATATTTTATTTGCTTAATGTGAATTTTTAGTAACCCTTTACTATTATTAAAAATAAAAATATTTGTTGACATATTATTAATCATAAATCAATGTTTCGTTAGAATTAGGAACCTTCCTTAGAAGAAACTTTCGCTTTTCTTCAAAATCTTCTGAACCTTTTTGGTATTCAATAAACTGAAATCATAGATACAAATTCTGTAATTCTGCTATTAAAATAAGTATTTTTATACTTGAAGTTTAATACTTGAAAACATTTTTGCTGAACATTGTTTGTAAATCAAACTATGAAAATATTAATGCAAGTATACTGCTATAAATTAAGTGATCGATAATCTTTATTGTTCCAGTAATTTAGATATATAAAGTAATTAATGAATTCATAAAATAAAATTAGTATATTTTATGGATGTATCAACCAATCTTACTTGAAAAACATATTGACTTAATGTTTTTTAAATGATATTCAAGACATGTTTTTTATTAACAATTTTTTTAAATTAAAATATATTTTACAGCAAATGCAAGTAAAATAAATTATTTACTTTAAGTTCAATTATTATTGACTTAAAGTAAATAATTTATTTTCCTAAATCAAAAAATATTATAACTTATAGAATAGGTTTAAAAATATACAATTTCATATAAAATATAAAAAATAAATTGTATAAATAAAATAAATACAAATAATTTAATAACATAACAATATGTTATAACTGAGATTTAAAGCAACTTCATACATTGGAAGAAAAATTCTTACATTTCTATTGAAAAAAATATACAAGAGTACTATCAAACGTTTCTTTCTGTCAGTTTTCTCCGTAAAAAATGAACTTAACTCGGCTGATATTGCTAACAGACATACTA
>JAPDSC010140516.1:0-12969 GCA_026290005.1 Latrodectus geometricus
AAAAAATGTTATTACAGTACAAAATTTTAATTTATCATAATTAATATAATGATACATTCCATGAAAACTTTAACAGTTATATGCTCACATACAGAATCAAACGTCAGCGAAAAATAATCAATGCAATTCGGTAACTCAAACCTTTTTCGTCTCCATCACCATGTATCATGAAAACTAAAACATCTGTCATTCTGCAGGGAATAAAAATATCATCGATCAAGTGAGTTTGGAAATTTCAATATTAAGAATAAAATGTATTAAATATAAAATTGTGAAAATCATAAGATTTTTGCAACTCCATAAATAAGATATCACTTATTTAAACTGACTAATCTGTTAAAATGGTATTTTGACTTCACTAAAAGCTGCTAATAAAATGTACTAAAAAGTTCACCAAAAGATATTTCAACTTCATAATATAATATAAAATTTCACAACAATATGCTGTACAAAAATTTGAAATTCTACAGCAAACAATAATCGCGTAAATGAATACTGTTTAAAAGTGCCTAAGTAAGTTTATCTTGGATTAGCAAAGCTTGAATTTTTCATTTTAATATCCCATTCTTCTGGTATTTTGTCCGCAAGTATTCCCTCAAAAGTGAAAAATTAATTTTTTTTAGAGCAGAAATAAATAGATTCCCAAAATATGCAAATGTAAATTTAAAACTTTAACTTTTCCAAAATTAATATTTTTGTGATCGGTTTACATTTTTTTTAATTATTATTCATTTAATTTTTAGCAGTTTGATATCTGCATCTACTTTTCAAGGAAAAACGCAATTATTTAGCAAAATATTACAACGAAAATTAAAATTATTGCAATTTGCAAATTATTTTTCCTCTTTTTTCAATAGCGAATTAGGTTTGGTTTGTTTGTCGCTCAACGGTCTTTTTTTTCTTTTTTCTTTTTTTTTTTCTTTTTTTGCACTGGTGGGTTAATTAGGCCAGGTCATACGTCAATACCGAATTAAAAGTATACAAGTTTTCCAAAACATCTAAAGAAACTTTTAAATTTGAAAATTATAAATCTAATGTTTCCTTTTTCTTAAAACTTGCTGAATTATTTACGGAATTCGATAAAACATCGCAAAGCAAATAATTTAACACTATCAATAATTCAAGCTACCAAGAAATACGCGCTATTATCTCAATCGATGTTGCGCCGCTATGCACAAAAGTCCTTGCTTAGGAATACCCGATTGCAAGAATTTACATGTTCACAAATTAGAATTGATTTCAATATTATTCTAACATGAATTGCTTATATTATAGTTAAAAATTGTAATTTTATAAATAAAATACATTGGACTTTCTTTTACTTTCAAAAGCAAATGGATGCTCCTATCTATTCTCCTCGAAAGGTTTTTTTGTTCTCATTTTAATTATTTGATATTTTCTTTTGTCATGTAAGTAAAATGTAACTTCAATTCCGAATTCAAAAATTGAAACAAATTTATAGATATGTGATATTAGACATAAAAACAAAATTAAATTGCTTTAAGAAAATATCCATTTAACCTATCAAAAGTAATAAATGAAAAATAAGTATGAAATAAAATCCGCTATTCGAAAGAAAAGTGTCATTAAAAGATCTAGTTGCCCAAAAAATATAAGCTAACAAAATCACATTGCTTTTGTTTTGATGATTTAGATGAAACCTATGTTATTTTACAGCACAGTGAGGAAAGGAAGGAATCAACTTATTTTCATAATTTGAGTAAACGTTGTTGGTAGTTGTCATTCACAAGTCAAGTTCAAGTAGTTGTCAATTCTTTAACCAAAATGAATTCGTATAAAATTAAACAGTAAAATCGAGAATAAAATCTAGACAAGTTTCAGGTATTTATTACTTTTACTGAAACAGAAAATGACAGAAAAAATACCAAACGCAACATTTACATAGTTAAGAAAAATAGCAAACTATGAAGAAACATTTGCGAATGGTGAAGCCATTAACGGAAAAATTCATTTGCTCACAGTCGATATAAGAAGAAAACATTTAAAAATACGAGAAAATATACAAATTTGAAAATTTTTTAAATTATTTATATAAAACAATTTTATTTATAATTATACCCATAAATATTGCTTCAAATATTAAATATATAAATATATTAATGTTAAATGTGAATTAATAAACCCTAAAAATCTACAATTCAAAATAAAATTGTCGACATACTGACGGCATGATATACATAAGTACATTTTTTTTAAATTAAAAACAAAATGGAAATATGATCAAATTAATAAATTGGCAATTTTATAGTTTATTATGCATTTATCAAATTATTACATCAGAAATTTCAAATATTTTACTTAATAAATTGTTAAAATAGTTTCTTATAATCAAATTTCTAAAAAAATTTATAATACGCAATTGCATGTGATTAGGATTATAAATTAAAACTAAGTCTTTTTTAAAAACTATTACAATTTTTTATGTGTATTGTGTTCAAGGTAATATGAATTATCACAGGAAAGCAAGGGCTAAGTGAAAGAAGTTCAGCTGAGCAAATATTTAAAAATAGATCATTTATGATGGGGGAGAGACCATCTCCTTTTCAGCACACAGGAAATCAGAGGGGAGAAAAGGATGCAATAAAACCAGATCCTCTACTAACATTTGAGTCACAGATCTACAGTAACGTCTTGACAAGGGCAATTCGCAATTGCTCAAACAAAATCTTTTAAATTGATAGTATAACATTTTGGACTAAAAAAAATGTATTTAATTTTTAAACGAAGGAAAGGTTTATAATTACATTACAATTTTAGTAAAATTCACATTATATTATATAACTTGAAAAAAATTCTGGCTTTTTTGGAAAAATTTATAACTTTTGACCAGATCTAATGTTTAAAAGAGATAGTTCACTAAATGTTTATTTTTAGGATAGAATAGTTTGTTTTCAAACTCCATTAACTGGAAAGCAAACATAAATGAAAATTTTGGTTAACCCCTTAAAGCACGAGTTTTAAGGGGTTAACCAAAATTTTGGTTAACCTCTTAATTAATTTTGGACTTAATTTTGGACACCATTTGGACACCTTAATTTTGGACACCATAAATGAAAATTTTGGTTAACCCCTTAAAGCACGAGTTTTTTTCGAAAAAACTTCCAAAAATTATCCGTATGCCATCTATGTTAAAAGTTTAATTATAATTTAATATTAATATAGATGATATATAATTTAGCCTATCTAGTTTTACTGGAACGGGTCTGAGACGGGCATTAGAAATAACAAAAGTGCCCGTGTGAGACAAGCATGTGGCAATGACATTCGCCCGTGTGAGACAAGCATGTGGCAATGACATTCGCCCGTGTCAGACACTGGCAAATGTCTTAAGGGGTTAAGGCAAAATATAGCCCTTTACGGTAAACTAAATTCTCATACATGTGGCTATTTATTTCTATATCAAATATATCTTAATTTAATAAACATCGTTCAATGAGTACTAAACACAAATTTGTAAAAATAAAATGTTCACAGAAAAAAATGTTACAAGCATAATTTGATTTTGATAAATGAATTTATTTCTAACTTTCTATTTTTAGACATATTTTTCGATTACTTATAGCAATAAAAAAATCTAATTAGGGTTTTCCTAAAAATACGAAAATTCCAGCATTGTTTTTGCAATGATTACTATATATTCACCCAAATACTTCAGTCAATAATATTCCATCGAGTAGAATGATCTCTTTCTATGTAAATTTGCGGTTGCCCAATTGTAAATTATAAAATGTCCAATTGTAATGGAATCTTGTTTAGATTGATTTTCAATTAATCCAACCTGAAACTATAAGTGAACATCCGTCAATCAATATACTCTGCAGCTCGATATGGTGTGAAAGTTTACTTTAAAAAGAGATTAAGTGCCGATCTCTTTACTCGATCATAGTTCAAAATCACTTTCTTGATCATTGTTCTACTGTAACGGTGATTGATTATACTTAATCACTCATTAAAAGTTTTAAAATCAACATTTATAATATGAATTAGGCAAGAAATAATCCGATTTCTAAAATAATTTATACTTTACTGATTTTAAAAAAATGGTATTAAATTCAATCTCAACTTTGAAATTTCATAACGCAAATTCCTAAAAAAAATGCTATCTAATTTAATGGAATACAAATTAAATAATATGTTCTTATATATAAATCTTATAAATTTAAATTTTATTGTTAATAGTATATTTTAATAAATCAAAGTTGTAACTAATTATTAGTTTATCAGCTTCATTTGGATTCTAAGCCATCTATTACCATCGATAGGTATTTACTCTTAATCATATATTGAAATTATTGAGTTAATAAAAAATTTAATGTTCATTGTAGAATTTTTATTTAAATTTAAATAAGGTGCATTAAAATTATCAGAATAAGAAAAAAAAATCCCCAAAGAAAAAATAAACGATACGATTGAAGAATAACCCATTTCTGACACAAAATAGGTTATCCTTGCACACCCACAGTAGCAAGATCCGGAAAATCAAGCGTTTTCTAAGTGAATTCAAACCGGCATTTTTAGCAAACAATGTATTTCAATCAGAAATATCTAAAATAACAGAAGCGATGATCGAAGACGGTAGCCATATTATTAACAAATCAATGACCCGCGTGAAACGATGATATCGTCGCTTTGATCTGAGGGCAACCCGCATATTGGAATGGGTGTCAACGAGTTAAGTGTTAACGATCTCTTTTGTTTAGTACTTTCTTACATTAAGTGTGTATAGTTCTATACTTAGGCATTACAGGAAATCATTCAGGCGTAGAAACCGTGGACTTCCAAAAGTAAATGATTGATCACGAAGAACCATGTTCCTAAGAGTCTCGCAATATTGCAATAAAAACATTGAGGCATTCGAAATCGATTACCAATGACTTGACAATGAATTCAGGATTTGATAAGAAATATCAATTCAATAATAAAAAGAACTTTCCGGATTCTAAGAGAAATTTCCAAGAGAGATGGAACTTAAATTCTGTAATTAAACACAGCAAAAAGTAATGTAAAATGTGAATTTATTATAAGCATCTGTAGAAATTGAGTTCAACGAACCGGATTTTTCTCTAAGCTAAAAAAGCAAGATTCATTTAAATAAACACAATGGGAAAATTGCAAACTGCCAGAAAGCGCAAAATAAATTTCATAATAATGATGGACCATCCCCTGCTTTTGACAAATGTTTTCGTAAAAATATTTGAGGATCTCACAAGGAGATTAATTTTGAATTCATCTTCATCACAAAATCTCACACAATAATACTTTTCATATTTTCGAATGAAAACATTTGAAAAAATAAAAGTAATCAGATTTCTTTCAATGTCCAAGTGCTGAGATAAAAATAGTATTAAATATATCAAAAATATTTTTCTACCATAATATGAATTAAATTATCTAAAATAGAACTCCTCAACATAATATTCCTTCGGTCTAAATGTTTTGTAAGAAGGAATAATCATTTGTTTTTAAAGATAGAATTGCTCACAAATATAATAAATATTAATATAATAACTAATTATTTTTTAGAAATTGATTTTATAATATATTTGTATAAAAACGTCCTTATCTTTAACTAAGTTGGTTTGAAAATACTCGATAATCATATACGAATCTTTATTATTCAGGTGATTAGATTTCTCCCCATAAAGCAAAAGCAGACTTATAAGTAACATAATCAAAATTCACATTCAAATTTTTTAATAAGCGATGCAATAACAAAATGATTTATTGTATTTGTCGGAAATTGCTAAACTTCAAAACATATTAAATATTTTTTAAATATTTATTAAAAATTCAAAATCATTTACCTAAAAAGTTGGTAAATAAGTTTTTGATATAGATCCATATCCATAGATATATATAAGCAACAAAAAACAATGATTCAATTTTTTTTCATTTAACTTTTAATATGAGATATTAATATTACTTCAGTTTCTATTAATATTAAAGAAAAATCAATCAATGGTTACAGAAAAGAAATTACTTTATAAAATAAATATTAAAATTTAAGTCATTGATAATATGGACATTTATTTAAATTTTTACCATGATAATGAAAGCTCATTTACCAAGTTATACATTGATAAAAATATGTATTTAAAAATTCAATAATTTACGTATGATATAAGGAAAAGGAGAAATAGGTTTCAGTGATTGATTAAACATTAGACATGTCAAATACTAACGAAACATTTAACGATTGACTGATGAAGGAAATTATAAATGAAAAAGCTAATAAAATTCGTTCTCTATATCACTTTACGCTCAATTTTGCATACGAGAATTCATTAGTGATCTCTCTCTCTAGTTACCTATAATTTAAAATAGCTTTCAAACAACTATAAACATCCATTTCCAAGTAAGGAATCAAATACACAAGCTGTTGAGATAAAAGAAAAATTATGACCTTTCTTTCTGCTCACAAACAAAGGAATACAATAATGAAAATCAATATCAAATAATGTAAACAGATAAAAATGTCATGAAAACCAGAATATGCTTTCTACAATTATCAGGCCTTGGTTTCCATACAGAAACACAGCAGAATATTTTTTCCAGGGCACCCCTTTCGGATAATAGTAATTATTTTTACATTTTTAACCTTGAATTACTGATTTCAGCACAATTTTCTCCTCTTTTTCATAATTCACACAAAGTTTATCTGTGATGAATGAGAATTCAAAATTAAGGCCACCATATTTATTATCACCATATTAAGGCATTTTCCATTAAAATTAGATTTTTTTTTCGTTTTCCATTAGGTTTCAAAGTGTCAAATGGTTCTCGAAGCTTGTTATGCTGAATTTTTAAATCCAAAATCATGATCTATTATTAAATTTGTTTTTATTTTAATAATTAAACGATATTTCTAAGTGGAGAAATAAGTAATTTTATTCGGAAAAGAAATGAAAAAAATGTATAAAAAATTCAATATTTTACTTTTAAGCGAGTTTATTATGAAGCGAATTAAAATGAAAGTTGAATACGTAATTAATTGGAAATATTTTAAGGAGCAGTCTCGAGTTCATTTGATTCCCAATCTCCACCCAACACTGCGTGGATTCTCCTTTCAGAATGGGAGGAAACCGTTGTGTTTGGGAATGATTTTACCATCAGAACTGAGAGACACGTGATATCACGCGGTTTCTTGAAAAGCCATCTGGATCGAGGAAGAGTTGATGATATTACCACATATCTAAATAAGGTTCGTTCTGTTGTGAATTCCCCTCTCGCATCCTGTCAGGCCTCCTCTCCCCAACTAACTCGATACAAATAAATACAAGAACAGAGCTCGAAATCTGTAGGACGTCGTTTCCTGCCTTATTTATCTCAGACAGAGGAGACGTTGAACTGAAGTCTCACGTTTCACAATTAAAATGCTTTCTCAAATTGGGTTTGTTCCTGCATTAAAAAGAACATTAAATCGAGGTGAAGGTCTTAACAATTAATTTCACTTACACTGCAGAAGAAAATGATAATATCACATAACTTTCGATAAATTTTTATGTTTCCAGAAAATTTAAATTCAAAATATTTTTAACTTAATCATTTATATTTTTGATTAAGGACATTAAAAAACAATTCCATTAAAATGATTAAAACGCAGAAATGACACTTTTTTCATATTCAACAGCACATCTTTAACATTTATTTAAAATTAATGAAAGGCATTTTATTTAAAAGGGGAATTATCTTAAGATAAAAAGGAAAACAGTTAAAAAATCCAAATTCAACGTTCCAAATTTTGAGAGGCGATATTTTCCTCATACAGAATATAAATAAAAGAGTAAAATAAGAGAATGTGAGATGACAAAATGAATATATTTTACGATAGTGAAAAGTGGAAACGAAGAAAGAATTATATTCCACATCTTTTCTAATGTTCTCTATTGCCAATTTTACAGAACAAACATTAATATTTATTTAAGAGACTACTTAAGAAGGATAAAAGACGGAAGACAAAAAACACGACCGCTTCGAAAAAACAAATTTAGCTGTAATAAGTATAATTACATTTAATATCTGACAAAAACAATGTGGGACAATCAACGGTTAATTTATAATAGTAATGGTTTTATTTAAATAGAACTTTGACTCAAAAATTTTTGAAAAATTATGAAATTACTTATGTTTCTAACCAGGAAACCGATATACATGAAAAAAAATTTTTTTGTATATTTTTCCAAATTTCAGAAATACAATTTTTTTTTTTATTTATTTATTTACAAAAAATACAATTACACATTATGAGCAACTGGAAAATTTCGTTTTTTACCCTATTCGTGTTTCATTCAAGTTTTTTTTTTCTCACTATTCGTCGCCCGATAAAGTTAATTAATTAATTTTTTTTTTTTTTTTTTTTTTTTTTTTTTTTTACGCGCACGAATATGTTGTCTAAAATGATTTTAAACAATAAGACGATTTCGATTGGGAACTATATTTTAAACAATGAATTCTGAACTATAACAAACATACACATTCCAGATTGGTATTGAAATCGAGTGATCTTGAACAGAAGGGTGGAGTACTAACCATTCAGCGGCTAATACGGCAAGGATTCATTCAACGATGACCTACAATTAAAAATAGTTTCGGCAATGAAACAAAAAAACCACACTTGTGCTTTTTTTTACCGCTGAGCAGAAAATAGTCTTGAAAAACAGTTTAACAGAAAATAGTTTAACTCCTGCATAAAAAAAGCAGATACACTAGAAAAATGTATGCTTATAACAAAGAGACAATATGCACTAATAAAAACATTAGAATTAGGAAACGTTCGAAATCTCATTTATTTTAAATCAATCGAAATCATCAAGATAAGTACAATTACCAATAAAACAGGAAAAAATAAAAACCATAAATCTCAATGCATTGTTTGGAAATATTTGATATAATTTACAGTAATCACACAAATTCAATAAAGTCACATAAAAATGATACTGAAAAATACATTTTTGAAAACTTTTCTGAAAACAAAATTTTAGAAAAGCCCATTTTAAAAAACTAGATATAATAAAGAAATATTCATTTACTTTTAAATGAATTCTTAAAAAATACCAAGTAATTTGTACAGTTTTTTTTATTTATTCTTTATTTCATTATAAAATTTAATATTTCCTTCAATCAAGAGAAGAATTCTTATAACAATGAAAGTGATGCTAATGTTTCTTTTCAAAAGGAATTTTCTCATCCCAAATCTGGCCCTATCACAACGAGAAAATTCTCAAGCGATAAGATGCACCATCGTCTGTCCACGGTCTCAAAAATCTTAGATAAAATTGAGGCTCTTATATAGGGTGGTAATAGAGTTAATTCAACCAGACCATAAATCCTGGCGCTTATACGCCATCTGGCGACAGAAAAAGTGAGGCAAATTGTCACTTTTGTGGAAAGAATCTGAGAAGTGAGCAGACAGAGCAGCACTCAGTTTAACAAAGAACATGTGTTGTGTGAGAAGCAAAGTAAACAGAAAAAAGAAATATGTGGTGTCAAGAGGGTTAAGATTTCGGAGGCAGAATGATGGTGGGGATTTTAGCAGGAAGCGTTAAAGTAAATAAAAACAGAATGCAGAGAAGAGTAATGATTTTCTTTATAATACGTTTACGTTAAAAAAAAAATAGCCTTTAACAGGAAATAACTATACATTTTAACAGTTTTGTAATTTTTAATATAAATCTTACAATAATTAAAAATATTTCAGTCAATTTGTAAATTGTTTTTCAGTATCTCTGAAAATTTTAATAAACCATGAATTCCACTGGATTTAGAAAATCTAAAATTAATCTAAAAATTTTAATATGAATTATAAATATACATATACATATATCTACGCTAATTTTTATAAAAATTAAATTGACAATTTTTTTATGTCAATTAAATTTACGCTCAGAGTATAAATTCTTGAAGACAACAACTAAATAAATATGAGCAATAATGAGTGTGTGTGTGTGTGTGTGGAATTATTGAAACCAAAGTTGTGTTCAACTAATGGTATGCGGAATATCAGAAATTCCAAAAGCGTTCTCGAAATCAATAGGATTACACATGATAGTACCTATCTAACATCATGACAGAATATTTTGAGATCTTTGGAATACCAAAGAAAGTTTTAAGTATTTTTTATTTAGTACTAACATGAATTTTCGGATTCAATTCATGTTAACAAAGACTTTAATTTTTTATTAGCAGCACGTAATCCAACATGAGTTCAAGAAACTGATTTATTCCTTAAACACTGTTTTAAAAGTTTCTTCTGAATAAAAGGGTTGTAAAAAATAGAACAGTTAAAATAATTAGTGTTTATCATAAACCTGACTTAGAAAAGATTTTCCGCAATACTATTATAGCACACCGAAAGGAAAATCAGCAATTTTAATGAGTTAATGTATAATAAATTGCGAGTAAAATAAAAACATGTATATCGTCTAGAGACTATTTATTTATCATCACATTTATCAAAATTTAGTCATCTATATCTCTGGGTCTCAAATGACACTATCCATTAATTTCTAGTTTTTTGGCAGATTTAACTACGCATGTGGCTTTTCTTTTCGGATAATTCAAGCAGTGCCGACAGGCCGACTTCCGTTTCTATCATCGAAAATGAATTTTATCATTTGTTTAAATCTCATTAGCTGACTGGCTGGTGATGGTGAACACGAGAAAGAAACACTTTCAAGATTGCAACATACACGTGTAATTGAATAAAATGAGTAAATCCTTAGGCATTTTAAGAGGATGCATTCTTATCTGATTTCCGGGAAATATTTAATCCGCTAATTATGCAGCCAGCTCAATTTTATATGATCAAAAAATGAAAATAGCAGCAATTTAAGGCGTGGTTAATTATTATGAAACATATATAATCAGCAACTGTATCTCAATTTTCTTCGCCGTAATTACAAAATAAGAAATACAGGGTTTCAATAACTATATTATATAATACCTGTTAATTATTGCATTTTCTATGGCATATTGCATATTAATATATTATTTAATAAAAGCTTGTTCTATTAACGTTCATAAAATAATTAGCCAGAAAAAATTCAAAGCAAAAAACTAAAATCTCATTAATCAAATCAAGAGTATAAAAAATTCTTTGAAAAATTAGCAGAAAAAACTTTATTTAAAATTATTTAAGACGTAAAAATTAAGAAATATGAAATTTGCATTGAATTGATTGACTTGTCTAATTATAATATTACATAAATAAAAATTATTCGTACTGAAATTTGGGGATAATATTTAATATTTTATTCTACAAATGCCGAACATAGCGCTTAAGCCATCAGCTCAAGGGTTTTCCAATATTTCTTGACAGAGTCCTCATACAGAGAATCACAGAACGGTACAATTATTTAAATCTTCAAATATCATTGGTTAATTAGAGTCACTCAAAACAGTTTGGGGAGCCCACCATTCAAATTCTACAGAGCAACCAGATACACATGCAACCAGTCACACCCAGTCAGTCCTCTAAATAGAGCCACCGCAGTCTTTCTTGGAAAACTGAGAACAGTTCTTTCCTCTCCCCCAGAATTTTCCATCTCTTATCCCCTCCCTGCGCGTTGAATCATACCCTGTTCAAGAGTTTTTCCAACAGGTTAAACAATTTTGTTGTGTGAAAAGAAAGCGGACAATTATATGTTTAGTATAATATAAATGCTTAGAATTTCATAAACTTTTTCGTAATGAAATAAGTTAAAACATATTGATTTGTCTCTACTATCAATTGAAGGCAATTCGACGGGAAATTGAAGTTTAAAGTGGATTCCAAATCACCGTAAGCACACACACAAATTGTGAGTTGAACTTATGAAGTGTTGAATCAAAAAACCCGAGATGTTATGTTTGCTGTTAAGTAGGCGAAGATGTTTTATATGTAATGGGCATAGTTTATAACTTTTTAACGTAATAAATTCCAATAACCACAGGTGTTTATTGTGTTTATGTCAGTTTAAAATATCGAACACAGATTTAAAGAAAACTTTTTTTGAAAGTTCTCATAAAAAACATTTTAAAAATATTCCTTCCCTAAAAAAAAAAAAAAAAAAAAAAAAAAAAAAAAAAAAAAAAAAAAAAAACATCATTCCTAATAAACACCAAAATATAAAAGGCATTAATATTTAATATCGAATGTATAAAATGTCAAAAAAATGATAAATTTAATGATATACCTGAGAAAATGATGCAAATCAAAATGAAACTCTGTTTCCTCGTATTTTAAAATATAAAGGATACAAAGTAATACATCATTCCAGGTTCCATGATGACTAAAATTAACATTTAATGTGAGCATCCTTTTTAACTTAACATTTAAGTTAAAAAGGAACTATTCCACGAACTTCTAAATTATTACATTTGTAAAAGAAATTTAAAGTTTCATACATGACATAATTGTTCCCCATAGTAATAAATTTTGCTTTATGCAGGGAATATGAATATAAATAATAGAAAAGCAAAAATATAACGAATAAAAACTTTTGTGTTTGATTGATTAACATAATATGATCAGATTTATACGGATTTTTCACATACTTAATCTAAAAAACATTTAAGGACGTTTTTGACTTTTGATATAGACACATTATTATTTCAAATAACAATTAAATCAAGTACTTTTTTAAAAAAAAAAATTTGCAATAACTTTATTAAATATTTTGTTAACCCAATTAGAATTTTGAAGGTATTTCCTACGCAAGAATTAGAATATTGGATATTGAAACTGATTTTCAAATTTATTTTGGTTCCTAAAAAATATATTAAGGTTATGTCTTTTTTAATCCAAACTAAGGGTGAAAGCAATCATTCTTAAAATATGTTTCTCTTATAAATAAAGACTTAAAGCAAAAGAAAAACATTAGTTGATATTCATGAAGATGCACACTCAACGAAAAGCGATAGCTCAGCAATTGTTCTCGTAAAATATGGTACAATTCTGACAAACTTAAT
>JAPDSC010140529.1:0-56575 GCA_026290005.1 Latrodectus geometricus
TATATATATATATATATATATATATATATATATATATATATATATATTGTAGTATATGTATTATATTAAACTTCCATCTACTACTACATTAAGTACTACACACACTTATTCTTATGTTTTAATGAACAAATGTTTTCTTTAGTAGAAAGAATTATTTATTTTTTATTTGTTGCTAAATATTTTGAATCATAACTGGTTTCAATTTTATCATAAAAAAGATCTGATTAAAATGAAAATTTTCTTAAAAGAAGTTAAATTCTCGCAGCACAAATTCTGTATTCTCTTTAAATCTAATTTCTTTCATTTTATCTTTTCTGTTTTGTAATCAAAGGAGAATTATTCAAGTATTTTGTCTATTGTGTTAAAAATAATATATATGATATAATAAAGAAAAAAAAATATTCTTTCATAATACAAATATATCATAAAAAATGAATGTTTTTAACATGCTTACAACGCCAAGAATTTTAAATATATATTTAACTTAAAATAAACGTTATAGTTTAATATTTCTCTCTGTAGCTTTCTCAAAGAGCGAAGCCAATGAATTTCTTTGCTTTTTGATCGTGGGAGTTATAAACACTGAATTAATAATTCACAAGAAGTCAACTTCCTCTGACAGCCCCATAAGATACGATTGACATTTGCTTATTAAAGTTTCAAAAGATTATCATACGATGGGTAATTGATCTCTTATAACGTTTAGACGCCCTGTTGCACTTATTATGAGCGAATGTTTCAGTATTCTTGCAATAAGCTTCATCTCCCATAAATCAATAGAACACTTTGAAAGCAATTCACTGTAAATAATTAACATAAGAATTCTTCTGCAATTTAACAATGTATTTTGATCCATTATTTATATCCGCATATTTTAATAGGATTGGATTAATCTTACTTTCGAGAAATTATGAGAGAGAAAACATATTTAACTATATGAGTAACACTTGCTCTGTAATGTTTTTAAAACGTCTGTAAGATAGAATTATTGACTCTATTTCATACAGAGATGGATACATATATGATATCATCATGCAGAGATATTTAACACACCATGAAATTGTCCTACAGTGATATTTTAGGAGGAAATTGATAGAAATATTACCACTAATTTGTAAATAGTTGTGTAAAAGCACAATCGCTTACATATACCTATGGTATAGAATTTTCTCAAAGCATTACGGTAATACACTGCCAATGCCACTCAAGAAAACATAACAGTATTCGATAATCATCTTGTTAAAGCTGTAAAATGATTATACAACTTTTTTGTGGTAAAAACTTCAATTTATTGTTGTTGTTTCTGATGACACTTGGCAACGCCAAACCCGCCCGTTAGAGACTAGGCGAATGAAGTCAGAGAGAGAGAGAGAGTCTTCCGTTTTTGAATAGAACACCCTCAAACGTAGGAAGTACGATTTTTGGCTCATAGATGGCTGCACCATCTGAATCTTCCAATTTAGGTATTGAAACTAGTGAAAATCCAAAGCCAAGCTCCAACCACCCCCAGAGGTATTAATTTGGAATGGGAACATGGAGGACATTGCGAGTCGACATATTTTACGTGCCCCAGTCGCCATTATGGATAGTAAACATTATGGATCTTCGGCTAAGCCAGGATTCGAACTCACCACCTTTTGGTAACGAGAACAACGCCCTAACCAACCAGACCATCGTGGCCCTTCACTTCAATTTATAGAAGTAATTGTATACGAACTGCATTAGTTTGATCTTTTGTTCATCGGTCTTCCTAATAAATCTCCATAAAGAAATAACTTGAGTTGTTAACATTCTTTGCCCATTTTTCTTGCTCTTAAGCAGAAAAAGACTTAAAACCTTAAAATATCACTGTACCATAATTTCATGGTGTGTTAAATATCTCTGTATGATGATATCAAGCATGTATGCATGTCTGTATGTAATGCCTGTTAAATAACTCTGTATGATAATTATTTGCAGCATTAAATATTTTGTGTGAAAATTGTGTGTAATGATTTTTTATATACAAAGCTTTAATTTCTTCGTCAACCTTTTGAAATTGGAGATTAGGGATTGGTCTCTACAAATCCTGCACAATGTGAAGCAACAGAAACTGTGAACAGAACCTGTCATTATATCGCAATAAAATCAAAATTTGATTAAATAAATAAATAAAACTGCAAATTAATTTACATAAATCCAGAATTTGATTAGGAATATCACAAAATTCAATTCTGTTTTTCCCAAAACATTTCAGGATATTGATAATCTCAAATAATGGGATACGTACCTATACTGACTGTGTAGTTTTTATCTACCAAATCTAATCCTAAGTAAATATTAAATTTAGAGAATTATTTTTCGAAAATAAGATATAAAATTTAATGGAAAATTTATTACTGTCTTCACGAAATTATTAGACACTTAAATGTCCTTTAAGATTAAATGGACTGCCTATAAAACTAAACAAAAACTGAAATCCTGCTTCAGAATAAATGAAGTTAATAAGAATACAAAAGTCAAGAATTATATATGAAAGACCCTTTAATGAAATGCTTTGAACGAAGTCCAATAATAAATTTGTTTTTAAACTTATTTTTAGATCATTTCTCTTTACAAAGCACTATTCTACTCTTTTTGTCTAGATTCATTTTATTTTCTTACGTTACAAGCATTGTTGCGACCAATCCATTTTCATACATAATTTTTTTACTGTTATACCCTCATCATATCTATCATTTTCTCATTGAAAATTTTAGTTCTAACTTGCAGGTTTTTCAACAAAATTTTAAAATCTCAACAATGTGAACTCATTAATAGAAAAAAAGCAATTAATTTAAAGAATTAACATGAGGTATTTTTCTAGAAAAATAAATCAGATTTTAATTTTGTATATTTAAAGATGAGAGAGATGAAAATAATATTTCCAAAGAAACAATTGCTTTTATTTTCAGCTTAATCAGTTTTTTTTTGGTTGTTTTGAAGAATATTTGATTTTATTTGTTGATCATTGCTTTACGTCAATTATAAGTATTTAATATTTATTTATGGTTGTATTGATCAAAACTGCATCAAATATCACTTACCAATATTGGAATTTTAGTGAAATTTCAGTATTGATAAGCAATATATATCATAAAGAATTAATACAATATATTTACTTAATCTTGGAATGCAAAAATGATTTAAACATGAAAAATATTTGATATTATTCTTAAGAATTTTACCATGATTAAATTTTATTGATTACCATGATTAATTATGATTAAATTTTATTGCAAAGCATAAATAATTGATAAAATGTAAAAACTGTATACTCTTTAAAAATTTAATCACGCTTTGATTTAATTTTGTTACCAAATAGTATTCAATTTATTCAAGTTCTAGCGAATGAGATCATTCTAGTTCTATTATCCGGGAATTGAGTTTTGCCATTTAATCTCAGACTGCTAATAAATCTCATTGCTTTAACAGCGTCTTGTAATTTACATAAACCAAATTTAGATTATGACATAATTTAGAAATCAATATAGTTCCTCAACCATGTTATATAACTATGCTTATAACTACACATAGTTTTAATAACTGCTTGCAGAGGAAATTGCAATTAGGTGAAATGTTAATCCGTTTCATTTAAAACTTTGTTTGAAATATCAAGCCCTCATTAATGTCTACTATATTTGATATAGGTGATTTGTTTGATGCCAATGAATACTAGTGTACAATAACAGCTATATAATTGTAAGAGGAAATTCGTTTTATTTTATCTTAAATTTGGATTCTAGTGAAGTGAATGTAAAATTTAATGTCTAAATTTGCTGTCGTAAGTAACGCATGTCAATTTTATTCTTTTTCGATGAAATAATGAACTATATATATATATATATTAATAAAATTGAAATATTATATTTTTAAAATACGTTTATATACTTTAAAGATAATTAAAAAAATATAACGACATAAAAAACTGAAATCTCATTTTTTAATGAGAGTTTATTTTTTCCATATTTAAGTCCTTGTTATGGTTTGACAACGATGTGCTTTGTCCTGCATTTTCCATAAACTGTTTTAAACATTAAAGAAAAAAATTAGGTCTTCCACTTCATAGATACTATTTTGCATTTTTGCTTTCCATCACCAAAAGAATTTTTTTTTTCGGCAGAGTAGATGGAATTTTTTATATTGCTTAAGTGATTTTCAGATAATGTTCAAACCATTAACGATTCATGTTTAAAAATGTTCTTTCTGATTTAGAGTTGAAGAAAATCAAGTTCCATTTTGTTAAAAATATCTGAAATCCCCTTATGAGTGAATATAACATCAATAACTGAAAACCTAAGATTCTTACATTTAAAAATCAACTTTGGAACATTTTTATTATTGGATCATTTTTCTTCTTGAGGGATTTTTTAATAGCTGCCTAAGCCATTTGGTTCTACAAGATGAAAATATTTTGCATTAAAAAAATTATTTTTTTTTCATTCTCTGTTCTCTTGTTATAAATTTTTTGTCTCTCTTATACTATTATAACTGTAAAATCAACAAATTGCAGAACATATTATTGATAAGCATATTAATTTTTGTGGTTGTTATTTCAGATAACTTCAACTGAAATTGTTATATTTTTAGAGTAGACAGATGGCTAATATGATTTTGTTATCTGTGGGATATATCCCTAACTTTGTGTTAGATCTCTTGAAAGACGAACCATCCATTCGACATTTAGTCATACTTACTAAAAATTAGACAAAAACTTTTTGTTCATATAATTTCTTATTATACCACTCCTTGTAGTAATATTTGTTAAATTACCAAAAAAAGTTTTACAATCCTTTTAAGATATATTTGAGCCTTTTTAACTTTAGATTTTTCGAAGCTCTGAACAAGAATTTAAATTAATGTTTAAAAAGTGCATAATATTTTATGATTATTAAATTGTGGACTAAATAAAAAGATTTATATTTTACTAATCACGAACTACAAAATATGGAAACAAATTGCTTAATTTTAAATAACAATTTAACAAATTGTTTAATTGTTTTATTTTAGTTTCATTCTAAATAATTTTGTTTTCAAATTTAGGAAGACATAAAAATTTATTTTTGAGAAGGATTCTTAATAGGTTCTCGTGATTTCATTTCCTTTCAATCAAGAGGAATCCAAATAGTTTTTTGTAAAGTTTTAATGGTATACTGGTGTAAAAAGTTTATTGAAAAATTCCTGTTATGTATCCAAAACGTATTAAGTATGGTTTTAATCATATTAATTTATCTGTCTTACTAATTATTGTTGAAATTTTATCAATATGAATGCAATATTGTTTTGAAATTCTCACTTGTGGCAAAATTATACTGATAAAAATTAATTTATTCGACAGTTAGCATTTTTTAGCGGGATTAAATTATTTATTCACCTTGATTCCTTATTCTGTTTTATATTAATTAAGTTAAAGTTATTTTTGTATATTTATATTCATATGATAATTTGTTTATATTATATAAACAAAGTAAATATAATAATTCATTCCTATAATTGAAAAAATAACTAATTTTCATTTTTTTTATATCATGAATTCATTAATCAATTTTTGAGTGGCATTGCTAATAAAAAATGTGATATTTGTAAATTTGTTTTACAAGTAATTGTTTCAAAGAATTTGTCAATTGAATTGTAGAAAATGAAGTAATCCGGTTGTATGTTCTTGATGTTTACAATCGTAATGTTGTCAAGTAAATGCATTTACAGACTTTTAATGAAAGAAATTCATAAGATCTTTTGGTGAGAAAGCAAAGCGATGGTAATCAAATGCCACCAATTCAAAATTTAACAATTTCAAAATGTTTAGGGAGTGACTTAACGGGAACAAGGAAACAGTTCCTTTAATTGAAATATAATATACTATCAAGGAACTACTTCATTGTGTTGTTGGTAAACATCTAAAGATTCTTTTTTTTCTAATGGAAATTATTTGCTGTAGAACGAACGCTTCATCAAAATAGAAGGCATTGATTCACTGAAACTTTAAATGAATCTTTTAATATATTAGCATTAAAATGTTCTTTATACCGATTTACTTTATATCAAGTTTTTGAGGTAAATAAAAGAAGCGTCTTAAACAGAATATTTGAAAAATTGTTATCTATTAAAATATTTTATAACCATATTTTAATAAATAATTATTAAAATATTGTCATAAATTTAGTTATTTTCTATTGTTATTTATTAAAATATATAATTCAAATCATCAACAAATAAGATTTTTTGATTATCATCGACTTTTTAAAATATTCATCTTATTACATAATAATTTTTTTTCAAAATTTTATGCAATAAATTGGTAATTATTGACAAGAATCGAATTTACTAATAATCAAGAAAAGTTGTCAAAATTCTTGAAAACATTATTTAATTACATATTTCAATTAATTTACAGAAATAATGAAAAATTCTCTTTAGAATGTTTCTAGAAAAAAAGTTCTAATGTTAGCTAAATACCAATTTTTCAATTTCCTTAGGATTGAAAATAATTTTAAAACGAAACACAATAATAAGAAAAAGGATTTTACTGTTATATATATTTATGTGCAGGCTAACTCTAAATTTCCGAAAATAAAAGTGAACTGATAAAAAAAAAAAAAAATAAGAAAACTTATTTATTGGGAAGAAAATTTCTCCTTGACCATTTCATTTCGAGCTATATATTTTTCATGACTCTGTATTTCCCAGATCAATTTTTTATTTCCTTTTCATTCAATCTCACACAACATTTCAAGAAGTGTATATTTATATATTTTATTAAAAATGTATATTTATATTTATCATGAAGTTGATATTTATATTAATATTTTATGGTATAGAGACCTTTATTTTTAAAGGAAATACATTTAAATTAAATCTAATATTAAATGCAAAATAATTATAAAAAAAACTAATGTCATTTATTTTTATAACTAATCTATTTCTTTTGCTATACACTAGTCTATTTCTTCTGTTTTGTGCTAAATTTTTAAAATTTATTTCAATATCAAAGCAATTACTGTACCCTATAGATTAGAACAGGTAATTTTTCTTCTTTAATATTAAAGCTACTTTGTAATATTTTATAAATTAAAATTGAATTTTTGTATATATCAAGTCAGTTAAAGTTTGCTTTTTGTGAAATGTTATGATTCTTAACTTGGGTTAAATTTCGAAAGAGTATTTTTGATAATATTTAATTAACTTCTGTAGATATTTTACAATTATTATATTTGCAAATTTTTATTTTTAACAAAACCTTTACTACTCAAACTTATTTTATTATTCATTCCTTTATTAAGATTTTATTAAATTTTTTTACATTAAAGCTGATAATAATATCGATTCCTATCAAATTGCCACGTATTGTTATAAGATTTACAATGGCCACTAAAATTAATTTTAATTATTTTTCTGTTATTTTTATTATTTTTAAAATTATCACAGAAAAAGAAATTTATATTTGCTCTTAAGGAAAAATTTTTTATACTTAATTAGTTTTAATATCCATGAGAAAAACTATTTATGCCGTCAAAATGTCCGGAAATATCAAAATATGTACTAACTCAGGAAAACATTATGATCTGTAAGTTTATCTTTTTAAATAATTATACATGGCATGGAACATATGAAATTTATATAGAAATAAAGTTATAAAAATGAGAATTTAAAATTATCGTATAGTTAAGAAATGCAAGTTAATCCATACAGATAACTTGATAAAAGATTTAAAAAAAATATTCTTAATACTTAAATATCTGTTAATGATTATTTAATACCAGTTATGAAGCAAATGAACATTCCTGAAAAACCGCACTAAAAATGTATCTTAGCGAGCATATAATATTAAAATTATGATAATGATGGCATTATCATAAATCCTATGTCTAATGATGAATTGTGTGTGTGTTCAGAGTAGATCACATAATAAATATAAGAATAGTAAAAAAGTGGTTCTGAAAGTTGTAGAGAAAAGTTTAAGAAAATGAAATATGTTAAAAATATAGTCTGGTTTATAAAAAAATTATAATACTGTTGATTCACAATTAAAAATCAATGTTTAAAAATTAATTAAAAGTATCTTGATATAATCTGATACAAAGTATCATGCTTTTTATGGAACAAAATAAATTTTGTGACAAATGAGATTTATGTAAATATTATTTAAAATCAGCTAAATTGCAAAATTTAACTTAAATAACGAATACTTGTTCATAGCATTTAATCATAAAGTGGACAAAAATAATCCGATAATTTGAGTAAATATTTGTTTTAAAAAATTTATATTAATATTAATCTTTCAGAAATGCGTTATTGAAACGCTGCTTAGTATGCTTCTTTTGAAAATGTTTTTTCGTAATCCAATTAAGTTGTTTTAGTGGAAGGATAACGTTCTTTAAAACCATTCTCATAGGAGAATGTTTCTTTAGAATCATTCTCATAGGAGAATGTTTTTAAGAAACGAAGAAGGTTTTAAGAAGGGAGTGGAAGAACCTATCTGGCAGTCGGATGGCTTGTATTTCAGCCGAGATGGTTTTGAGCTCTACTACAGCTACCACCGAGTTGATTTCGAACCATACCTTGGAGTTGGATATTTGTAGTAGTTTGGAATCCACTTTAAACTATAGATCCTGGTTGAATTAGTCCTCGTGTAAAAAAAATGATTGGTGAGTGACAAACAAATCAAACCAAACAAACCGTCTCATCATGAGGACCATTACAAAGATGCCATCAATTTCCTCCCTTGCAGTTCTAAAAGATGAAATATCCCTAGTAGTCAGCTTTTGAAAAAACGTTCCATTCTATATTATGGAAATATAAAGTATATTTTTACTCTACATGTGATAAGGTGTACATGGTTTTTTATTTATTTTACATCATACGAAAGATACAAGGAAAAAAGAGTGAAAAAATGTTAAATTTTGAACTTTATAATATATTATAATTATGCTATTCATATACGATGTACAGCGCTCTGACCTTCAACAATTCGTAGATTTGATTTTTACTTCAGGGGTTAATCATTTTTGGTTAAGAATTCACTTTAAATTAAAGGTCTTAATCGAATTATACATCATCTGCAAAACTGATCTTAAAACAGCAAATGAAATCTGTTTAATATTTATAATATTTGACTTGTTAATAAGAATAAATATTTTAATAAATTAAGTTTCCAAGTAATAAAACAAGCGCTCTAGGGTAAAAATTACATTCCTAAATTAAATTTATAGCTCAAAATTTTAAAATATAATTGAAATTTATAAATATTACTACTTTTTAATAATTGGTTTCGCTGAGAAATAAAATAACTCGAGTAATTTCCTATAAATAATTACTTTAATCAGAAAAAAAAAACTTTTTGGAATTTCAGAAATAATAAACTTATAATACCTTAAAAAATATTTTTTGCCATTTATTTTGTAGCTTTCGATTCCTGGAAAATTGTGCCTTGGGAAATGCTTGTTTTTAATCGGAAAAGTAAATTTACCACGAGCAAAGAGAGAAAGTATTCATGTTTTGTTCTAAAGTTAGTAACAAAAAATAGATTATGTAGATAATTGCTTTTTAGATCAAATGAAAAGCAGCATTTTAAATTTTAATATTTTATTGCTGCTAATTCCTTCTTAAGTTTTTTTTAATGAAGTAGCCGCATTATTATTTGTTTGAATTTTCGGATGGGAATATTTATTCTTTTATTTGTTATTTCTTGAATTTTATTAAAAATGTTATTGTTTAATCTGATTAAAAGTTCCTTTAAAGATAAAAATTAAAATTACTATTTTTTAGATCATATTGTTTTTAGAAAAGAATACAATATAAATATACACTCAAATTATTATAATATTTCAAATGTTTTAAAATAAAATTTTATAAATTTTAGCCTTAGTATGTTATTTTTGTCTCATTCAAAATATTTTTTTTATAAAATTGAAAAGAATGTCACCAATAAGAATCAATTAAATTTCAGCTGAATGCTCAGATTATACTTTTTATTTGTTAAAAATTAAACATATCATATGCAAATTAGCTTAACTCTTTTACTTTTTTTTAAACTTAACTGATTTTAATAATTAATCATATATAATTTTATTTGATCATACAAATTTCATCCCTTTATATTTAATTTATTTGTTTTTCTTATTTTAATGCCACTCATTATCCGGATTTTCTATTACTTCCCTTAATTTTCACAATGCCATTAAAACGTCATATTTACACAGTTTTATAATCACTGATGAATAATGTTAATTTACATTTACATAGTTTACAACATTTATCATATTTTAAAAAATCCTGATATTCATATACACTAGTTTGAGAACTAAAATCAAATATGCCTGCTGTATGAAGTCACTAATCTCAAATTCCTAATGAAACTTTTCCTGACATAATAAAAAGATGTGTCATGCTCTTTTTTTAAATATTCACTGAGCTGGCAACAGAATGTTTCTATTTAAATTTCTTTTTGAATCCGATCTATTTTAATTTCTCATTCTATTTAATCTTATTTAATATCCTCTGTTAAAAAATATATGGCTAATATTTGTCACTTGCTTATTTTCAATAATTCGTAAATTCAATTTTACCTTTGAGCGTAGATGTTTGTAACTGTTTAGAGACCCTTTGCACAGAAAGCCTCACCCCTTAGGATTATAGAAGGATGTTACGATGAAAAACAAACAAACCAACAGAATAACATGAACAGTAAAAATTATGAGAATAGTTATCTAATTTGCTATCAAAATTAGAAAATACAGTATTTGAATTTTAGTAATCATAATAATCTAACAATTTTTAATTTCTTTCATTAAGAAGTTTTAAAACTTAATACTGAGTGCATAAAAATGCACAATACAATTCTTTAATAATAATTATTATATACTAAAAATATTCGTTATATTTTAAGTTCGATCCACTTGATTTTTTATACTATTTAATCTTATTTAATATTTTCTGTTAAAAATATGTAGCCTATATTTGCAACAAAAATATTAAAAAAATATATAAATAATTTAAGATTTCAAGTTGATTATACCTAAAGAGATAGTTCCTTTTTGAAAAAAATAACAAGTAGTTTCATATCTTCTTATCTTATTGATCTGAGATTGATCACAAGTAAAAAGAAATATAGTATGTGTGTGTGGCTGTAAAAAATATTGTATTTCTAATTATTTAAAAATTTTTGTATATTCTTAATTTGCATCAATTATATATATTGACCTTTAATATCCTTAGCCTTCATCAGCGATTTATTGGTGTAAAATCAAAACAATAATGTGCCAATTTCTAAATAAGGTAAAGAATACATTTTTAACAATAAAAAATGCTAACTTATTGTTATTTCTTTATTGATAACAACACTGTAATAACTAAGACATTAAGCCTTGAGACAAATTGGTAATTGATTTCATAACAAAAATAAATATGTTAATTTTTCCCATGTCTTAGTAATTTGTTGTCAGTCCTTTTCACACCCAAATTACTTTAATAAAGATGGCTTAAAATAAAAAAGTTTGATAATAACAAAAGAGGTTTGAGATAATCTGAATTAAGATAACAAAATCTTCATATAAATCGGTTAATAAAAACATGAAATACTAAATCATCTCTCGACAAGATTGCATATTAGACGAGAAAAATTATAAAAGGAGAAATTAATTTTAAAAACTTAAAAATTAAATTTTAAATTGTATTTTTCGGCACTTTGTTCGATAGATGTTTTTCTTCGTCAGACGTGTGACATCTAAGAAATTCAATTAATATTTTAATGAAACAAATTATTTTGAAAGACAAACATGACCAGATTTCTTTTTTACTTTACCTCTTTTATTTTTCTTACACACTGATGTTTTCATTTTTAATCCAAATTTATGCATAGTAAAAACACTAAAATATTGAAAATATGCTTTGATATTTTTTTTACTCCAATGAATTTTCCTATTTTTCAAAAATTCATTAATTTTAATGGATTGATTTGATAAATATTTGAGAGAATGCCATAGAATGTTAATGAAAAATATAAAATCAAAATGAAGACATTAATTTTTCTCAATAAAAACAATTAATAACTTATAATTTATTCTGTGACATTTAATGAAAGTTATCTGAGTTTGTGAGTCTAAAAGATAACTAACGTTGGTTTTTGGAAATCACTGTATATATGAGTTTGTTTTTAATGACAATGTATATGATTTTTTTATTTTATATGTTGATATAAAACATTTTATATTAACTTACAGTGGATCTCAGAGTAAAAAAAGATTATAAAGAGCTGTAAAGGTGAAGATTTTTAAAGGGCATTCTCAAAATATTCTAAAGTATGAAGATAGAACTTGGGCATTCATGGTAAGCAAATAGTTAAAACAAAGCAAATAGTTACTTCTGAGGTATCATTACTTGAATGGAATCGGTAAAAGTTTTTAAAATTCATAGACCAGAGTTTTCTAAGAGTGATTACAGTTTTATAGCTTCGTAGTTTTGTATTTTTGTGTCAATATAATTTCTATTTTCATTGACACTTAGCCATGTACCTCAAAGTTTGTGCCAGAGAACTACATAAGAAAATCTTTTAGCAATATTTTGAGATAAATTTTGGGTTCCTAGATATAAGTGGGTTATTTAAAAGTACTGGAGTGTATGTCATATGAAAAATTGCACTGATAAGCATCATAGTGAAGCATCATCAGAATAAAATTGCATCTGTGTTTGAACTTTATGAGCAATGCTAAAAGGGTTTTTATATACAATTTAAGTTTATATTTTGAAAATTAAGGATACGTGTCATTAGTCAATACTGATCTTAGAAACAGAGAATCTATTTCATTTAAATACTCTATTATTTTTAACATTAACTAGTTTATTCCATAAGATTATATTAATGATTTTGCCTGCCAGTGACTGAGTGGTTAGCGTTCTTGACTCCTGGGCTGTTGGTCTCGGGTTCGAATCCCGGTTTGGCCATGGACGTTTCCTTTCTCTCTCTTCCTGTGCCTCTTTGTCCTTTCTTATCCTGAGATGAAGGATGAATGTGGCCCGCCTTATAAACGGATTTGTGGTGGCGTGACGTAGGCAATGCTACTCGTACCTCCGTGATTTGGTTCACAGGTGCTCAACGAGTATCTCTAAAATGAGTAGCAGTTTCCGGCCTTGTTGTGGGCGACGGGTCCAGTCAATCAGAGTCCATTAGAAATAAAAATGTTAATGACCTTCAAATGTTAATGCTCTTATGGTTTGTCACATTTTCTAATATCTCAAAATTTGCTAAGTGTGGAATCTTCACTTTTAAAATAACTTATGTGTGGAACATTGAGGAAAGATTTGTCAGCTACTAACAAGTAGAATAAAAATCCTTTATTCTATTCGCATAATTTGAAAATCTTATATTACCATCACGTGTCTCTGGACATATTTCCTATGCCTCATTCCATAATAAATAACAAAAGTGACCGCATAAAATAATGAGTTGTTACAAGTAGTAGACGCTTTCTTCTACCAATTCGTAGGAATTGGTAAAATATTTCATAGAATAGAAAAATGAGTATTAGATTTTAAAACTTTTTTAATGAAAATGTAATTGTTATTTTATAAAATAAGTAACATTAGAAAAAATTATTTAGTTTGCACCATATAAGAAACACAGACAAAATAAAATTTTGTGCTTAAAGTAATTCTTAATAATTGAAAAATCAGGTGAAGCAATATTTTTTTCTGTTCCTGTTGAAAACTGCAATTTTAAAACACGTTTTTCAATTTTTTTCGATGGAAGACAATATTTCATTGATGTTTTTATCAAAAAAGCATCTCAATCTTTTTAGCCTTTCATCTAATTGCTTTACAGACGATGGCACAACTACTTCAGATTCATCTTAATTGATATCTGAAATATCTTTGATAGAAATGAAAGCAGTTGATTTCTTTATCGAAGTTTATGGATCAGTAACTCCTTTTCATTCAAGTCATCAAGTAAATTTACCTTGCTTTCTTCAATATGCTGGTTTAATCAAATTGATTAAGATATCAAATTTTTTGTAAAGTTATAAATATTTTGTGCAACATTGAATTGTGATTCGAAGTTTAGATTGGTAAGTAATTTATGCACAGAAAGTCAGTTTCATAAGGGGATTCCAAGCCATGAGATCATTCTTTGCCAAAGTACTTTAAAATATTTTGCACATGAAGCCATTGATTACACATTGATGCAAGAGTACCCCTCTTTCATCAATGTGTAATCAATGGTTTCATGTGTAAAATGGGGTTAGATTAGACGAGAGCAATTTACCATAAATTGCTTTTTTTTCTATTTTTTATAAAAAAAAAGGATTCAACATTTGCAGTAAAGTTAGTTATCCACAACTTGAATGATTTATGACTGATAAATATAAAAATTGATCTAAATGTTCCAATTATAAAATTTTAAAAAATGGAAAAAAATAGATGACAAAAAAGTAAAATAGCAAATGAAAGTTTCTTGAAAAATGAGTTTGCAATAAAAATGAGATTTAAAATTTTAGCTCATAAATTAGAATTAAAATTATCACATTACTATATTAAGAACGTGTTACGGATCAGTCATTAGCTCGTAAAATCGTAAGCGTTCGTAAATTAAAGGTTTGTAATAAATGAGCGAGTACTGTATTTGGCTACCATTTTGAAAATACAATAATCAATTTGATGACTAGTACTTTTCTTCTTCTCTTTTATTTCTTCTAGTACTGATGATGTTACTTTAATTAATAATATTAAAATTTCATCAAAAATTTTAGTGATTCTCTATTATAAAATTATTAGCATATTATGTTACTAGTATATTATGAAGATAGCAGATTAGTTCATAAAACTATAATATTTTATGATATAATACATTATCTCTTAACTCTACCAATCTATCGTATTAGGATAAAAAAAGATATAAATACAAAGCTATTTGAAGTGATTTTTTAATTTTATTTTAAGCTAAAATATATATTTTGTTTGAATATGTTAGCTAATGCTACCTACAGTTACGTATATTTTCACAATCATAAATTCTTGTAAAATATTTTATAATTGTTTTCCAAATATATTGAAAAAACTATTTTTGCGATAGGTAGCATATATGTTTTTTACTTTATCTTAAAACTTCTTATGAAATCTTCAGATTGCAAATAAAAACTAAGAATATTTCGACGTATATTTATTTTCGAAAATATTAAAGCAACCGATGGAGATTCATTGTTTCGGACTGAAAAATTTCGAAGAGTTTAATCTTTTGACACGTGTCTTAAAAATAACTACTTGAGCGACAAAAAGTAAGATAAACATTATGGTACATTGAATTTCGTGAAAACATTTTAATGTGTTTCAAGATTCTTTTTTGGCTGACTTTTATTTGCGGTGATTGTTTGGACAAGACATTTATAAAGAACCTGCTTTTATCTTCTTTAAAATTTGTTTCTATAATATGATTTCGTGATGAATTCGTTTAATTCGTGATAACTTTCTTCATTATCATAACACGTAAATACATATATTTTTTCTTGCCTTCATCTGTAAGTAGTTGCTAATAACTGATTATTTGAGACACTTACACACACACACACACACACACACACACACACACACACACACACACATATATATATATATGTATGTATATATGTAAGTGTGTTTTCTCGTCAGTTAATAATAAGGGTAGATTAAAACATTACAGAGAAATCAGCATAAATATCGTGAATTGATTGATTTGTAATAAAAAATATACATCATTTAATACAATTGCATATTGTATCTGATTTCCTCAAGATGATCAACAGAGAAAAGAAGAGAAAATTTAATTTTAAATTTTTCATATCAAAATCCTAAGAATAATTAATTCATTAACTAGAAAATTTATCTCTATTTGTAGAAATTTTTAGAGAATTTATAAATTATTTTTCAGAAAATATTTCTGTGTTGTATCATAGAGATCAGATAATATATTACTATCTCTTAGAACATTAAAGTAGTTAATCTACTAGTTAATATTTGTTTCGGTTACAGTTTATTTTTCGTTTTACTTAAATTATTCTATGTTTAAACTGTTAAATTAGAGTTATTCAAAAGAAGTTAGCATAGCTAAATTAAACACGAAAATAACCTTTTGAATTAAATACTTATTTCTTCGGAATTTGTAGTATAAATCATAAAATATATTGTTGTTAAAATTTTAATAAAATATTCATTTCTTCAGAAACCCAATACAAACTTATTTAAAAAATTATCCTAAAAATAAAAAATTTTATCTAGTTAAAAAAAATATATTATTGAAGACTAAGTTTCATAGTATTTTTGCAACTGTTTTAATTTCGTTTCATGAAGAATTCTCCCGTTTTTTGCAATTTACAGGTTTATATATAAAGAAAATAAACAAACAATTTATATTAATATACAATTCAAAAGAAAAACATTATTAGAAAAGCAAAACAATGCAAGACTTTATTATAGTACGATACTAAATTAATTTAATGTTTTTTGTTTGTTTAATATCTAATTAATTATTAAAAACTTTACAAATTTGAAGTAATAAAGCACATTTCAATTTGCTACAAAAATTGAAAAAAGATTGTTAAAAATAAGTTTTATGTAAGTAATTGTTTTGAATTCAACAAAAATATTTAGTTTTTATGAAAAGAAATAAATTAAAATCAAGATAAAATATAAATATATTTGACTTTATTTAAACAACTGCATAAACTCGATTTAAAAAATCCGTAATTATTAACTCCCTTATCTTAATTTACAAAACATATTTCCAAACCTTATTAACCCTATCATTTAAATATTTAGAATAATCATTTAAACGAAGGGATATTGATGGTCAATTAAAGTTAATTAGTGAATTTCTGGTTATATAATATTCTAATAGGGTTTACACACATTTCATAATTAAGAAAAGCAATTATCGCAAAGCGTATAGTGATAATGTAAATCACGATGCATAAATAACAAGGTGTAGACTTGTAATTAAGAGAATTATTTACATTATACATTAACTCTTAAATTATACTCATGATTATAATAGGTTCTAAAGTTCAACATTAATAAAATGGCGTAAAGGAAAGATAAAATAAGTACACAGACATTCTTTCCTCGCTATTACCTAAAAAATTATAAAAATATTCTGGAAAAACTGTGCTAATTAAAATAATAAAATAGAATTTTAGTAGCTTGAAATATTTTGTAAATAAATAATTTTTTTTGTGCGAGATATAAGCAAATTAATTAACTAATTTAATTATTTGTTAATTTCAACTTTTAGCTATATTTAGAATTTGAATTACAGATGTAGCTTTTTATTCCTGTATATTTTATAGAAAAACTTAATTTTAATTAATTTTAAAATTATGTTTTATAGAAAAAAAGTTTCTGCATGCTCTGCGTGTAGTTTCTACTTTTAAAAAAGTTTCTATATGATTTGTTAATTTTGAATCATAAGGAAATTTGTGTGTGTGTGTGTGTGTGTGTGTGTGTGGCGTTAATATTTTTAAATAATTAAATATTTAACAACAAAATATAACTTATAATTCCTTGTTATAGTACAGACTAAAATTTTTACTTGTCAAAATTTGTGGATGAAAAACCTATATACTCTTTAAATAATATATATATATATATATATATATATATATATATATATATATATATATATATATATATATATATATATATATATATATATATTATATATATATATATATATTATATTTACTAAACAACTAAACTTAATAAAAGTATTTAAACCTTTTTATTTACGAAATATAATTTTATAAATGATTATGAATAGAAGAATGTAATCATTAGATACAGCCCAAAATACATGTAAATCTGAAAATGGCTTTAAAAAATATGAAATGATAAGTTAGTTACTGTTATGATGTTTTAAGTCAGTCACAAGCTATTATTTGTTAGATGTTTAAAGCCTAATTATAGTTAAAAAGTGAAATTTATACCTCTAAGTTAAAAATTGTATTATGTCAAGTAACAAAAAATATATATCTGTAAATTATACATGATACTGAATTGTAAAAAATTCCAGGAGCTGATTTAGATTGAGAAACTGAAGAACTTCGTTTCTCCAAACTTGTTCACGGATTTCGAACTTTGTTCAAACAAACGAGTAAATACAGCTAAGATAAGTTTTTATACATTTTCATTATGACAACTAGGACAAGTTTTTATCACATATCAATTTCTCTCTTGTTTTGTTTTCCTTTTTGAACTATTAACTTTTACGATGCTTGTGAGTAATGGAATATTAACAATTAAACACAATTTCATTTGGAGTTTGATAGAACTCTCGTGAACACTTATTTGATTTGTGTAAGAGTGTTTTTCATTTATAGCTGCTAAAATGCATAAATACTCACTATTCTACACGTATGGTACATCTAGGTCAATTGAATACTAAGAAAATTAATTCAGGAATGGAAAAAATAGAATTAGATATAAAGTCTGATTTTTTTATTTAAAAAATGACGTCAATGATATTTCATTTATGACAATTTCGTTTTGAAATTCAATGTCAAAAAGTTGCATCTAAGAGTGTCACGTACTTTAAATCAGGATGTTGGTAATTGATGTGATAACTTTTAAAGTATCAAATTAAAATGAATTATTTCAGTGTCTATCTGTTTTTGAGAATTAAATTCCTATTATTTTATCTAAGCTGTATGAATTTGTAATTGCATGATGTAATAAATTCATCCAATTTAGTTATATCCGGTTGAGGATCCAGTGTAGTTATATTTCATTGTCCAATGTAATTATTTCTCTGATTAAAATTGCATACACTTTGTGCAATTTTGTTTTATCACTCACATTATTTAACTGTCCTTTATAAAAGCCCATCAGTTCAAAATATTTTGAAATTGCTGAAACTTATTCACATTTAATACACAACGTTTTGACGAAAAAATTGGAAATATTTTAAGTTATGCTTACCTGATTCATTTACTAACTTTTCTTATTAAATTAGCTGTTTTGATCCTGAGAAAATTTCCTATTATTTTATAATTTGTTTCCATAATTTAATTATTTTGTATTTTTTCATTACTCACAGTGTTAAACAGCACTTCATTAATTTAAAAATCTTTCATAGATTTCATTTTTAATTCAGTCTACAATACTGGAACATTAATTATTTATTCCTTTCAATTTCACATTTTCAAGGTTTTTAATTTTTTTTTATTTTACATACATTTGGTTATTTGGAAAGTCATTTCGTTTTAGTCACCTGAATCATTTTATTGCAAGTAAAAACCAAACATTTTATGAGGATGAAATCACGCTATGACCAGAAAGATAATAAAATGCATTGGACTAGAATTTACAATATGCAATTAAATAAAATATTTATTCGCTATATGTTTTTTATTTTTTATATAAAACAAAATAACTTTCCGAACAACCCAATATTTTATTGATGAATAAAAATGTCATTTAAATAATAATCTGAAATTCCTAGTTGATTTAAGTCGGAAATAAATAAAATTTTCATACCCGCAGATATATTTAGAACATAATTTTACCACTGTTATTTATAAGATTATTAAACAGTAAACCATAGGAACATGAACAATAGAATATTATTTTTTTTGATTGAGCAATTTTTCAACATAGGGTTATTGAAAATATTAATTTTAAAATTGTGTTAAGATGTCTCAAATATTCACCAAATACATTTTTCTTATTCGTTGGTACTTAAACAAATCAAATTAGTTCTTAAATATAATATAAAAATGAGTGTTTATATATAATCATATAAATATACCTCATTAGTATAATTTAATAACTATTCGAAAATAGCTCAGTTTTGTATTAACAATATAACTAATTTTATGAAATAATTGTAGAAACAATTTCTGGAGCAAAACTTAAAAAAAAAAAAAATAAAAATAATAATAAAAAAAAAGGTAATGTAGTACATAACTTTTTTTTTAAAAAAATAAGCAGAATAAAAAATAAATGTAGAATTAAAAAATATATTATTTAAAACTTTGATGTGATCAGAAGTACAAGAGAAGAAATGTCAATAAAAAATTGAAAGCATTTTGAAATGCAGAAAATTTTAATTAATTGCTCTTCTAGAATAAGGAAGTCAAAATCAATTAAAAGTCTTTTTAAAAAGATTGATATTTTCTAGCATATCTATTGTGTATTTGTTTTGTGTATTCTATTGTGTATTTTATTAAGCTATTCTATTGCGCATTTATTTTCTTCTAACCGAAAAACGCTTCTAGGCCTGCGTTCCACAAAAACTCTAAGAAAAGTGATGTTTAATTGTTTTATTTTGCTCTACTATTCATAGAATCACTAATTGTTGATCCATCAGTGAAGGTAATGTTTTAGCTTAAATGAAAATTAGAATTCAAGTTTGGCTGTCTAAATGCTAGACAAATATATTCTTTTTTTATGATCTCAAGAAGTTTAATATCAGTACAAAATATTTTATATTTCATTTTTTTAAATTTTACATTAAATAATTTGCATAATATCTCTAAAATAATTTTTTTCTCTGTTTATTTTGAGTTGCGTACTCAAAAGTTGTCTTGAAAAATCTGTAACTAACATTATTTTTTTTTTCAAACTGTAACCGCTTATATTACTGTCAACTTGAAAAGTTATTTCAATAGTTTAAAAATATTTAATTAAAAGAAATGGTAGATATGAAAATATCCATTATTATTTACTTTAGTTTTCAAATGATTTCGGATTCTCAGAGTAATGGTAAGTTATAGAATTCTTTTAAGTTTACTTGAAATGTTAAAACTTTCTAAATTTTTAAAATCTCAGTTAAAAAGCTTATTAATATTTTAAATATATATAATGATAAAAGAATGAATATATGATATTATGATGATATAAGGAATATTATGTTAAAATAAAGGCAAATTAAAACTTTATTTCTATACTTAGTTACAAAATTACATTTTAAAGTACAACTACCTTCATTTCCAAATCCTGATTGTTGAAGTTTAAATAATTTTCCTCGGTTTAATCCTGCCACCAAATATAGAACGATAATGTTCTGGTAGCAACTGCATCTGTTCTATTACCTAATATTTATTCTATGATAATCTATTTGCAATTTTTTTCATATCAATCAATTCAGTAAAAAGCATCTGATGTTATAAAAAATTTATATTTTTATTTTGGACATTTTTTTCCTGCTACTTTTCTTGTCAGAATCTACTTATAAAATTTCAGGGATTTATTAAATGAATTAATTGTAATAACTTAATAAAGTAGTTTGAAAACTTAATTTTTTTTTTAAAAAAAAAGCTTGAAAAGAAATTAAAAAAATAAAGCCAAGTTGAAATGCATTCGTGCGCAAAGAAGAAAGCTCCTTTAATCTGTCAATTCAAAACTACTAACTAAATTGTCTTTTTAAGCAATAATAAACACTACAAAATTCTAAAAATTTAACTTTGTTTATAAGAATAATTTAATTACATTTTTTTACTTTTTTGCTGTCATATTCAGCGCGAAAGATACTTAATATAAAAATGAAAAAAGTTGTTTCCATCTTAATATATTCAGCGAAAATTATTTTTATCATTACCATAGTCCAGCTACATATCTTATCAAAAAGAGTTTAATTCTGTTTATTCATTCCTTTGAAACTTCAGTCCCAAAATTCTAATCTCTTAAGTGTTATTTGCGGCACTTTTGATACTTCCAATTAAAATATTTGACGCCCACATTTACGGTTGACCTTCCCGGGAACGATTCCGGAAAGCAGGCCTCCGTGCTTTTCTTTTTGCATTTAAGAAAGTTGAACTAATTCAATTACTCAATGCCTTTTTATAAAGAAAAGTAGAACAGTGATGGATTTTATTTCTAACGAGCACTGTCTGGTAAAAGAACAAAACTAGTGTCCAGTAGTATAAATGCTCCAATTATTTAACAAATTAATTTTTTAAATGAATGAGAATAACACTTTATTATGAACTGTTAATTTAGCCTATTGAAAGTTATATATTATTTTAGATAGTTCAACACTTTTGAAAGAGTGATAAATTAATTTTTCTTATTATAATTAAAATTGAGGAGCTGGAAAATGCTTCAGACATACGTTTTAAAATGTGTATTTGATTTCGATATTATGTTTTGAATAAAATTGTTAATTTCGCTTAGAGATTTGTCATTATTTTTAAATAGTTTTAAAATAATCATGTAACTAAATAAATGTGTTTTATTATTTTGTGAAGAATTCCTATGAAATATAATATTTAAAATTGAAATGCAAAAATGAAATGTTTCATTTTTTTGTAATTCTATATGCTTATATGTTATTTCACCTGAAATTAAAGCAAAATAAGTGCAAAGGGCAATTTATTTGAAATTTAATTAATGACTATATAAATTAATGAAGCTGCATAAATTACTACACCCAAATTAATAATATCTTGGACAACAAGATAATTCATATTTGTTGCGTGGTTGATAAAGTAGATTCTGATAAAAAATGAAAAAGAATTTTGAAGTTTTTTCCTTAGAATGAAAGATAAATCAAAGACATGAAATAAATTTTGAAGGTAATTTATAACCACACAAAAATTTTTAGACGTTAACAATGAATATACAATTATACATCGAGTCATCTCATTATACATTGTTAAAGGCTAAAGAATTGCTTGACTGTGTGGTAGATATTTACCAAGAAAGAAATTTACCAAGAAAGAAAAAAGTAATAATTATTTATCAAAAAAAATACTAGATAATTATGACAATTATTTCTCAGATTATAATGTATCAAAGAACATCATTTGCAGTTTAGAATACATTTATTTCTTCTTTTTAATTTTTAATTTTAGTTTAAATTATATATATTCTTCATTAAGTTGAATTGTAACCAATAACTTAAGAAGGAACCGATTATATCCATCCTATTCGAAGAAGTTTGTAATAAATGCGAAAAAAATTTTCTATCATTAAAATCTTACAGCTTCCATTTCAAAAATAAATTACTTATAGAACAAGTTTTCATTTGAATTTTTAAATTTTTTTAAATGTAATGAATTAAGTTATTTATATGAACGTCAAAGCATAAAAATGAAAATTTTGTAGCAAAATTATTTTTTAAAGGACTAAATCATTTTGTTATTTGTAAGAAAATGCAGGAAAATTATGAAAATATACTTTATTTCCAAGTGTACTGTTATTTGTCATACACTCAAAACAGTTAATATAAAATCATGTTTTCAATTATATTTAGAAACTAACTGTTAAATTGGAATTTTATACGTAAATTTTTAAATGCATTGAGATACTCACAATTGCATTTAACTTTTGTATAGTTAAAACTTTTATGAAAAAATAATTAAAAATTTTAAAATTAAAAATTTTTAATTACTAAGATATAAAAAAAGTAGTGATAATTAAAATTAAAATTTTTTATTTCTATAACTACAAAAATTTAAAAAAAATTAATTTTAGTATTAAATTGATAAAAATTAAATTTAAAAAATTTCATTTTAATATTTTAAATATTTTATAAAAAATAATTTTTAAATAAAAAATTTAAATTTTAACTCAGATTTATTTTAATAAAAAAATTGATAAATTTAATTCTAATTAAAATTTTTACTGAAAATGAAAGTTCTTAATTGACATATTTATTCAAAAAAAGTTTTATTCGGCACTTTTTTATATACTTATATTTAAATTTTCATTATCATAAAAATCTATTTTTCAGAAATTAATTAAAAATGTTTTTAAAAGAATTACTTAAGTTTTAATAGTAACTTTATAATGGTAGTTGTATGAAATAAAATGATATATATGAAAGCAGTCTGACTCTATAAGTATAAATATATAAGCAATTATATAAAATCAAAATTTATATATTTATAAAAGTTAATTTGGATTCTGTATTTGCATAAAATCCTGAAAATATTCCTTTTTTAACTATTAAATTTTGAGTAGAATTACTATTGAGATTATATAGATTACTTTTCATTTTAGTATTTCTAATTTATCAGAAAATAAAAATTTTTTATACCATAAATGCTTACTTAATTGTTCATTCATCATTTATTGATTTCTGTTATTTTAACAGAAGTTTCTTCAATATATTTAACAAACATTCAATGAAAATTTTTTAAAGTTTAAAACATAAAAAGTATTTATGCATTTATTTAAAGCATTCTTAATTAATTTAAACTAATCCGTTTTAGTAAATCAATTGATTTAAATCTGCAATAATTTTGCTCAAAATTATGTTTTAAATTTTCCTTATTATGTAAATATTTATGTAATTACTATGAAATTAAAGTATAAGTAAATAATATAGTAAAGTAATTACTATGAAATTAAAGTATATAAATTCTGAAGCCAAAATTTATTTACTTGTATATGAATGTTTCAAATAAAATACGAGCTTATTTGTTTGCATAAAAACAACTTCCATCTTTTCATATTAACTGTTTTAAAAACATTTTAATTGATTTAAGAATTTTAATTGTTTAAAGAATTTTTAAAACATATTAATTGTGTAAACTTTTCATATTAATTGTTTAAAGAAACTCTTTGTATTTTAAAAAATCCTATTTTATTACAAGTAGCTCTTAATAATAAAAGATAAAACTAATGTTTTAAGTCAACAAATGAATAAAAATGAAATTACAAATTAAGTATCGAAAAACTGGCTAACTGGTTAAGGCTCTTCTGAAATCTAATTAAAATTTTAAAACTTTTTATTTAGAATTATTTAGAATAATGGGCATATTATATTGCCCAAAGAAATGAATAGTTAATGGTAATTGAAATTACAGTAGAAAAAAGTTGATGATTGTATAATTATGCTAAAATTGTAGATCATTGAAGATTTACAATTAACTATTTATACTAGTATTATATAATGCTAGTATAAACATAAATAATAACATTATAAATGATACAAAATAACTGTATATCATTTTGTATTGATTATTTTAAAAGAGAAAAGGAATTTTCTGATTTGCTAAAACAAAATTGGTCTAAATAGTTCTATGAATTCTAATGTTTCCTAAGAGATTACTTTAAATTACTCTTCTGAAATTCACTTTAAAACTGCAAACTGTAGTATTGTTGGACTCAATTCGACTACTGTTAAATATATTATGATGTTTCATTTTTTATGTAAAACAATTATATTTCACTTATTCATAAACAGTGAGGCAATAATTTTGTACGTTATTTATTTTGTAACGCAAAAATGTTTACTTTAATGATGTTAAGAAGGATAGAAAAAAATGTTACCAATTTTGTGAATAATGTGATATAAAAGTATTAAATAAATAAACATTCATATTTTTATAATTTTTAAAATAAAGTTTTTATCCTCTTGGTCAAATGTTTCAACTATTTCTAGAGCTCATAAATATGAGTTTTTCAATGTTATATTTTTGGAAATAAAATGTTAGATAAGTAATATTCTTCAAATAAATTTATTAAATTTAGGGAAAAATAGTAGCAAATTTAAATATATTTTGTAATTTTAGTTTCGTAAGAAGTTTTAGTCTATATTTCTTAAAATTTAGAATAAATTAAAAGAAATAATATACAAACACTTAAAAAATACATTTTATAATAATAATAATATATAATTATTCATCATAAGATGAATAAAAACATTTCTTATTTAATGACTTCTATTATGTTTTATTATTTATTGCAAATACAATTATGATATTCTATTCATAAATTGAAAAACGAATGATGAAGTAATATCAACGAACCATTAAATTATCTTAATGATTCCGGGTAATTAGTTCATTGCATTAAAAAAAAGATAATAATTAGTAATATAAGGAGAAAAATTCTTCATGAAAAATAGCAATTCTTTTACATCTGCCTCATAATTAGTATTTCAATCAAATTATTGAAAAAAATTCAAATTTTTTAATAGAAAATTTAATTCTCAGTTTGATGTTTTCTCGCATGAAAAAAAATGAAAGATTTAAATTTATTTATTCATAATAAATTAAATAGGATTACGTGTCTTTGCGCTAATGATTCAAAAGTAAAAATGATAAAATCTAAGATAAACAAAGCTGTAAGGAAATATCATATAAAATAATTTATTTTTTAAATCGATTCATGATATTTATTGCGGGAAAATCAAATTAAAACAAAGATAAAGTTAATTTAATTTAATATAAAATTCAGGTTAGAAATTTATTTTATATATATATATATATATATATATATATATATATATATATATATATATAAATATTTTTGGCATTTGACATTGATAAAACTTTATTTGTTTTTATTATTCCAATATAATAAATTATTTGCAAAATTATCTTTCTGGAAACCTGAAAATATTCTTAGCTGCATAAAAATTAACTATTGTTTGGAGAAAAAATGCTTTGTAGGAAAATAATTTAGTCTAATATTTAAAAAAATAAATCTAGCAAAAAATTACAATTATTATCTAGCATAAAATACAACAAAATTCGTAAATTTGTTTTAAAATATTTTAATTTGTAAATTTTCTTTTTATGCCAACTCGATTTTTAATATTGATTACGAAGTTTTGCAATTATGAATTATAATAGTATTAATAAAACGATTATTTCAATAATCCTAAACAATTATTACATAGTTATTATATATATTTTTTACAAAGCTAGCTTTTTGGATAATGTACTTTCAGTTCTACACGAAACCGAAATTAGTGCTATTTTATATAGTGGGGCACCCATTGAGCATGCAATCGTGGCCACAAAAATGGTGGGTTTTCGTAATATAGAAGCAGGGACCAAGCGAAAGATCACCAGACTCAGTCTGTCATTTCAGCGTTTTAAAATATAAATACTCACAGAAAACCAAAATAAAATATTAACATTAAAAGGCCTTACTAAAGGTTTTCTTATTAAATATCTATTGTGTATTGTCTTCCGGGGGGGGGGGAATTTTATCAGAGATAATGAACTGTAATCATGTATCGTTAAGGAGGAAACTATGAAAACATTTTAAATATCTGTCCTTAAAGGTATGCATGATTTTCAATCTAGTTACTCAACAGTGGTTGAGACCAAATGTAACTTATTGTTTCATTTAAACAATCATATAAACAATCATATATTTTTTCAAGCAATTGTTTCTTTTTAATGCCACGTATTTTAAACTTCGGTTATGTCTCTTCTTATAAAACAAGTGTATCAGATATTTTACAAATATGTAAATACTGAATTCAATATTTTAAAATTTATCCTAGTATCATGTAAATATTGTAGAAGATTTTATAGATCAAAATATGCATTCATTCAAGACATACGTGATCATAAAACAATTTTTTTTCCTAACGTGAAATACTAGACAAAACAGCAGATTCAGAATCTGAGATTTTCGTTATAAAGAGGAATACGCACATTTTAACTATAACTATTTTATGAATTAAATGCAATTTTAATATTTTAACAGCAATATTTATGTATCGAACTGTAGTGTATTAGGTTGGGGAAAAAGAAATCCATTATTTTTACGTGAACTTTATGTAACTTCTTTTGGATTCACTTTGTAAATGGGTTTAAAACAGCTTTCATGTAGATTTTTAGGTCTTGCGAGTTACGATTTCTGACATGCGGTTAACTTCGATCATTTTTGATATTTATCGACATTTTCGACGATGCTGTATCCACATGCGAGGTGCATCTCTAACATCAAAAATACCCAAACGGAATCGACGAAACAAAAATTGTACGTAACTGGTTGTTACAGTCTTATATAGGGCGATAAACACCTTTCATAGTTTTAGCCACTTGGTAACCATTTTCTCCATTATAAAAGAAAAACTAAAATGTATCGAATTTTCTGTTTGTTGTCTTCTATTTTTAAAACCTTGTACTCATAACTGAATTAATCAAACAAAAAACCCGCAAGAGAACAATTTAGTGTCAATTGTCACCTTTCCAACGAGCATAAATCTGAAATTGTTTGATAGATACCTCACGAGATAGCGATCACTACAAAAGTCTACCGAAAAAATAATGGATTATTATAAATGATTTTTCCCCAACCTAATATATTTATATCTAATTTAAAGAACTTGCTATAATTTAAAACAAAATTAAAACTTTTCTGTTTGAAGGAAAATTAAAACAATTAAATTAAGCTCAACGAAATAAGATGTGAAATATCAATTCACATGTTGAAATGAATTTTGCCTTAATTCGTCTTCATCGTAAAACGGAATACTTAATACATTTCCCTCCAAGATTTTACTCCCTATAGCGAAAAGAAATAATTTAAAGAATAGAATTGTTCATCAAAACTATACTCATGCATTGTTGAAGTTTCGCTTAAATTGTTCCCTTTTTACTATCTTTTTCTTTTAATTCTAACTTAATTTCAATTCATTCTAATTTAAGTTACATAATAGAAATGAAATATTTTAATGATTTGCTATATAAATAGAAAAAAAAATGAGACTGTTTCCATCGTAATAACTCAGGAACTAATTAACTACTTTGAAAAACTCTTTAATAGCGCATTTGTAATTTAATGCAGATATGTTAATTTTTAAAATAGCTATACCATATTAACATTATTCCGTTTAAAATTAATTGCAGCACAAGATTTCTCCAGTTATTTGGTTTTATTAAAGTAAAATTTTAATTTCGAGCTGGTTATTTATTTTGGATTTTAAACAGAAACTTAATTAAAAGCATTAAGTAAACATTGGCGTTGGAATTGGCGTGGAAAGAGCTTTTGATGGCTGTTTCGTAACAAAATGAAATATACATATGAATTGCATTAAAATTTGAGATAAATGCATATTCTTGCCGTAGATAACAATTCAACTTTTCTGTTAGCTTTTCATTATTAGTAAGAATTCTTTTGTGGACAAAAGAGGAGTGTCTCATATTTCAGTTGTAAAATTCATAATCAAAATATATTAATATATTAAAATTTATAGATAAAAACATCATAATGTTTTTAGTTATAAAATTTATAAATAAAAAAATTTTTGTTTATAAATTTTATACATAAAAATTTTTATTTAAAATTTTACAAATAAAATAACTATAGACACAATAATTTATTCAATAAATACTTATAAATAGAAATAAAATAAATAACAGAATTTCTATAATGTGTTACAATTTACAATAAATAATTTTATGTTATATAAGTGCTTAAAATTTATTTAAATGAATTTAGTATTTAAAGTTTTCTTATTTGGCGGAAAGAACTTTGAAATATAGTTAATATATTTCAAAACATAACATAGCATTTTAAATCTAAATGAAATAACGTAAGTAAATTCTTTAAAATAAGGGACAAAATGTGTTAAATTTATTTGAGTTATTATTATTTATTAATCAATTTAAAAGTATTCAGTAAATATGACCATTTTTCAATAAATCATGGCGTAAAAATCACTTGTTTTAAATTTATGAATTTTTCTATACGCTTCCTTTAAAACAATTGCAATTTAAAACAAATTCCTCATGAATAACTTTAAAAATATTTCCCATACCATTATTTCTAAAGATTTAAAAAAAAAAAAAAAAAAAAAAAAAAAAAAAAAAAAAAAAAAAAAAAAAAAAAAAACCCATTTTCAATGAGCAATTATTTTTTGAATATATATAAAACTAATAGATAAATTCAATTTCTAATTTTAGTAAATTAAAAAAATATATAGTTTCTTTAATTTACTTCTGTTCAAGAAAAACATTGTAATGCAAAATAAAAACAAATTCAAAATCGCCATTTCATAGAAATTTAATTTTAAATACAAAAAACGTATTTTTTCACATTCTAAATAAATTATTTGTTTTATAGGTGCTTTGTGATTGCTACCTGAACAAAAATATTATGCGTATTAAATAAATCTCGAATGATTACGTTTGCAAAATTCATATTTAAGATTTTTATTAATAAATATTAATAATTATACTAATATATAATATTGTTAGGTCCTATTTAATAGAGAATTAGAACGTTGCATTTAATATAATTTTCACATTAATATTTTGTTGCGATTAGAGTTTTTTAAGATTTTTTATGACTAGAATTAATTTTGAGGAAAAAATTTATTTTTTTATTTTAGTAGTAAAGATGTCTTTTTATATTTTCTCATGTAAATGTATGAATACAAGTGGAAAATATAAAGCTTATTAGATCATTTCTAAATAAGGCAATTTTTTACGTGATACAATAAATTGTTTCACTAATATTTATATATTTGTTAAATTTTATGTTTTTAATTCTTTAAATATTAAATTCTCTGGTTTATAAAGTGAAGCAATTTACACTGAAAGAGGTAATATGTCACACTCTTTAGTTTATCTTAAAAGTGACACTTTCGTGAAATCTGTTCTCTTTGAAAACAAACATACTAAACACATCTCATAATTTTTTATTTAGATTTGATTTTTTTAGTGTTCATTTTTACAATGGTTTAAGCTTCACGAATATTTGTTTGATTTCACTATCAATTTATGAATCAATATTCATAAAATCCATGTATACATAACAATGTTTACCTGTTGTTAATCAAAGAAAGATAGATAATTTTGTATTTATCTTTCTTTGACTTTCAAACTAAATTTACATGTGATAGCAAAAATTGGATTATAATTAATAATACTTTTGTTCTGTATCTTTTGATATTTCAATGTATGTACTATTTAAATAGTATATATGCAGAATATTTCTAAAGCAGCTATAAATGTTTGTAATGTACAATTATAAGCTAATTTAATGTACAATTATAAGCTAATCTAAATGTCTTTTTAAGTTACTACATAAAATAATCACTAAAATTAAAATTCGGCCAATTACGTTCGAATTCAAAACATATCACTAGTTGCAAATTTTAAAAAGTCACATCATGAAACTATTTTCAATTACATCTGAAAATTAAAAGTGGAAATATTTAATGTACGATATCTAAAGATTGTCACACGAATGTATAATTCCAAATCAATACCATTTCTAACAAATCCTTTATTACTAATTTCTGAGGAAACTCAAGCATCTGTTTCATTCTAATTTTTATTGATGTATTCTAAAGTTTGAAATCAAATGGATTCTCTCTCTTTGGAATTTAATTTGGTACTGAGTCGCTATTTTGAATTGTTCTTAATGTATAATATTTATTTCTGTATTTATATCCGACAGGGAGCAGGAATTTGAAGATTACTTAGTCATGAATGTTACATTTTTAATCGTTAATTTAATAAAATGTCTTTCAGAATGTCTGAGTGGTGACAACTGAAACCATGACATTTGAATGCATATATGTTCAATTTTTAGGTAGAGTATTTAAATATCAGTTTATTCTTATGAATAACAGCGCTTATTTTAATAAATCATAGAGTCAACTACATTAAAATGTAGCAGATAACTTTGTCGTTTATTAATATTAAAATGAAAATATGACTGCAGTTATGACGAATATTTAATTCCGAATTTATATTTTAAACTTGCTTTCATTATAGTAATATGCACCTTTGAAGAAAATAACTATTCTGAATCATATGCAATAAAAATTTCCAAAAATTGAAGAACTGTATTTTATCTGATAAAATAAAAACATATTTTATGCAACTATTTTCTATTAAATTTAAATTAATGTTAATGATTTGGTTTTATAGAATTTATGTTAATTAATACTTCGAGTAGTTTATCTTAGGATGATTTTAACAGTAAAAATGAAACAGTTATTGGAAAATATTTTAGCAAGTTTATTCAATTTAAGAGGAAAGATTTTTTTTTAAAATTCTAAAAGAACTGCCAATTATTCTTCTATAATTTTTTGTGTGTGAAGCAATTTCATTCTTTCTTTCATTTTAATTGCCCAAATTATTTTGGCTTCGAATATTGCTTTTTATAAATAAAAAAGAATGTTTACATTGTCCCGATTGGAGGATTGCTCCATGTTTAAAATCTTTTATGATTAGAATGAATATTATGCGAAGTGTTTAAATTGTTTAAACGTAGTTTTACTTCTTTGATTCCATGGAAACAGAAATAGGATGGAATGAACATCCATGAACAGAAACAGAAATAGGGGGTTCAAAGTTGTTATTGAAACAAATGAGTTGTAATATTAATATATTGCGTAATTTAAACGACTTAAAGGATAATTAAACTTTTTGGAAAATTTAGAGTTTGACGCAATTTTTCTAAAATAAGAGTTTCACACGCAAATATTAGAAAAAAAGCTTTAATGAATTCATGAATTTGACAAAGTCATGAATGTTTTTTTAGATGGCTTGAACATCTAGATTTTATATAAAATAATATTTTTTACATTTATAATATAAATATTTAAAGCTTCAATTAATAAAAATTATTTATATGATAATTAATAATTTCATAAATGATAACTTGATACTACAAGTTAACAAAATCATTTAAAATTTTCACGCATTTCTCTTTAAAAAGTAATTAAGACATTTATTATAAACGTAGAACTTTCTGTTGTCATATGTTCATTAATTCAGTATATTTTTGTTAAATTATTTTTAGTCATTAATTTTGAGTTTTTTTTATATATTTTATTATTAAAAATTGTTAGAATAAGAATAAATTTTATATGAAAAGCCGTTAATATGAAAGTCTTTTATTTCATTCTATGATTGATTTATTTCATTCAAAAATACTTTTCTGTGAAGTAAAACGTGATGAAGACATTTTTTTATGCTTCGCTCATGTAATAATTAATTACTAATTATAAATCAGTTTATATATAATTTTAAATGAGTTATGATAGACTTTCATATGCTACTGTACTTTTCACATTCGCATACTTATCACAAAACATTAGAAAATTTAATTACTAAATTTAAGGATATCTTTAAAGAATTTTGAAAATAAGTAAACTTAATAAATGTGCATAGAAATTAACATTTTTTAAAGCAGCAAAAAGTAAATTTATTAAAATATAAAATTAAACTGATAATAATTATTAAATTTTGAGAAGTTTATTTTTTTATTGTGATAGATTATTTTTTCTATTAAATTTTAATTTGTAAAGTTTAAAATTAAAAATCTTAAACGAAAACTACTTTTATAAATTCAAAATGAAAAATTATAAAATCCTAAACTTTTTATTGTTGTTTGTGTCTTTTGAAATTGAATATTTTTAGACAGTTAATTTATGAAATTTTGTTATCAATAAAAAACGAATTTAATATATTTTTATTGATAATAACATCTATAATTAATAAATGATGTTATTGATAATTTATTTATGAAACAGTAAATATTAGATTAAAATCATTTAATATTTAATTGTAATTAATTTTTGATCCATAATAACCAAAAACGAATTTATACATTCTGAAATTTAGTTTTTATAACAACAACACGAAAACATGATAAAATAATACAAATAATTAAAATACTTCAATTTTTATCCTGAATAAAATATTTTTATAAATAAATTATTCAGAAATTAAGAAAGAAAAATACTTCAAATTTTCTTGATTTACTGCTTTTGTTTAAATTGAAAGCTTTTAATAATTATGATTGTTTTTAATAAAAGATTAATATTCAATATTATTTGTCCTAAGCTATGAGTTTTTTCACCAAGTACCATTCACAGATTACAGTTTTTTTTTATGTATTTCGCTTTAAAAATACATTCCATTTTTTCAGTCTATAAAATTTAAAAGCATTCCAATTGGTGAGAACTTATTTGAATTTCTACAAAAGTAACCGAACAAATTCGAATTTTCATAGTTTTAGTGAATCAGAAAAAGAATTCACAGTCATTTTTCAGTTTCTATCAGATCAAGGAAAAATTGTTTTGCAATGTAAAGAAAAAATATCAGTATTTGATAACAAAATTTAATATTTCTACAAATGAATTCACTTTTACCCAATTTAAATAAATTTCTATGTGTTTTATGTTTTCCATTACTAATCACACGAAAAGAAAAATATCTTATATAATGAATCTCTTTTATAATGAATGTTAAATAATTGCCATTAAAAATATTTTGGAATAAGTTTGAAAAATGCAGAATTTTAGTACTTATATTTTGTAATGCCAATTCCTTCTTACATTTTTTTTTATTTAAATTTATAAATGTAAATTAGGATTATACACCTTATAGTCCATTTTAAGTTTATAAATTATAATAAGTTAAGTTGTTTAATTATTTTATATTCTTTTACGATATATATTTTGGGTTCATATTTTAATTTCATTAATTTAAAAAAATCAATTTTAATTGTAAAAGCTAATATTTTACCACATAATTTCGTGAATTATATGTACCTCAAGAGGTCAAATAAGGCTCTGCTTCTATATAAACTTAAAGTTTTCTTCTGATTGTAAATTTTAAAACTTAAAATATATGCGGACTTTCAAAATGAAACAATTACGTAATTCATTTATCTTTTAGTTATAAATTGAATTCTACCAATTAGGAACGTATAGACATCTTGGCAAAACATCGAAACATCTAGGAATAGAATATTCTAGCTATCAGTTGGCTTTTAAAGCCACTAATTTTACTATTAAAGATGGAAATTTTAAAAATTTTGCCAGAGTACAAATAAAAATAAACTGACTTTCTAAACCTAAGTAATGGTATCATATCAATGGATATTTGGACCGTAACGGTAGACATATTAAAATTTCACAAACTTGAGGTATTTTCTATTTGTCTTAAAAATGATGAATAATATAAAACTCAAAGTTTTTATATTCATATGATGAATTATTATTTTTTTTATTTTTGAGGTATTTTGTTCTATTTATTGTAATTTAATAAGTTTTAAAAACAATTTTTTTGTGCTTTAACTTTGCAAACATATATCTTCAGTTTTCAATGAAGAATTTAGAAAAAAAATTAAATTATATCATATCTTGCAAATAAATAAAAGTCGTGTATTATTATTTTATGCTCTATAGTTATATATTTTAAAAAGACATCTTTTAAAATCAGTATTATTTCTTCCATAAGTAATACATTACAATTAGTCCTCTAAGAAAACTAAAAAGTTTATTCCTGTCAAACTTGACGTATAGATATAATATATTCGTAAGAAAACGAATGTTTTGAAAAGTTAAATAAAGTATTTGAGTAAAAAAGTAAGTCATGGAAGTTATATATCAAAAATACTATAATCGGATGCCCATAATTCTTATAGCTATTTTTATGCTAAGAAAATAAATTAAAGAATTAAAAATGCCTCTTTATCTAATAATATTAATTATTAGATAAAGAGGGATTTCTTATAGGATTAGAATATAATTATCTAATAATATGGAAAACAAAATATATATAATTAATCAAAGTCAATATTATATTTAATGACTTATTTAATATCTAAATGCTTATTGCAAACCAATTTCAAAATGCATTAAAAAATTGTTTAAAAATATAAGTACACAATAAAACGCATAAATTAAGTTTTAAAATGCAGTTAATAAATTGTTATAAAATATTTTAACATTTAAGAAATAGCTTTTCTTAAAGAATATCTATTCAAAGTATCAAATCTGATTAAAAATCCAATTTTATTTACTGAATAAATTCATTGAAAATTCAAACAACTAAAGCGAAAAATACTAGATACATTTATTCAGCTTCATGAAAAAAATAAACTGTGTTTTCCCAAGTCTTATTTATATCTTAAAGAAATATTTTATTCTTAGCTTACTTCTTTCTTTGTTATTTTATTTTTCTATTTTTATGAATTTTATCCTATAACCTTATAATAAAATTGAATATTATCCTATGTTCTCGTATTATCTTCAAAGCAACTAAAAAGAAAATAAATAAAATATAACCAACAATATGGAAATAATATATTCCTTGGAGATGCAATTTAAATATTTACCCATTTTAAATACATAAAGATATTATAAACAAAGTTTCTTTTATATTTATTAATTTCTTAACATAGCACTTAATTTGCATAACTGATTCATATGAGTGCAAATATTAACTGTCTCTAAAATACTTATCAATCATTATAGATAAAGTATTTCAAATTAGATATATCTGTTCTATTTTTTCTGCATATGTCTATCATAAATTAGCAATAAGTTCTCATTAAGATTTTCTTGGAGATTAAGGTGATTGTATTCATTTGCAATCTGAATTTATTGCGGTTGACTAATTACTATTTTTAAATTTTTTTATTGTGAAACATCATTTGTTTTCAATAAATATTAATCTGTTTTGTTAAGGCACAGGGAGTATTTGAATTAAAATCGTGTTAGTAAATAAATAGTTTAATGAGTGTCAGGATGAAAGCGTTAATAAAATATAAAAGTTATGATTAATTCTAAAAATGTTAAATTTTAGTTAAGATATTTATTTTAATTTATCAAATAAAATTAGTATATACCGTGCTATATTCTTCAATGATAAAAATTATGCTATTAACTTTTACCAATCCAATAAAGTTTTATTAATATTTTAAGTATTAGATATTATAAGTTGAATCTAAAAGATTCTTTGATACTAAAAAAAAATCATTTTGCAGATGTTTTTAAGAAAATTATCCCCAGTTACTATTTCATTATATTCAGTGGTAGTATAAATATTAACTAAGCTAGATTTTAACTAAAATATTCAGGTGATGACTTGTTTTACAAATTTACTTATCAAACACTTTTGCTCTAACGTTAAACTATAATAGAATGCTTAATGTAGATTAAAAATATCAGAAAATCGTTTCTCAATATTTTAATATGATTTTTTACGTTTTAAAATGACATATTTTTACGAAAATTAAAATAATCAAAGATAGAAAGAGGAATCTCTTTCTCTTTTTAAATTATATCATTCCAGACAACATCTGTGATATGACCATCCGTGAGTATTTTCGAGCAGCTTTTTTTAAAAAATTTCTGGGTGTGCCAACATTTATCATAAAGTTTTGAAATCTTGAAAAGATATCCAGAAAAATGTGAGGAATTCATGCTGACAAACCAAAAAGAAACTGAAACTATATTTGCAGTCTTTCTGTATAATATGTTTTAGTGATATTCTGATATAATACGTGCATAATATATTAAACAATAGAAATTGCACTCGTAAGTATAATTTATGCATTTCATTTATTTCAACTATATTAAATGCATTAAATAACTGCTCTTCCCTGATCCTATTCATTTTTTTTTCAATACTATCTTCTTCCTGTTGAATGAAAATGGAAATTTTATAAAAATTTGAATGAATTTGAAATGGATTGGATTCTATTTCTAGAGCACCCAAATCACCTGATATAATGCCTCAAGGCTTTTCCTGAAGATATTTATAAAATACACTAGTTGCTGAAGGAAAATCTCAAGCATTGGTAATGTAAAGTTTAGGATAATAACCGCATAACCAGCATGTTTTTCTGTGTCCGTTACGTTGTTGTCCGAAAAGTTTTATTGTACTTGTAAATGGTCTTCCATATGTGCTCAACTACTGCGGAGCACACATGGAAGACCTTTGAAAAGTGCATTAAAACTTTTTAAAATTATGTCATCATTAAGATTATTTATTTAAACCTGTCTTTATTATTTTGCATTCAATTAACATTACATAGTATCAGATATTTCAAAAAGACTCTAGAGTTCCATAATGATAGTGATTATACTATTACATTTGATTTAATTTATGCACAATTGTATACATAATGGAATGACTAAAAAATGCAGCAGACATTCAGTAATTCAATTACGGATACATACATATACGAATAAAATTACATATTTTAATTTTAATGAAAATATTCATTTCTTTTAGATCAGATGAAACTTTCTCCAACTAATAAGAATGTCTTAAGACTAGTAATTAAATTCAGACAGAAAACATTTACTTACGTAGAAAAAGTTTTACTGATTCAAAACTGGGCATTCATAGGGAAAGCAATAACTATTATTAATTAAAAAAACTTTAAGAAATAAACAGGTTTGTACTTTAGGATTAAAAATAATTGAATTAGCTTACAAAGTATATAGACTTTAATTACCAATGATGGAGGTGATTGTATAAATTAATTAAAAATAATTTCGTTTTTGCAGAAATATTTTTCTTATGATATATATATGTATATATAATTTAATTTTGATTTGAAAAAAATTACTTTTTATATTTGCTGAATGATAAACCCCTTTTATGCATGAAGCCTTATTCAAAAGCTCTTTCAATGTTGTAGAATGAGAGTTAAAAAAAAGTGCCATTCTTCATTCATGATTATAAGCTATGAGGCATTGCCTCTTGGTGTATCTTAGAATAAACATCAAATCATTTTCCAAAGCTTGATAGGTTGTTTTAAATGTATATCAATACGAAAATAGATATTTTTAAAATAAAGATTATTATTAAAAGTTTAATTATCACTATGTACTGCAGAAAATCCAAATCAGTGTACATTCCTTTGAAAACAACGTTTTTAAAAAATTTAAAATTGTACAGCAAAGCTGAAATTCAAGATAAGTTTCCAGTAACATCGTAATGAGCTTAATAGAGCAGAACGCACTATTTTGACCCATGTTTTATATAGCTTAACAGGTAAAATTATTTAAATTAAAACATAAAAATTGAAAGGGAATTTTGGGGTCAAAAATATACTTTAGTTCACGAATGTGTGTTCTTATATTTTTATTCTTCTTTGTTCTGTACTCATATGTTATAAAGAAATTGCAACAATAATGAATCAATTTGATGAGTAAAAGAGCTTTCATGTCTTACTTTGATTTTTCTTTATCTTAATTAAAATGTAGTTAGCAAATTTTGATTAAAATTGCAATGTAAAGAGTATAAGTCTGCCAGATCACACAGTGTATGCATCTTTTTTTTTTTGATTCACACGGTTCTTGTCTCGTGATATAAATTTATCATCATTAAGTATGGATATTATTGCTGATGTTTTTGCAAAATTCCACGAACTTCATATCCGCTAAGTAGATTACAGAAGAGCTTTTCCTTAGTGCACATAGAACCACATAGCCAGAAATGTCAAACTGTTAGAATTTTAAACATTTACATACCACGTCACTTCTTTTAAAATATATAGTAGTCAATTTTTTACTACTTAAAACATCATTTTGTGGTTCCTTTTGATGGTAAAACTATACTTTAGGGAGCCCTTGGCGAACTTGGTGGTTTTTTTGACGCCGATCCTGTTCACGCCGATTACAGTGCAAATAGGTAACCAATCAGATAATACAATCAGAGCCTCGACTGGATCTAGCCAATTAGAACACGAGTAGATTTTGCTGAGCTTGGCGATCAATCACGATCACCAAGCGAGAATCAAAGGGGCACCCTAAAGTATAGTCTTACCCTTTTGATAAATACCTTGTTCAAGAAAGTAAACAAATGACATAATATATTTGTATTATTTATTCTATCTAACATGATACCAAATATGAAATTTGGAGTAATTTATTTTTGAATAAATTAAGTATGAAAAGTCAATGAACATAATTTATTATCTGCATAAGTAATCATTTTTTGTATATAAATAAAGATATACTAAATATCTCTTAAAGAAATAATTTGAAAAGTTTACAAATTTGTTGTATTAAAATAATGGGAAAGAAAGGAGGTCGATAATATTTTAATACTGACTTCAAGAAGGCGAAAATGTATTGAAATATATCGCGCACGCGAACGGATATTAAAAAATGATTCTGCATGACTTATTAAATCCAAAGAATTTCCGATAAAACAGATCGGAAAAATTCTTTTTTTTCTTGGTATGGCATCGTTCCAAGAATAACTAATATTTTGCCTAAAGATTTTTGAAGTGTCAAAGAAAGTACAAAATAAGATTTAATTTTCCTCCCTTCGATATTCTGGATGGTGTATTTTATTTAAAATAAAATACAGAGTTATTTTTTTAGCTTTCGTTCGTATAGATGCTGGCAAAATTGCGTTGACTATAGCTATGGTTGAATAGGTATTTGAATATGAGTGTGTGATATTTTTAGGCTTATTTTAACCTTCCAACTAAGAAACGTGAATTTAATTCGGTTTATTGGTAGATAATAAACTAAAGTTTGAAGAGGAAGTAGTTATTTAGTTTATGTGTGTTTTATTTAAATGTACAAATGATTAAGATTAAATTTAATCGAAATAACGACGAAGAAAAATGTAGTCGGAGACAAAAAAGGAAAACGATAATAGCAAAAATAGAAATCAGCACTTAACATTCCCAAAGCTCGAAATTATTCTTCTAAAAAATATAAATTTATAGATTTTTCAACACATTTAACTGAATTATTTTGAAATGTATCACCTAACTTATGCTTTAGTTTTTCAATTACAGTTGAACTAACCATTTTTCATAATTCTGTAATCTGGTGAAATTTTAGCGACTGTCTAAAATTAACAGATGGATGGATGATGGAATTTTACATGAATATCTTTATGTATCTTTACATTTGTATACGACTCGTTTATCCATAAAATATTACAAAAAATCCAAAGTGATCGATGTAAAAATTGAAAGCATTAAATATTATGTTGTAAGAGAATCAGTTAATGTTCAATTTAAAGTATCCTCCTACGTTGAAAAGTTGATTTTCGACTGCGTGTGCCAATTTCTTTTTATTTGTGAATCTAGTACTTTGAACTTTTCGGTTTCCAAAACAAATTTTAGATTTACTGTACATCAAATAGAAATTAAGTTACAAGATTTTAAAATACATCGCATCTTTTGAAAAACGAAACAGGAAGTTGCATTTTCAAACCGGAAGCGGTAAAAAAATGTTATTTTACTATTTTTCAAATTTATTTGTCTTTAATGTGCTGATTGATAACCATAAATATGAGGCCGTTATTTGTCTTATACATTCCAAAATGGGTTAATAATATTGTCTCTATCACAATCGAAACTATCACTTTATGTGGCGATTTTCTCAAAATTTTGTTTTTCGCAAAATCTCAAAATCGTTACTATCTCAAGTAATAATGAAGATATCTGTATAAAAAGTGGCACTTCTCTATGTTTTGAACATTATTATCTCTAAAAAGAAGAAAAATTTTGAATATATATAAAGAACATTCATGTATTAAAGGGAATGTTCAGTAAAATGTTGTAAAGAAATAAATTTAATATATAGTAATAAAATATAAATTATGATGTATGTATTACAAATAAAAATTTGTAATATATACACCATAATTTATCTAAGAAAAAGAAAAAAGAAAACTAAAATTGACTTTTAAGAAAAAGTTGTCTCGAACGTAGGCGGATACATTAAAGCAAAGCTGATTTTTGCTTATTTTAGGAACACAACATGTATAAAAAAACTTATGAGATAGATTTTGCTACGTATAAAATATTACACTTTTAAAGTATTCACATTAATTTTAATTAACTAATTTAAACAAATAAAGACTATTTCGATTTTTTAAATAATATTTAGCATTATTTTCTTTTTTTTAAAATGAGATTTATTTATAAACTTATGGAAATTAATTTATATTTTTTTCTAATTTGCAAGTAAATTACATATTAAACAACTCTTTTATTTTCTGGAATATTTTTATCCTTCAGTTCAGAAACTGTGAATTTGACATTTAGCTTCAGTGTGGATGTTTGTAGTGACACGAAATATATTTTTAGTCATCAATCCATGTCGAGTTTATCTTTGTGTGCATAAAATGAATGTAGAGCGATAAATCAACCAACTGAACATTTGCAATATTTTATATGTGATATAGTAAACATCATTTAAATTTTTTCAAAGAAAAATATATTCCTCTTACTGTGTGTGGGAAAAATTTCAAAAATACTAATCGCAAATTTGGGAGAAAACATACGTTTCCGAATTAGTATCATAATTATTAACTCCATATTTTTACAAATTTAATGATTAAATAATGCTTTATTTTTTATTCAAGTGCAATAAAAAAGTTTTATACAAAAATGCTACATATTGTGTTTTGCATGTTTGTGGTAATGTTCATAACATTACCACAAGCATCAAGAATTGTATGATAATGTTCATAACACTACCATATAATTCGTCAGAAGTTCGATTATGGTCTATAAAATAGTTTATATACATTGTTTGAAATTCTGTTCATAAATGTATTATTTTAAACAGTTTTAAACATTAAATTTTCATAAATATCTTGTGATTTTTGCCAATTTTAGAATATAATGCTTTCTTGTTATATTATGCTCTTCCTACTTTTTTCTGTCTTGAAAACCCCAGTTTCAATTTTAAATTACATATCTTCTTATATTAAGTTCCAAAACTGTTTGAAGAGCCTAGGGGCTATTGCAACCTAGTGAGCGAAGATATGCTCGTTGCTGGAATTTATAAATTTGAAATACATTCGAACATATTGCAAGTATATAGGGCAATTGCAAAATACATAGCTTGTTATAGAAATCTATACCTAGAAAAGAAAAAAATGTGCTACTCACCAAAAAAAATTTTTTTATAAGTAAATGCCTGAACACACTATAACAAGCCTCATAAATTTTATTATATATATACTGTTTCTGATTGATTTATATTATTTATACTCTTCTATTTATTGAGTGTTCGTGGACACCTTTTGGCACCAATTATGTGCAAAAATCTAGAAATTTCTGTGGCAACTAAACATTGTTAAAGATTTTCATTATTGTAAAAAATGTAAGAAAAATATCATTAAATATTTACTTTGAAAACTACTATTGATTTTTAATAATATTATATAAACATTTTAATTATTAATTAATATTAATTATATTTTTATATATTAGTGAATTTGCTAATATATAAGAGTATAATATTAGCAAATTCGGTGTCATTGAAATACTATTTTAGTGAAAATGCAATTGGAATACTTTGCATTTCATTAATATTGTTTATGTACCCTAAGTTTTTTATAATATTTAAATTGTGAAGTGTTTACGAAAAAAAAATGATTCCTAAACAAAACATTAATATTTTTTTAATTTTTTAAAAATATTTCCGAAGTAAAATTTCTAACAAACTAATTTGTGCAAATCTGTATGCATTGTTTTAGTAAAATTTTTGAGGAACACTTAAAGATTGCGTTATAAATAATAAGATTCATTTAGTTCATATAAAAAAGGATTATTTAATGTGATTTTTGTGAATAAAAAAGTGATAAAATAGGATAATTTGTGTCATTTATTATATACATACGGATATATACATACCTATGTATATATATATATATATATATATATATATATATATATATATAAGAGAGAGAGAGAATAGAGAGAGGTTATTAAGGTATAGGGATAAACATATAATTAAAGATTGCATAAATATCTGAATATCTGATAAAAATATTCTAATATTTTTGACTTATGAATACATGATTCAACGATTTATTGATAATTGTGAAACATTTTAGATGTATTTTAATTCAAAATATAGCTAATGAACGCAGATTATCTTTACTATTTGATGAAATATCTCAGATGGAAGATAGCAAAAGTTATTCAAAAGAAATGAAGTTGGGATATTTTTTCCTCTATGAGACGTATATCTGAAATTATCTGAGACTTCTATTTTTATCGCTTTAAAAAATTACTTTTATGTGAACTTTTCAACACCACAGGAAAAGAACTGGGGGAAAAAAGCCATTATGCTTATGATGACTCTGCAAACTCACTTCATTCAGAGCATTTTCTATCTTGATGACTGTGACCGTGATAAAATCAGCATCACCCTTCTCTCAGACAGTGAAACTGAAAAATAAAAAAGAACTAAATAAAAAAAAAATAAGCAACATTTTTCTATCACCCCACAAGACTTCCTACGTTTCTCGTTAGATGGCGCGCGTCGATGAAGTAGCTGATGCCAGATTCATTGTTGACTACTTCTGGGAGGAGGAGAGTCAAGAAGTATTGAATTGCAGACGACCGCGCTCTGCTAACCCGAGTAGGTGTACTTTCGTGGGGTTTTCCCAAAATCTACCACACTGTTCTCCCTTCGGTTGGATACTCGTTATCATGTAGAAACTGTCGAATTATGGAATGGAAAGTAAATTTTCGCGCTATAATTTTGTTGGGGACTTTGCAAACGATAATTTTTTTTCTTCCAACTTTATGGGGACCGGCTGAGGTACAAGCGGGTAAGTCCACGTTTTTCTATGTTTTGAGAAAATGTTTCCTTTATTCCTACCTTATTATATTTTAGGATTCTATTCTTATTCGTATTTCATTATGCTATTTAATTTCGAACGTTTTACCATAAAATGATTTCATACAAATAAAGTTTGCAATATTTATTTATTTTTCATATATGTGTGATATTTAATTAATGAATTAATAAAAGTATGCTTATTTTCGTGTATAATGAAAATTTAGACTTTTTGATGAAATTCACACAAAAGTGCTTTTTTTTGCTCATATTTCAAATTAGTTAAAAAGAAACTACAATAAAATAAGAAAATTTATTTTTCTAAGAAAATTTATTTTTGTGCATATTATAATTAATTCTGTCATGGTAAATGAAATGTGTTCATTAATTTAAAATTATCTGAATTACTTTTCAGAAAATTTTTATATTATCCTTTACTATTAATAGGAAACTGAATTTATAGAAGTATGATTTGAAGAAAAAAAAATTTCAATAGGAAACAGTGATATTTATATAACATTTATTAATTTATCTACATTATATAATAATAAATTATGGGTATTTTTATCGTTGAAAAAATTTTTTTTGATAAAAAAGCATTTCTATTAATTTAATAAATATTAAAATAATAATTTTAGTTTTGTTATAATTTTAGATAAAAAATTTTTTTTTGTATTTTTGATAAAAATTGATTTTTTTAACATCAAAAGTAATTATATTTATTAATTAATTTTTCTAATATAATTATTTTTTTAAACTAAAAAAGCACTTTTTAATATTAGTTGAAAGAAATTTCAGAAGTTTTGTGAGTAGGTTTTGTAAAATAATTTACCGTGTTCAAAAAAATATCCCGTTAAAATTAATAATTACATTAAGACTAAATTGAATCTGCTGTATCGGAAAAAGAATACCATGAAGGTGAAAACTAAGATATTTTAAACACTACCTCAAAAATAAAATCTCATAAACATAATTTCATAAGATAAATAAAAATATTCATGTAACTAATTATTTTTTAATTAATGATGGAATGTATCAAATTTCATAAATTTTATGAACAGTATCTGTTATATGTAACGATGTTATGATAAAAAGAGAAATTTTTATTAAAGTAAGGGATGCAAATAGTAAGAAATATAAATTCGAATGTGTTAAACGTTTTATAACGTACAAAAGATTACGATAAATTGTGCTAAAAGAATTTGATAATCAATATTTGACAGATTCTCTATTTTTCTGAACTCCCTAGTTTTTATTCGGAATAATTTTTTTTTTTAAATATTTTTGGCTGTATTACCATACTTAAATAATTTCATATCAGAAATTTTTAACTAATATTATTAAAAGTTATGTTTTTTTGTATTAAAAATTTTGTAAGATAAGTATTAGAATCAAATACTTTAAGTGGAGTACTAGGTTTCTGGTTTTAGAGTTATCGTTTTTAAAACATCGTCTGCCGAATTCTGAAATTTTCCTAATTGGCTTATCAGATTATTAATTGGCTATTATGAATAATTATCATTAACTTCATAATATGATTCCAACTTATTAAAAATGTTGAATTATTGAAATCTTAAAGTTAGGTATGTAATCTTTTTGGTATCTTTTTTCAGAATATTAAGATCATATTTAAAATACGGTCTTATAAGACCTTATTTTAAATATGATCTTGATTAATCTGATAAATTTGCGTTTCATCATGTTTTTTTATATCTTTTTTAATTGTAGACTCTTTAATTTAGACTGCATTTATGATATAAAACTGTTATTTAGCTGAATTACAAATATGCAGTTATTAAAGAGAAAATTTTAAAGACCAAATTTTCATCAGTTGAGATTTTGCATTGCATTTTTCATAATATGTGTTTTTCAAATTTCGCCAATAAATCAACACCCATCTATTTTTTTAATAGAGAAAATGAAAAAAAAATAAATGTAGGTGAACTTAATTTATCAAAATGAATTCAATGAAATATATGTTGGCATATTTTTAAAGAAGCTCATTTCAGCTAATTATCGATCTTTTTTCTAACAATAATAGTTAATTTTAGTTAGACTTGCATATAAAATATTTAAATACTAGAGTTTTCCATAAGTTTATGTAATTTAAATTAGAATATGTTTTCTATGAGAAGCCTTTTATTGATAATCTGTTTTATCTTTAAATTTCCGTTTAATTCCCTTTAATATATGAATGGCCATTCTTAAGGTACCTTTTTTTAAATCCTTATTTGGTTCTCAAAATATGAATATGATATTTAAAATTCTTGTTTTTATTTTATACATTTAAAATATTTGTGTCACGGTAATTGCTCATATTATGTATCTATTTAAAAGGATGGTTGAATAATATTGTTTTAAAATCTTCATCATACTTTCAACGATAGGAAAAGAATCATCTATGTTAATTACACACACTTCCTGTGAAATTACCTGTATTCTCCATTACATTTCCTTTCTTAATAGTAGTTTTCTAGGAAGATGTTTAGTACAAGTGTAACTCTCTTAATGCAAGGAAGCCCTAATTCCCTAATTGCTTAAACGCTAATTGATCTTTCAGCTGAACCATTATTTAATTTTTAAAAATTTATGAAGAGTAATATTTTTTTCTTTTTGTTTAACCAATATACACAAGTTAATGAAAGTTGTAATATGAATGGTTTAGAATAATTCAGAAATCATCATACAAAAATGATTTTTTAATTATTTACTACCTGTTCTGGTAGAACGAAAAAGTCTTATCATTTGACAGCTTCGAAATTGCAACTCACTTTTGATGGCTCTGTTAAGTGAGGTCAATTGCTTACAGAAGTAAACTACCTTATATTAAGTAAACAAAGTAATGTATGGAGAGACTTTTAAAAGGTGATTTTATTCCTTTATAGTATTTCACTTCTTCAGAAAAACATTTAGCTATAAAAAAAATTCCCAGACCTTGTTAGGACTGCAAATACGAAATTAGCGGAAAGACAGGAGTGACAAAGAGATAGAAACGAAGGATTGAATCAAGAAAAATAAATAAGAAAAATGTTGGATAAAGTAGAAGATTTACTCCTCCTTATCTCTTTTCGTTCTCGGATTTCTGAAACGCTGCTAATGGAAGAGGAACGTCTCTCGCAGCTTTCACTGGCCTGTCAGTGACGGTTGCAGTTATACTTACCAGCATCCCCACCATGACACAACCAACAGCGTCATCTATCAAAATCTTCTTTCTCAATTTGTATGTGCATTCTCTCCGATAGCGAAATTAAGTGTCAAAATCTTCGCGTATCGCATCAAACTGCGCGATTAAAGAAAGGGAGGACTGAAGATAGATGACTCGATTTAAAAGTAAATAAATCCGCTTTGCATTGTGAAGCCGATGTTGCTACAGGGTTAAAGTATCATCAACTGCATAGATTAAGTAATTTATGATCAAAAATATTGTGATATATCCTTTAAAAAGGTTATTTTTACGGCCCATGACGTTATCTATGTATGCTTTTAATCAAATATGAAAATTCATTTCAGATTAAACTCAGTTTTTAAAGAAATAAAAAAAGTAAAAAAACTTAATGAGTTAAATATTCTTACACAAAGAAATATTATTCATGTAGAAATCATTTATTAATTTTGTAGAATATGTTACTTAGCCCATTTTTCATTTATTTCTATTCGTTTAATATTTCGGCAAAGTTTCTGATATGCGTCATTCTCCAAATGCGTTTTTTATTTTTCCATTATTTCTTTGAACCTTTGACGAAAAATTATTTAAAATTAATTATAAATTTATATTTTAAAAATGCTGTTTTTGTTATTGTAGTATGTTGCGTTAATTACATTTAAATAGAAAAATCTTAACTCCTTAAAAATTTATTTAGAAATTAGAATACAGCATATCTTCAAATTTCTTATCCATAAATATTCACGTACAAATGTTTAACATAATTAAAACTGATATTACATTTGTTTGAGTCTTCTTTTGATATACATTTGCTTCGCGTCTAAACTCGTTTTTAGTATAGTCTTAGCGAAACCCTTAATGGCATTGCCTCTTTAAATTCTTGTAAAATTAGATTAGATGGTTTCTTCTTTGTTAAAAGTTACTATCTTTCTTGGTAAAATTTTATAAATCTTTGATTAATTTCCTTAGTATGAATTGGGGAGTACAATTCAAAGACTTCGATATCATTTTGCTAAAACCAAAAGCTAGCTAGTCTTATAAAGTAACACAGCTTGTTCTTGGTAAATATAATTTTGCTAAAATAAAAATTAATTAATCTAAGTACAAAATTTTATCAGAAATTCAGCTTTTTTAGAATTTATTATTGTGGAATTGGCAAGCTAATAGCTAAAGTTATTAACTGGTATTTGATCAGCCACGACGTTTTTGCCTTTCGAAAAAGCTTTTGGTAGATTGGTGGCCTTTTTCACATTTCGTAAGGAAGGAAACCCGTAAAACACTCAAGCATCTTCTAAAATATGCTTAAAGAAGTAGTTTAATATCCATTTTTTGTTATTCAACAATGAATGGAATTTTCCACTCCAGAGAACAGGATTTTACTATTAAAATACTATCAGTTATCACCAGAATTTAATATCATCCTTAAATGTTAATATAAAAGTTTCATGCAATTTTGTACTTATAAATGTCCAAGATTAATAAACTACACCAGCCTAATTGCTCAGTTGTTGCTTTCCACTATTCATTAACGTATTTTTCAACGTTGGTATATTGTTCTTCTATATTTATTTTTAGAAAAAGGTTAAAAAATGTAACCAAAGTTAAATAGTCTTCAACTGCATGACAAATCATTGTTTTCATCAAAATTGCGTTGATTCAGAAGTATGTTAGAGCTATATTTAAGCTATTCTATTTATCAAGCAATATTAAAGTTCAGACCATGGTGTTCTTTTACCGCATGTATTCTTAATTCAAACCCATTTCTTAAAGTATTAAGGAAAGTTAGAATTGTAGATTAGTTGAAATTTGATTAGACGTCTTATGCATTTATAAATCATTTGCAAATAGTTTCACATTGATCTACCATGTTAATTTCTGCTTGCAAATTTAAAGGTTGATTAAAAATGTAAAAATAGGGAGTAAATAAAATTATGTTAATATGTTCGTCTAGTACAGTTGAATTCTTTTAGTAAGAATTTTATTTAAACTCTTAATATTTTCAAAATAGAACTTTTAAGAGAGAACTATTGCCTTAAATCTAAATTTAAGTTTCCAAGTTATAAATACTGCTACATAGGGTGCCAATTATTAGATTAGACAATTATTACAAGAAAGAGACCCTGAAAGCTAAAATCTAACATAAGATCTTCAACTTGAAATTACGTGGTTCTACATTTCACGATGATTCAAATGAATTTTAATTCAGAAAATTTAGATGTTTTGAAGTTGTTTTAAGTATGATTGTAATCTTAAAAGGAGAATTTTCTATTGTATTCAATATTGAAAAAAATAAAGTAGACAATAAGTGATCAAGTATTATTTTCAACAATAAATAAAGTAATTTTTAATAAATTGTTTAACGTAATGTTACAGTTACTTAAACTAGCTGAATTTTGAAAGCAGTCAATTCACACAGAAAGTAAAACTAGAATAAAAAAGTGTGTGTGCATACATAAAAACAATATATTTTGGTGCTATTAATTTTCGGCACGAAACTTTTAATTGCATTATTTTTTTGCATGTTCTATAATTAAAACACAAAAAATCATTGACAAATTAATCTTCTAAGCAGCTTAGAATATAGAAACTTGTTATTTTTTTTTTAAAAAAATTAAAATAAATTTGATAATCAAATTTCTTTTAACACGTTCTCTTAGAATTTGCATACAAAATAATTTTATGCTAAAGAGTTAGTTCTAGATAACTTTACCGTCGGGCAATTTTATAACTTAAGGCTTAAAAACTTTTTTTATTAATTTTAAATGGTTTTTTTTTACAAAGTTCTATGGAAATTTAGAAAAACATAATAAAAAAGTATCATATTATAATGGTTGAAAACTTTAAAAAAATGTAACTTCCTCACAAATAATTCGGGAAGAATGATATATTCACAAAGGTTGGTTGGGTTTTGTGGCGCAAGGTCCAAAAAGGACATGCTGCGCCAATATCCATAAACGATTCATTGACTCAATGAACGTGATAGCTTAATATCTGACTTTCGGATGGGAATTTTTAGGTAGCAGGTCGTAATTTCTTGTCCCATCCAAAAAAGTAATAATAATAATAATTATAAAAACATTTAAATCGGGTTTGCCGATTTAAACTAACCATAAAGTGGATGTTATGATTTATTTATTGCTTGCATAAACAATCAAATTAATGTGCTTTACATGCTACAGGAAATAAATTTATCTTTTGTTAATGATAATAAGTATTTATTTTTTAGTAGAGATATCGAGACATAATCTCCAAGAATATATTAAATAACCAATCCCACTTAGATACTCAACAAAACTTTCATTCGAACTGCTCACGGAAGATTAATCCCCCAGACAAATAAATGTTTTGGTTGGTGGACGAAATTGTATATTCAGCATTATTGGTGAAAACGATTATTTGTTTAACTCACAGAACAATTAGAAGTAAAATAAAGTGACCTACACATGATCTCAAATGTAACGAAAAAAAACAACCATTTTATGGTTAAAAAAAAAATTCTGAAGGAAGAAACTGAACGTCCTTCTTCCGTTGTTCAACACTGTTCAGGTTCAAATCTACAGCTACAAAGACCGTGGTCTTTCCAGTCGGTATAAGTAAGTAATTTTTGTCTCCGATGGCATGGTGATTTTAAAACATTTTTGTCTCAATATATTCACTATTTGAAAACTGGATTCTTTGAAGGTAAAAAAGATAGTTATTTTAAAAAGTTTGTGCTCAATGCCATTGTATTTGGACTTAGACTTTGGTGGTCAAAAGATTTCCTGTTAAAGCTTACGAGTTATTATTTTAGCTCTTTTCGTTATGACGCAGCAAAGGATATATGTAAATGCCACTTTTTATGCGAAATTGAAATTTATTGTTCCCTTCTCTAAGAGTCATTATCCAAAACAAAATTCTTTATTCTGTAATTTAATTAAATTAACAAATCTAATTTTTTTTTGTTATGAAATTTTCAACACTGCCCTAATATTTTTATCTATGAACTACTATTAAATGCTTGAACTATGTTATTTATACTGTCAATTATGATTTATTTGGATGTAAAAATTGTATTATATAACAAGAGAGAGAAAAAATAACTGTTCTCTGGCTCTTGCACACATTTTCTATATGATATTTAATTTCAATGGGAGAACCAATACTTTTTAATTAGGAAATAAAAAAATTTATTACTTTTTTATTATATAAAATAAAGTTGATAAAAAACTATTTAAACTAAAATTTTTATAATGAAACTAAAAATTAATCCAAAACCTTACAATTCTCTAAAATCTAATTACTTAGAATAATAATAGGAAATAATCATTTATACTTAAACAATAATATGTTTTACATTCATATCTAATCCAGCAGTTTCTTCAAAATTTCTAAAGCTTTCTTGAAACTAAAATGCTTAAATGAAATTTGAAAACCTTTCAATGAAATGTATAATAAATTGCAATTCGTGAAAAGAAAACACTGAGATGATTTAAAACAAAATAAGTCTCTAAAAAATATTTCAATCTACGTAAACCATTTGTATTTCTTGCTGTCTAAGAAAAATATGAGATTTTTATTTGATTATTTTATAAGCTTTATTAGATTTTCGAAGATTAATTTATTTTAAATGGTAAAAGCATTCTAAGAAAATATTTTAGTTTTATTCAGTTATTCTCATTCGATTGTTTTCTAATGTAATCCTTATTTTACATTTTGTTTTTCTAAGTATTTTGATTTAGAGTGAGCAAATAAGGAATTAAACGATTTATTTAAGAAGATTTATAAAATTATATTTATATTATTTTAAAAGAAGAATTGTAAATTGAATTTTTCACGCATGTATTTTAATTAATTTCCTTAATTAAAAATAAATTCTTATTTACATTTTATTTTATTTCAATTAACTTTTGTAATCTTTTTGTAGTAATCTTTAATAATATGTGTGAATCTGATATTTATTAATTATTCTTTATGTCAACAAATAAATGAACACTTTTTAAAATGAAAAATATGTCTTTACAATTATTTACGAAAATTTATTTAATGTTAGTTAAGAATGCAGTTATTAATATGTATTTCATAACAGGTGACTGGTTAATTTTACCGGAGTCCTGAAATGTCCTTAAAATATTATTTTCAATATTTGGGTTATTGTTCTAAAGTTACTTTATGAACTGTGGCAATAGTCTAAGAAATTCGTCAGTGTATCCAAAGAAATATTTTTATAATTATTTTTTACTATGTAAATGGAATGATGTATTTTTTAAAGTAGCTTTATTTTGCAAGCATTTGCAATAGACTAATTGAAATACATAAAGCTCAAATTAATAATATAACGCTTTCTCTATATATCATCGGGATTCTATTTAAATATAGCAAAATAAGCTTATTATCATTCAACTTCCAAAGCCAAGGATTATACTAATTTTTCTGTGACATCGTCAAAATATTTAGTTACAATTGAAAATTATGAAGACTTTTTTTTTTTCAAGGTATTTCTTTAAAAAGTAATTAAAAAATGAGCTCACATAAGAAAGAATCATGGGTACCGATTAATTTCTCAGATTTTGATGTTGATATAGTGGTAACATTATTGAACAAAGCTAATTGCGTTGTCTTCTGCTTATAGTTTCAGAAATAATTATTTTTAAGCACCGAATTGCTTTTAAGTATCGCTGATAATTTAATCGAAACAGCATATCACTGTATCTACATACCTAGGAAACAGATAAATTGGTATCATTGTTTTCGTTGTTTATTAATAAGAAAAACCGTTCCTTAACTCCTTACCATCTAATGTAAAGACCATACTGTTAATTATCTGGTAATACTCATTCATTTATTCTCATGGTGATACTCGTTCACTTTCTGGGGTACATTGAAATATTTCACTTATGTTCCTTCTAAATGATAGAGCCCAACTCATGGTACAGGGAAGTATGCTGCTGCAACGACAACTCATCTTCCTTAATTCACAGTAATATGACATGAGCCAGTATATTTTCAAGCATTCATCATCTTTAAAACATATCTAATGATACTGAATATTAGTTTTATCTGCTATTTTAAATACTTGTATTTCTTAAAGTAATTTATGCTTTAGTGTATACTTCTTAAAACTGCTCGGAAAACATATTGAGATCTAGCCAAGATTTAAATATGATAAATTCATGTAGTATCCCTTATGTTGAGTTTAGTTAATTTGTATTGTCTTAAAGCTCTATGCGGTTTAGTGGAAGTTCTAATGTTTGGATAGTAAGATCCCAAATCCGATCCCGGTTACTGTTTAGCGTGAAGGATGGGAATTATTTTAAAATTTCTACATCGATGCCATATTAAGCTGAATGTTTAGAAGCTTTTACAGGCGCTTTTTCTTGCGACATAAGAATATTTTCCACTTTCTATGAAAAATCGTATTAAAAAACAATAAGATTTAAAAATGATGTTTAGAAGTTTTACAACAGACGTCATACTGTTCACGGAGGGACAAATTAGTATACTAACTTCTTTAGCTCAAATGTTCATACTGTCAATTGACTGATATTTGATACAGGAATTGCTTGAATATATTTGGGACCGAAAAACTATATAACATTATTCTAGAAACTTGTATTTCTTCTTAAATCATGAAAAAAATTATTTTGAATTTTTAATTAAAATTTATTTGAAATTTTCTTTAGCTAATAAAAAATTAGGGATTCATTTAATGTTTGCTTCATGTATAATTTTAGAAACACATCCTAGACATAGTTAATTGCGTGACACGTAATCACTTAGTATAAAAATATTTTCTTGGTAAAAAAACTTTAAATTCCTACATGAATTTCTATCAATAATAAAAAAATTTCTAATACTCTTTCGCTTGAAAATAAATTCTAAGCACCATTTTAACCTTAAAGAGGATGTGAATCCAAGCCGAAATATCGCCAACTTTAACACCAAATCCGAAAGGCTTTGAAATTCAAAATCTAGGAGGAACTGGTAATTATTCCTATGAAATTTGACTCTTTTAACGGCGCGCTTTTGATCTTAATACTTAGAAAAGTACATTCCATCAAAAACGAAATTCCCCAAACAAACAAAAACTGTCAGAATGTTTCCAGCGCAATTGACTAATCCTCGATGAGCCAATCAAATAACATCCTTCTCCCCCATTTCTAATATGGAGTCGAATGACTCGTAGGGATTTATTTCCCTCCGTCATCAATGGAAAGGCGATTTCTTCAAAGTAACTCACTTTAACGAGGAGCGATCGGAAATCTATGAACCCTTCTTCGGCGTTAGCAAGGACACCGGGCAACTCAACTCAACTCTAACGTTTCGCTCGAATGGAACTCATTGAAAGATAAGATAACAACGGGAACTTAAAAGTTCCCTCTCCACTTTGTACCACTTTTCCTGGGGAATTCTGGGGGAAAGAGTTTAATTCACGCCTTGGAAGAGGAAATAAACTTGGAGCATTTTCTCAAAAAAATGTCTATAAAATATGATGGCGTGAACTGTAGTGAGTAAAAACTGAGCAGGCAAAACTAGTGATAAGACTGATGCATCCTTAGTTTAGAACGGAAAAGTGAAGTTTTTTGCATTAAGCTCATAAATTGAGATTTGATATCAGAACAATTTTTCGTCACTTTTATATGAGTACTAAAAATAATTTATTTCAAACCTACAAATTATTTGTAAAGCATTTAATAAAAAGCAATCAGTAATAAAAACAATGTTAGTCAGTTTACTCTATAAATGATATTAATTATGATAGAAATATTCATTTTGTTTTGCTTTCTTCTATTATTTTAAACTTATTTAATTTTTCAAGTTTAGAGTTTAAAATTTTCCAAAATAACGTTTATTTACTTAAAATATATATATATATATATATATATATATATATATATATATATATATATATATATATATATATAAGAGTCTCTTAATAAAAAAAAGCATTTAGAGACAAGAACAAATAGCTATATTTTCCCGGAACTATCAATATTTAATTCATAAAATTGAATATTGATTATTCCGGATGAAATTAATAGATTTATTTATTGCAAAATATCTCTTGTAATTCATTAGTAAGCATTTTTTTTTAATCACAAATGATTAAATGGAATATTGAATTAATATTTTTAGAAATAAATATCGAGAAGTAAAAATTATGAACATTTTCGTAAATATTGATACTTTCGGGTAACATTTATTTTTGAATGGGTAAAAAGAAATGTATTCTAGATCAAATTTTTTTGAAATGAATAATCCTCGAAGTACGTTTGAAGAAATATAAAAAAATATATCATTATGATAAATAATGATTTTTTTATGTAAAAATTATCAGAAACTGTTCTTGATTGACTTTGAATCCAAGTTTGAAATTTAAAATAGAATTTTTTTAAAATAGGACTAAAATTATTTTTATCATGGTATATTTTTTGAAAAACAAGTCTTTCATAATATTTTTTATAATATGTAATTCACTGACACACACACACATATATATATAATATAAAATTTATATTTGATAAAATATTAAAATAATAAATTATAATTCAAAATTCTAGTTACGCTAAGTGATATATCGGTGAAAGCATTTTTATTATTTAGTTTTTATACGCAACATATATATTTGTGTATTCACATATTCATGTATTTCCCACCACAGTTGATCGAAAAGTTCTTGAAAATACGTACTTAAATAAAGAGATTGAAAAATATTTCGTTAAATGAAAATCTTCAAATAAATTATAAACTTTGTCACTTTTTTTTATAAAATCGTCACGCTGCAAAATAAAAGGTTTTTAGCTACACTTGGTTGTAGAGGCCATGATGTGGATGGGAAATTGATTTGGTATCCGAGTGTTTGATGCTTTGATTTTTGGTACTTGAATTCGATTTTCACTTAGATGTTTGACTAGATTTAGAGTCACTTTGAACAGTAAGTCATGGTCTACTTAGCCTTTGTTTGCAAAAAAATGAGTGACCATTATATGTCAAACAAACCAAATCAAGATTAAGGGAAAAATATTGTTAATAAACAAAACAAAGATGTAACGAACCGAATGGAATTTAAGAATTAAAATATAAAAATTATCATAAGCAATTAATTTATAGAACGAGAAACAGCCGATCAGAACGCTTGTTGTGTTAAGATAAAACCGTACAAAGTTGATGGGGCCGGTTTCGGATATTTTGCATTTTTTCTGAAGAAACAATTTTTATGACTGCATGCTTGTTTATTGTCATTTAATTTTATCGTTTGTTACGTGTATTTAGATTTTAGAGAAAAATTTCGATTTGTAAAACATATATATATATATATATATGTATGTATGTGTGTGTTTTACAAATCGAATATATATATATATATATATATATATATATATATATATATATAT
>JAPDSC010140529.1:56585-75569 GCA_026290005.1 Latrodectus geometricus
ATATATATATATATATATATATATATATATATATATATATATATTCGATTTATTTATTATATATATATATATATATGTGTGTGTGTGTGTGTGTGTGTTTTACAAATCGAATATATATATATATCTGAAAACTTTGTAATTCCCAATGCAAACTTCTATCGAAAAAATTGTTAGATATTCATTTTTTTCGAAACTACAAGATTGTTTCATCGGCAAATCCTTATCATAACTGACCGATTCAGCTGAGGGAATGTCATTCATTCTTCCTGAAATGTTCAGACCTTTCAGTTGTTAGATATTTACGAGGTTTTTTTGGCGGAAATAAAAGGATAAATTGAATGAATAGAGTATGAATAAGGAAAAATGAAAATTTTTAACTGTGACTAACTAAAAATTTAAAAAATCAATTCAGAGTGTTGTTTCTGTGGTGTTTTTAATTATTCCGCATTTTTTTAATTGAGATTACTCAAATATGACGTTAGCTGGTGGATTAAAAGTGGAATTCGGCTAAATATTATATCAAAACATTTATATTTTTGTGCATTGTATAAAGAGAAAAGTTTTCAAAAACTCTTACAATGTGTAAGGTTTTTTTTTTCTTTTAATAAAAAATTATATTAATGTAAATGGAATGATGAATTAATAATTTATTCTATTTAAAACTATTATGAAAAATTTCTTATAAAATATTCTTATAAATAATTTGTTTACCTAAAAAACCAAAACACGTATTTTTTTTTTAATAATGAAATTTGTAACTTCACACAAACTTCAGATAATTAAGCGCGAGAACATGTGATTTTAAAGGTACTCAAACAGAAGAAAATAGTTTGTAAATATTTTTTGCCAAAGTTTTAAGTTTATTTTTTGCTATATGTTTGGTATTAAAAGAATAATATTTATTAAGAATACTTAATATTATTTAATTGTTGCATCTGGAATTTATCGAAAAATTCTTACTAATTGTAGTAGTTCTTATTTATGTTTAGTTAATTTTATCCTCAGAAATTCTTAACATGAAGATGTATCATAATATATGAAACAAAACTGTTTAATATGTTCTTACTTTTGAAATTTATTTTAGTAATTAGATCTAGTCTAAAATAAATAACTCTATTATACTATATATAAAAACATGTAAACAAAATCAGAGATTAATTTATTTTTTCTCTAAACTTCTTTCCAATTACTAAAAGCTGCCACAGATTTATCAATTTATCGACTAATCTTATTTAATTTATTCTAAATTCTATTTTTAAAAAATAGGTTGAGCAAAAATTAAGCCTAGTCGATTACGGTGACGTCACATTAATGGATAATAAAACTTTCGATATAATATTCGACATAAGTTCACTTGGGAATGATATTAGAGTAAGAAGTTTTATCGATTGCATATATTAACGCCTTTAGCTAATATTCTTTTACGTAAGGAAAGTAAGGAATAAACGAAAAAGTTTCTTTGTATAACGTTTATCTTGTACCTTATTTTGCAAATGTTTTATTAATAAATATTATTAATTTGTTAACGATAAAAGTTAAAAATTCTAAATAACATTATTTAAATGAATTGTGAATAACATTTCTTGCAATTTGTAATTAACTAGCAAAAATATGTGTAGCTAATGTAAATTTTGACGTAATTAGAGGTACAGCATATTTATCATTGGTTCCTGTACCTAAATGATTAACATTTGAAATAATAGTTTAATATTTACTAAGTGAATTTTAGGATTGCTAAAGTTAATGCTAACCCCATTGATTAAATAATTATTGATCTCTTGGTCTTAAAATACATTTGAAACTTTTTGTAGACGGAAATATTACTTATTTTAGAAAAAGGAATGACACCAATGGATATATTATATTTAAAAAGATATATTTTTTTAATCTACTTGATTAAAGTAAACAATTAAAAAAATAATCATAAATGAAAAATAATTATCAATATGTACAGTCTATTGAGATTAAATGAAGGTTATTGTTTCTAATGGCATTTGGCAACGCCAAGCCCGCCTGTCAGAGACTAAGCAAATGAAGTCAGAGAGAGAGCGTCTTCCGTTTTTGAAAAGAGCACTTTCAAACGGAAGTGGAAGTACGACTTTTGGCTCATAGATGGCAGCACTATCTGAATCTTTCAATTTAGAGATTGAAGCCAGAGAAGACCCATAGCCTGGCTCCAACCACCCCCAGAGGTATTAATTTGTAATGAGGACATTGCGACCCGACAAATTTTACGTTCCCCAGTCGCCATTAATGAACACAACGGATCATCGGCTAAAACGGGATTCGAACTCACCACCTTTTGGTAACAAGAACTATGCCCTAACCAACCAGGCCACCGCGGCAAGTAACGGTTATGCATCTTAACCATGTATAAAACAATCACGGGAAATAAAAATTTTATAAGGAAAATAAAGTAATTTTTATATAGAAATACAAGTTTCATAGCAATTCTTGTGAGAAAAATTTGTATAACCTAAAATTTATTTATATTATGTAAATTGAAATATATTAACATTCATATAGACTTTGATATTAGCAATAAACGCAATCGTTTTTACTTTAACACAATATATAAATTTTTAGCAGTTAAAATTTTGAGCCCCATTTTAAATGGTATATTTCAATTCATGTTAGTACATAAAATAAACGATTAAATAAAATTTATCTTGGCGAAACAATTTTATTCTTTTGCTGCTTTCATAGCAATTCATTCCATGTGCTTATCTATGTTGGTGATCTTCTTCTGCTTTTAAATCTACCTAGATGGCAAGATTTTCTTAAGCGGAAACAAATCTCCGTTAATGAAAACCGGACAACCGTAAATGGGCATTGTTATCATTTCAACCCGCCATTACTTTTCCAGCAGTTCCTTTCTCACGGGACACATCAGAATGTCAGGTCCGATGCCGTTTAATGAGTCAAAGCCCCGCCAAACCGTTTTGGCTATTTTGGCTGGAAGTCTTGAGTGATGGCTACCGCTCGCATGAATCTGGCAGAGGCATGAAACCGTCGGGTTTCACTCTTCAGGTCGTTAGGAATGAAATTTCTTAAGTATTCCGGATGGGAAAGGCGAAGATGCCATCGAGGAATTGATGGCACTGATGGCGATGCATCAACAAATGGATGAGTTTCGTGTGAAGCTAAAAGTGGCAGTCACGTGCTTTGGATGATCTTAATGATGGTTGTTTCTTCTTCTTTTTTTTTATGTCATCTTTCTCTCTTGTGAGCAATATCATCGGTAGGGAGGGATTACTCTCAAAAGAGCTTGCTTATTGGAAATGAGCTAAGAGTTTGAATTTCCGTAAAAATAATCGGATTATTCCTTTGAATGAAAAATTAAATGTACTTTAATTTTGATAAGAGGAATGATAATAAATTTCTCCTAATAATCGTAAAAAAATTCTACTTTTTGTTTGATGGCAAATTTGAAAGTAAAAAATTCCAACTTATTTTACAGGTTAAATTTTTTTTTTAAATTTAACAGGAAAAATTAAATCAGATCTCAGAGAAATAAATGAAATATTACGTTTCTTTTTTAAAAAAAACAAATGAGGTAATATTTTTAGACACATTGATTACGTTGTTAGATACTATAAATGTGAATTAACATTATATACAGCATTGTGTAAAATCAACAGACTTACTGGTTAAAATTATCTTTCGCAGTGATATATCTATACGAATAACCTTCTTATTAAAATGAATTTTTAAATTTGGGATTTATAAATTAGTTCCTTTACCTTTGAATACTTTCTAAGAATGTATTGGTATTAGATAAACCTTTAAATAATGAAATGGCTTATATTTTATTTCATGAAAATCCAATAATTTGTAAGAATATAATTTTAAGAATAACATTTTTGCTTAATTATAAATTTCGTATGCTAAATGAAGTGTAATATCTTTCTATTATATTATAGTGAATTGATATAGTGCTTGAGATATTATGTGAACTTATTGTATAAATGCTATATGTAAATTCTGATAAAATTCATAAATGTACGAATAACAAACTCCAGTAATGTAAATAATGATTTTGTTGAGTATGATATTTTTTAAAAATCTGTTAAATACATAAAGGACAATTATATGTAAAAACCTACCATCGCATTTAAATATTTCCTATATATATTTGAAAGAAATAATATACTTATGGAATATTTAAAATATTTACATTAAGGAATTGAATACTAATTACCTGAATCAGAATAAAGTGTCGATAAAATTTTTAATTTATAAATTGTTTTTTACGAATAACATCTATCATTGGTTCTTAATATTTTTAGATAGACAGAAAGATACTTAGAATTGAGTTAGATAAACTTTCATCCATAATATTTAATTGCACATAAGTGTATTCCTTTAAGCAATATATACATCGAAAAATCTTTGCGCAATTTTTCCAAATAGTGTTTGTACACAGACACTCTATGGAAGAATTGCGCGAAGATTTTTAGACCTATGTCCGTCGTGTATGTCAAGAAAGAGTGTTTAATCTGCATAGCTGAGCCTATCTCTCTTGACGACGACGTAGTTCCACAATACTTTTTTCCTATTCTTTGTAATGTAAGTTTTATTTTATTCTTGTCTTTGATTTTTCAAATTTTGTCTTACATGTGCTATTATTATTCACATTGTATCTTATGTTATTTATATTGGTCCACCTGTCTTCATCTGCTTTTGAGCTGCTTAGATCGGAAAACATATGTATTTGTTGGTATTGTATATTATTGATTTAATGGATTATTATTGATTTAATGTGCTGTATTGTATCTATTGTCTTATATACAGTCAGGAACATTGAAAATAGTGGCTCAACAAAGAAGAAAAGTACAAGCGAGAAAATTTGCAAATAAGTACAAGGAGATCTTATATGCAAATGATATGTAAATGCGCGTATCCACACACACGACAGTGGCTCTGCAATCAGTCTGACTGTGGAAGATTCAGAAACGTGACAAATCACATATAGACGCTAGGATGATTTTAGTAAGAGAAGAATGTCAAGATGCGTGTGAGAAAACATTTCGCACTTTTAAGCCAGTTTGAGAGTGTCCTTATCATCGATTTGAAATTTGCTAGTCAACGCTGCATGTTGCTTAACAAGTCGAAGTATGTTGTCAGAACATGTAGGGAGCAGTGGACATGAGATAGTACCCACGTGAGGCGTTCCGGGTCTAGGGCAACCAGGAAGACGACGAGGTGAGAAGATCGTATTTCAAGCGCTCGTGTATCCAGCAGTGACTCGTCCCACGATACAAGCAGTTGTAGATGTGCCAATTGTTATGCAAACCAATTACAGATGCCTTGTGAAAGTGAATCTGCAATCCAAGAATTCGTTTCGTATAGTTCCTTTAACACCGCAACTTTGGCAAACCCATCTACAGTGGTAGTAAGCCTGAATGAAGTGAAATGTTACAGTTTGGCAAAACGTGGTCTTTAGTGATGAATCCTGGTTCGTTTTGGCAACAGATGATAACCGCGTATGCACGTGGAGATACCCTGGTGTATGGTACACTTCCCACATTGTTGGGAGATGCATTGCCAGTACAGTATGCGTATCGATCTGGGGAGGGCATAGCCTATGATAATCAGTCCACTCTAGTTGTGCTTGGTGAAACCTTTACGGGCTAGAGTTATGTTGATGACATTCTTTGACCTCTGGGGAACCTTTCCTAAATGATCTTCTAGGGGCAATTTTCCAGTAAGGTATTGTTCGTCCGCATACAACTCGAGTTGCTCAAGATTTCCTATATCATGTTCAGATTCTTCCATGACCAGTCCGCCAGTTGCCGCTGTGTCACTCTACAAATGATTTGGAGATGGTTGTTTAAGATTTGTGGGCATATCTGTCTCAGGACAACATCAGACGTCTAATCAATTCGATGCCAGAACATGTGGCGGCATGTATTGTAATTGATGCACTATTGAAGTTGTATTGTACTTGTCTAATTTTACACATTGTATTTGATCATATCTGTATAATTTTGTATATTAAATTTCCTTTCAAACCCCTTCCTTAAGGCGCTTTTTCAATGTTCCTGAGTGTATATAATATTATGCTCATGTATTTAATGCTACAGTAATTTTTTTAAAACATTTTTTAAAAACTTTATGTGGCCTTTTGAGGAACTTTATGTAGATTTTCGCGAGATTATATAAAAAATCATATTTCATTAAAATTTAATTTGTTATTGACATGTTACATTATTTATCTCATTAAAAGTATCGATTTATATAAGAAAAAAAATAATGCGTTTTTATTCTCCTTAAGTAAATAGGCAATTAATAGTTTTCCTTTAATTGCTTTGAATGTAAAAGCTTATTATATGTAAAAAAGCAAAACTTCCCACAATTAATTTTTTTCTTTATTTTTTTAAACATCTCCCAAAATATTTTTCTAAAACTTTATTATTTTCATTATTAAAAAACAATTTTTTAACAGCAATTTCGCTTACAATTACTGATTTTTAATCCATTTTAAGGAATTAAAACGAAGACGCGTCATTAATCAAATATAAAGCTTTAAATTTTGCAGTCTGTCAAAACTTGATATGGGATCACAAAACATCTAATCTAGTATGCTAAGAAATGTGATGGATTTTGTTTTTAATTATAATGTTTAATTTCTAGATGCATTCTTTTCATTTATTATAAAATAGTTTACCAAACTTTAGAGATTAATTATACTCATTAAAATGGTTTAATAATTTATAGTTATTTGTGAAATTTAAATGTGTGTGCGTGCTTGGTTGTTATTTCTCACTAAATAACTAAGAACTTCCTTCAAGCTTTTAATTAAAAGGATTATGTGAGAGACGCGTAGTTATTGAAACCCAACGACTTATTTTTCTTTTTAAGTCCTGCAAATGTCAACACTTGATGATAAAAGAACCATGCTAATATGCAAAGAGTGTTGAGTCTTGATTTTAAATTCTTAAGTGCTTAATTTGATGTATTATTTCTGAATAAATAATTTTCAAAATGTTCATGGGTTTTAATTTTTGCAGAACTTTGGACGAAAGAATCCCGTTAAATATATATGAAGCGATTTTAACTTGTCTAATGTAATTGCATTCCTCTAATGTTTAGCATCATGGGAAAAATTTAATTAGAAAAGTTGCTCTTTAATTCCTTACCCATTTTTCAAAAGTATAAATCACTTTTATTAATATTCGGAAATAAAATTGAGGAAAAATTGGAATTTGTGGGTACACGAAATAATAGAGCATATTTTATAAACTTTTATTATCACTTACTAAAAGATTATAAATTAGTAAAAATATAAATTTTTTTTAATGTATCATAAAAATGATTACCATAGATTATATTTTAATAGCAGGAAATTTTAATTCTTGTAATGTTTCTAAAATAATGAGTATTGTATTTTTCCATGCACATTTCTGTTTGATATGATATATTCTACTCTCCTCAGGAAGTGAAATTTTTACTAAAATATTTCTACCGTTGATAACATTGCCATTATGTGTAAAAATATATTTTTTAACACATATATGTTATATGAAACTTTTACAGTGGAAGTATTTAAATAATAAGGAAACAGATGCAAACTTTAAATCTCAATTTAATTTTATGAATAAGAAGGTTATAAAAACACAGAGATTAAAGCCAAATGCACATGAACATTTAATCAGAATAAGCTATGCTAATTATATATCATATTTTATGTTAATTATGTGTTTATGTTAATTATGTGTTTATGTTAATTATATCATATTACTACCTTTTATATGCTGAAATTGCCATTTTGTTTTTGCATATCAAATTTCTCAAATTATAAGATTTAAAAACAAGTCTTATATTGGATTATATTCAACTTGTTTTGATTTAGTTTTCTTATAGGTGAATAAAATCTGAATTATCATTACCAGAATGTAACTCAAAATATTTTTTGCATAATGATAAATTACAATTAGAGAGAATGTAAAATAATAATGTGGCACAAAATTAAAGCTGGGATGTTTCGTTTTATTGTGTGTCACATTTGTTTAATTTAATTATTTTTACTAATGTTTATAAAAGGCAATAAAAACACTAAGTTTTCTTTTTCATAAAGAAAAGATTAAAATTATTACTATCGTAATGAAATAAATTTGATTAATATCATTTTAAATAAATTTCGCTTGGACTATGAAATCTCATTAATTTTATTGTAAATGAAAGAGTTTTCCACTATATTTTAATAAAGGAATATATATGCATTTCACGGTAAACTTTTATTAATATCACTAATCGAGTTAACTATTTGGAATTCCAATTAATATATAACAACTTGGATGGTAAATTCCATTTACAACACAAAATAATATTAGTAATATACAAATATTATAGGAATAAAAAATAATATATTAAACTAAGCTTCAAAAATATTCATTTATTTACAGAGTCATAAAGTGTCAATCCATGTTTAAAAGTAAAGATAACTTGACAAGCTTGCTCGTCAGATGTCTGAACAGCTTTTAAATGTTAAACATTTGCCTACAATTTTGACAAAATGTTGTCAATGTTTAAGCAGAGTTTTTCATTTTCGAAAATATGAATCAAAAGTATGACATTGTATTCCCTACAGAATTTTTATGTATTATACATATTGGTATGAAAATTTATTATATAAATTTTCTTAGAATAAAGTATGAATGACAGTTTTTAACATCGAATATACGTAAATGTAATTAAATGAAACCAGAGAAGGAAATTCAGAAAGATCGAAATTCAAAAATATTTTCATTTATTTTGAGTTTTATTATGATTGATTCGTCATGTCCTGTTAAGAAAATCTCAAGCATTAAGATTCATACAGAAGATGCTAAATTGGCTTTGATATAATTAATCAAAAGCTATATTCTTTATGCTAGCTTGCTTTTTTTAAAAATTTCTTGGTAAATTTAAATAACTTCAAAAGACATTATCTTTAGAAAAATAGCATAATAATTTTAGTATGTTGATTATCGACAGTTTACCTAGAAAGCAAACATTTTATTAGGTATTTCAAATCATCCCTCATTAATATGATTCTGATAATAAAGTAAGACCTATACTTGACCTAATTACTTTGATAATGCGTAAATATATTTTAGCCAAAATTTTACGTCGTGTGCAGTTTGTGTACTGAACTTAGCTTATTTCATTTGTCATGGTTCAGGAAAGCAAGTACTATCTATTATCGATGCGAAGAAACTATTATACATTCTATGAAATCCATCTTACTAGAAATGGAAGTTAAAATGAATATTCATTTGCATGAAGATAGTATTTTCATTTATTCCTCTTACATTGCTCTATATTAAAATTTTTACTCATCAAGACAGTAATAATTTTTTGTAAAATTAATAATAAATAAATATATAATACAGAAAATAAAAGTTCAATGTGTTAATTTAACATAATTATTTCATATTCTTTTTTTAAAGGAATCTTTAAAATTATTTCTTCATAATTAGAAATAAAAAATTAAAATTAGTGTAATCGCTATCTTCAAATTCAAAGTAAAAATAAGATTATTTCATCGAGGTCTTTGAGCTTTTTGACATATTTTCTTACGAGGTAAATTAGTTTCCTTGCATTATTAATGTCATACTAATCTCAAATTATACGTAAAATGATTATCAAGCATTTCTTTTAATCATTTAACAGACCCAACAATAATTTTATTTTGCCTTGAAAATTAAAAGTAAAAAAAGATTTAAAAATGGAATCATAAAAAATGCAGGTATTTATAAAATATTAGAAATTTATATTTATAAAATAAATAAAGGGTAAAAAACACATTTTTAGTTAAACAGGTGCACAAATAGTCTACGTTGACAATTTACGATAATTTTGTTTATCAACTTCATTCCTTTCTTTAAATAATATTTGAATAAAGTATGATGTCGATGTTTTCAAAAATGTGTGTTAGCATTTCAAAATCGAACTAAACGGAATATTACAATGTTTTCTTGAATAATATTTGTAAATAAACATTAAGAAATTTTCTCGTGCATTTGAAACTCTTATTATTTTTCCAACAATACTTAGAAGTGTGTGAATATATTTTCCATTAAAATTTTGTACTAGTTTATGGAAATAGTTTTGTTTGTTGTTTTAGTAACTTTCAGTATATAAATAAATCATTATATATAAAATCAATAGTTTATATTTTTAATTTAGCAAATTCGTCTTTATTATTTGTCAAGTGAAATTATTTGAGAATTTTATAAGGTTTTCATTGTGTTCATTTTATATAAAAGTTTTTTTTGTGTAAAAGCTAAAAGAGAATATTTAAGGTTAAAACAGATTTTTCTGAAAAAGCTAAAAATGTTGCCTTTCATCTATATTGCGGTGGCAAATCTATCCTAAAACGGATTTAAATCTTATATTTGTTCAACTGTAAAAAGCGTCTCGCTTTCCTTAGCGAAAGGGATTTTTGCTTATAAGTAATATCATATAAAAATAATAAAGATTTCTTTCAGATAATCGAGATAAAACATGACGTTTCTTTGATCTTTCTTTAATGCTATTTTATATATTAATGCTATAAATTTATTTGTATAGAACGTTAAATAATGTATTGAAAAATTAATCGGGCATAATTAATTTAATAGAAAAATTTGAATTCTTATCAATATCTAGTAATACAATTTTTCTAATTTATGAAATGGTTTCCTGAATTTAACAATGAAAGAGATTAATATATTTTTAAAACTTTTTAATAGTTATTAATATACATACAGCCGCAATGGCTTGTTTGGTTAAGATTCGTTTCGTTAGTGGAAGGTAGTGAATTCGAATCCTGGCTCATTCAAAGATCCGTCGTGTTTACTAATGGCGATTGGGTCACGTAAAATATGTCATGGTCGCAATGTCCTCCATATTCCCATTCCAAATATCTCTGAGGGCTGTTAGGAGCCAGTTCTTGGGTCTTCCCTGGCTTCCTCTCTCTAAATTGTAAGACTCAGATGATGCTGCTATCTATGAACCAAAGTCGTACTTCCACCTTCGTAAGGGGGGGGGGTGCTCTGTTAAAAAATGGAAGACGCTTTTTCTGACTTCATTCGCCGAGTTTCTGACGGGCGGGCATGGCTTCGCCAAGTGTCATATGTAACAATAACTAATATACATTGCTTTTCTGTTTTCTTTCCAAACATTTCCTTAAGAATACAAGCAACTTAATCAACAAATATTTTCAAAATTTAATTAAAATATATAAAAATTGTTTTCATATAATAAATTATAATTTGCATATTATCATGTATTTTAGTTTATTATCACAATTACGACAGATATATTACAAACTGTGTAAAATTATATGTAATAAAAATTTTATATTTGGTTCCCAAAAACTTACACTCTTATTTAACTTAAGAAAAGTTTAAATTTGATCTAAATCACTTGTTTTCAATACAAATCCAATATACACCATGAGTCCTGTTTCTATTATTTAGTGCTTTAAATTCATTTTGAATATCTTTATAAGTATATCCCCAATATGTCTGATTTCATCACTGATTTAATATTCGTAAGTGACTAATCACAATTAATATAGTCATTGAAATATCAATATATATAATCTCTATACTGATGGTAGTGGTGATGTCCAGCACCACGCCGATAGTAGAGTTTACACTCTTTATCCAAATGAAGGTCATGATTCAAGATCATTAAGAAACCCAGATTTTTGCTCAGTATTTCGCAGTGAACTTTTAGCTATTTTATCAGTTCTAAAAAGTATCAGGATTGGAGCCACCTTCGGGAATATCTGAATCTTCACTGATAGTCGTAGCAGTATTCCTTCTTTTGTTAAAGGACCTGTCAGCCTCCCATGACATCCATTTCCAGTGGATACCCTCTAACGTGGGTCTACTTGGTAACGAACGAGCTGATCAGTTGGCTAAGGAGGGTACTTCCCTACCAGCCTCTTCAAATCTGGCCCTCACTTACTCAGAATTACTTTCAACCCGCAAAAACACTGTCAATAAGGTCTGGATTGTCCCACCAAATCACGTTTGGTACCCCTGTAAGCGTCCCGATGTTGCCCTTGACTTTCAGGGCACACGTGCCGACCAAGCCGTAATCAGCAGATTTGTCAGTAGGCACACTAAGGGCCTCACTTTTAGAGGGCGTTCCAAACTTTTCCCAACCTGCAAAAAATGTTACTCCAACGAGGCTAGTCCTCAAAATATTCTTGTTTGCCTCGATTTTACCATGGAAGAGTTTTTTGAGAGACCTCTCCTCTTCCTCGATTTTTTGAGGGTATATGAACTTTTGGATCTGGTGTAGTTCCGCTACCCCAGATGGGATTGGAAACAACATATATATAATCACTTGATATTTTAATTATTTATGTAATTTGATAAAAAAAAATTGTACCATAGTATTTCTATGAAAATACAGAAAAAATGTAAATAGTTTGAAAAAATTCTATTCTTGTCGGAATTATAAAATATTTAAAGTTTAAAACCGAAATATCTGATATTTCAATTCCATCCAGGCAGATGTCTTTCCCCGCAAGAAATTTGATTTTTTAATCGCATAGCCCGTATATTTTGAGGAAAACAAAATTAAAACATTTTACTTAATCAGTTATCAGTGTAGATTTGATAAACATTTATTTTTTTTTTTATCAAATAACATAAATTTTACATATGCATAACTTTTTTCATAGAATTAACTTTTTCACTCGAGTGATGTATTAATAATACATAAGCATATAAATAAATAAAAATGCTACTAATAAATGCTATAACTTCAAAAACAAATACAAAACTTTATATTTCTTGAAGTTCTTTCTTTGACTTATGTAATTGTTTCTAATAAATATTATAGTAACAAATTAGTAATTATTTATATTTTTGTCTAAAACATATAAATCTCTTTAAGCCCATTACATATATATAAATATATTAGTATTTTTCTCAAAAATTCAAAAAAAGCTCTTTTCCCATTATTTAGAATTAATGAAATTCTTCTCATGACTAAACATAAATATCCGAAGAAAATACCCCTGTACCATTTATTTCACTGAGAAGATTGATTTTTAAAGCAAAATTAATTTATCACCGCTGCTGCCCTCAACCATTAATAAAGATTTTATGATTAGATTAAGGGTCATAATAAATTATTCATCACGTGTAGCAAAACTAGTTCAGATTTGTTTTACATCTTGTTTCTGTCTTAATATTCCCAGGAACATTTGTTATATATTTCTTTTTTTGTAAAAATTCTTTCCCAATTAAGGTCTGGAACTGTAATAATTCAAGAAAAATTAGACTAACGATTTTAAAACTAAATACAGAACTCATAAAATACAAATATGCAATTACTTAAAATGTGAGTACAATTTCCAAAGAGTCATAAGTATATTAAAATTGACGACTTGTTGTTTTCTTTTAGTTAAATACAATTCCAAATTTTGAAGTTTAAATTTATGAATTCTTATATTTGAACGTATGAAAAATTAATAAATGCCAATTTGAAATAAACATGAGAATATTATGGAACTATAAAGCATATTTATTTCATACTTATATAAATTAAATTGCTTAGAAATTCTGGGAATTTTCATTTAATTTTTAAGTGAACTCATAAAATAATACTGAAATTAATGATGTTGTTTTTTTTAGTTAAATACAATAAAAAATTTTGAAGTTTAAATTTATGAAGTTTTATATGTGATGAAAAATTAATAAATGCCAATTTGAAATAAACGTGAGAATATTATGGAACTATAAAAGCATATTTATATTTCATACTTATATAAATTAAATTGCTAAGAAGCTCTAGGATATTTTTTTAACTAATTTTTAAGTGACGAGAATAATTTACTTATATACAATCATCTGTATATCCATCTATGGGTATGTATATATATATATATATAGTTAGACAGATATAACTTCAAAAACAAAAGCAAAACTTAATAGTTCTTGAAGTTCTTTCTATGACTTATGTTATTGTATCTTATAAATATTATTGTAACAAAAATTAGCAATTATTTATAATTGTCTATAAATAAATAAATAAATATATATATAAAATATAATATAATATATTATATGTGTTTAGTTAAATTAAAATAAAAACTTGAAAATGCATTGAATAGTACTGAAAAATATCTATTTTTATTTGGTTGAACATTTAGTATTTTTCTATAATTATTACAATCACACTCGATAACATTTTAAAACTATTTTAAATGAATATAAAAATCTACTAAAATGTGTATCAAAAGTAAATAATAAAAAAATAAATAAGTTGAGATATATTTAAATGTTCAAAAAGCTGAAATCATTATTTTTAGTTATTTTATAACAAGTAACGATTTAATAGTACTCAGAGTTCTGTAGCGACAAGAAAATGCGGCTGATATCTTTGAAAAATTCACCAGGAAGGCATTATTAATGAATGAAGTAAAATTTTATCGATTCTAAAAATTAATTCAATAGCCAATTGTAACTAATTATAAATGATTAAATAACAATAATAGTTACTATAGTTCAAATTTATCTCTATTCTGATCATAAAAAGTGTTAATTTAAACTGACAAATTTATGATGCAAAAGTATTTATAATTTCAAGAAATCAAAACATTTTACTTTTAAGTAAATTTGAAACAATTATAGCTTTGTTTCACAAACTGTTAAGTTTTCTTCACGAAATTCTGTTAATATAATTTTATCGAAACATTTTTTTTGCGAGTTTTCTTTGATAAGCTAGTTGTGATGTATATACTGAACATTTAACAGCACGTAGCAAACATTTTAACTATAAATTCATAAAAAGAGTGGAAAAATAAAGTAAATTTTACAAATAGAATTCCACCATATTTTAAATTTACCTTTGCTTTCCTATTGGAACTATGTATGGTTCTGTTATGCTTTTCAAGCCAATTAAAAATAGTCACAAAATTGTTTTTCGTTTTGCTTATTCTGGCGTTTTCTGCTGTTGGCTTTTTTCCCTGAACGGTTTTCCTGAAAACTAATTCGAGTAGACGCCCATATGTTATTCATGATTTCATTTGTTTTGGCTCTTACCCATTTTTCGGAAGAAGCAGTTGTAAAATAGTAAATAAAAGGAAACAAACAGTAGCCCGCCAATTTAACTTTGCTTTGATATCACACGTTCTCCCATAGGCAAATACCACGAACTTCTGTTTTCCGCTGCACCAATAGATGCTTTCTAAAAAAAAATAATATTTATTCTCAAAGAAAAACGCAAATTTTAATTTCCGTTACCATCGCTGAATAATATTTTTTGTAAACAATTTGTGAAGATTGTTAGAGAAGATGAGAATTAACTTTTTCTCCCAATTTGAAAGCAAAATAACTTAGTTGGTCAGCGAGGAATTAATTTCGAATAATCATGTATGTGTTTATTGATTAGTTGTACTAAACTTCAAAATAAGGGCTTGAATTAAAATTTCAAATAAAGCAAACAATACGGACAACCGTATTTAAATGAAATAAAAATTATAAAACATAAAAATATGGTTGCATAAGAGTTTTATAATATTTTGGAAATTTGTTTGTTCATTTATGATCATTATATTTGGTTTATGTTTTAAAGCTATTTAAAAAATGTTAGAGAAGAAACAAACTACTATGGAATACATTAGAAAACTCATTCAGACATCCACAAAACACCACAATTCGCAAAATTAATAGTATAAACCAAAAATGTTAGCTTAGAAATTTTTATTTATTTAAAAATAATGGTCATTTAAATTCATTTATAAAAGGAAACAGTTTCAAATTTAAACTCGAACCATTTTGTAGAGATTTACGTGAGTTATTTTGAATTTTTAGCTGATCTTAATTTATTTCTGATCAAATTATAAGTGACTCAAAGTGTTTTTTCATGTTTGTTCTTTTCTCATAAAATCTTAAAACAAGATTACTATTGTATAAGAGACAAATTGAAATTTTATCATTATTCTGTTATCATGGATTCCGTATTTGCTGTTACAGTATCAAAGAGCTTATATTGTACACAGCTTTATATTATAAATAAAACAGACTTGATTATATATATTAAGATATATATTTATTTAGAAAGGAAAGTCATAATAATAATAATCACGCGCGTACTTTGTTTTTACATCATTTGGAACTAGAACTCACTGTTACTTAAATTTTTATAAAATTATTTAAAGTAAATGATTTAAATAATTTCTAAGAACAAATAAAAAATATTGTTGTTAACACTCAGCAATATTAACATAAAATAAAAAAAAATCCCAAATCTTTTTTTGGTTTTTGTTTTATCCCTTATGATTATACATCAATAAAATTGGCAATTTTTTTATATTTTTATCCCAAAGTGTTTAGTGATATAGGGTTGATCACTTATAATCTATTTATCACACTGAATGATATATTTTGTTGTAACGAAAGATATATATTTATAACGTAATAATTTATGTCTGGTTAAAACTTTGGAAGATTTTTGTCACTAAATTTTTTTATTTCTAGTTTCTTATTAAAATAATTTAAAATATTTTAACAATTTTTTTGACACTTAATGCTTCGAAGAGGCAAATTTCTTGCTAATTCCATATTTTATTTAAGATTACAATTTTAAACAAAAACGCTTAATTTCTTAATTAATTTAATTAATGTAACAGTATTATTTTATGTTTTTTTGTTTCTTCAATAAAAGTATTTTAAAAATAATTATTATATCCATAATGAAATAAGAATATAATAATAATTATAAAAATAAATTATCTATGTATGAAAAGCCAAATCTTTTTTCATTTTTACAATTTTTCCATTTCATCTGTTAAAATGATACATTAATTTTTACGTGAAAGAAAAGCGAAATGAAATAAAAATAAGCACTTTTGCAAACAACGTTCATTTGTTTATTTTTTAAATATGCTTATTCATTTCTCGCAGAATCAGATTGATAAAGAAAAACACGATGAAGCTTCACAAAATAAAATGCATGCATTAAATATTTAGTGCATTCAAAAGTTTGGGAATAAAGTAAGGACCGAAAACACTATTTCCGGTGTAATGGCTGCTTACAGAAATATCCCATTGGACTTCGAAATCATTTGGCTTTATTCTTTCCCCTTTCTTTATTGTAAGCTCTTTATTTAAAATGGAATATATCTCGTTGATTTATTTAAAGGTCTGGTTGTTAAGGAATTGAATTTGAAAATGTGTTTTTGGATTTCTATTTCAATTGTTGAGTATGTGTATGCTTATTGACCTTATTGTATTCTTCTAACATTGCTTTTATTTTGGATTATATGGTGTTTGTTTTTATTTGTTTTCATATCGATAGCCCTTTAAAAGGGAGTTTTATTTTTATTTTTGTATTCAGAAAAGTTTTTATGGAGGTAAAAACTGATAAGTTGAAAGTAGTTTTAATAAAATTTTTAATTAAAATAAAAGGCTTGCGTTTTTCATAAACGAGAAGTCTTTTCATTGTTTTGATAAAAAAGTCTTAATAGTTTCATCAAATAATTTTAAAATGTTTTAAAATATTTTCGTAAAAGCCGTCTGTGAGAATCATAATTCTTAAAAATAAATAGTCAGCAACACTCTTTTCCATCTCCATAAGATTGAATCACGTTAAATTATTTAGATTAAATATTATTTTACTCTGACAACTTTTGATTTGTAAAGCACAACTTACTTTACTCTAAGTTTGTTTTTTTTCTAGACTAACTTTTTTGTATTTAAATATAAAAACATAACGGAGAAGAAGTATATCATACATTCTGCACAATAAGTTATAAAAATAATGAGTTTATTTCGGAATAAAATATATTTTACGTATGCATTTTTAAAGAAACAGCACTGTAAAAAAAGTAACAATTAATTTTCTTATTTTGTTGTGTAATAGAAAACTACTAGAGACAATTTTCATTATATGGTATGCTCCAAAATAGTTTTTGAATGTATAATTTTGAAATAAGTGTGTGATGTTAAAAATATTTGTTTTTAATTTGTTTAAATTATCACCATAAATTGAAAGTATATCTATAACATAAAGAAATCTTCCTTTCTTAGATTAGCACTTCATTCTTAAATGATTGTATTTTTCACTTTTTTTTATAAAAGTGGTAGCTTGTTTTAATTTAAATTTAATTTTTCTTAATTTCCCTTTTAAACTATAATTTAGGAATTATATCTCAGAAATTAATGATTTTTATTTCACTGTATTTATCTAAGCATTAATTGAATATTTTGTAGAAAATAAACTTAATGAATGAAAAATCAATAAGAACAAATTTATAAACCTTCATGTTCGTACTTAAAATAAATAATATTGCCAACAAAAAATAATAGTTCTATGATATAAATAAGAGATGATAAGTACACAGTAACTTCCATGAAGTATCATTTCATTGGTGGTACTTTTTTAAATTTGACATTTGTGCTACTTCCTTATTGAATTATTGTCAATTTGATAAGTCATAATTGAATTTATGCTCTCTCTAATTTTCAGGAAACAATTCATTTATTAAACTACTTTATTGTTCATACAAAATCCATAATTTTTCCCAGCATTTAATTTATTTCATGTTCCCTCTATATTTAATCTATTGCTCAGTTTTTCATTTAAGCAATATTTATGTAGCTACCTGACTTTCAAGATAAGGGGATTTTAATAATGCACCAAGCGCTCGAAATCATAAGGGCAACTAACATTCCAGAGACCCTATAAACGACATTAGTGGGGAAGCAATTCATCATTCTGTCTAACTCTTTTCCACTATTTATAACTCAGCATATGAATGCCAACTTCGAAGGAGTCTCATTAACTGCCCCCAGGGGTCGCTGCGAGGGAGGAACCATCTGATCAGAATAAATCGGCATAACTATTGGATATTCCGTATTTTCTTTGCTCTAACCGACATTGTTATCCTTTATCAGCATCTATTCTTCCTATATTTTCTTCGATCTAACTTATAATGTTCTCTTATATATATATATATATATATATATATATATATATATATATATATAT
>JAPDSC010140529.1:88754-107264 GCA_026290005.1 Latrodectus geometricus
CTTACACATTAAAACTCTTTTATTATGTTTTTACGTCACATATAAATAGTCTTCTTATATCTATTTTATATAAATATTGTTTATTCATATAATTCACATGTTAAGTGGATAAATTTATGTATAATTACAAAATTTCTTACGTAGAAAATTTTGAATTAAAATTACATATTTTAAAGGATGATTATTAATTTCTTAAAAGGATGATGAGATGTTTTAAGTTTGCAAAAAATTCTAAATTGTATAGTGAAAAAATAGAATTAGGATAACTTTTTTACACTATTTCACTATTCATAAAATCACAGGAAACTTTCAATTCAGAAATCAGTATAAGGAAAGGAATCAAAACAACATTGATGTAATAAATTTGTAAAAGTCATTTAATTCATTATATTTACCAAAATTGTTATCTTTCTTATTTTCAACTACTAAATAGCATAAATATATAAATGAAACATGAAAATAATCTGTTTTTAATTGATTAGTGCAGTGATTCTCAACCTGTGGGGCGCGACCCCCTAGGGGGGCGCGAGCATATCCAAGAGAAAATAATATTTAAAAAAATTGATTAAGTGACTGAAAGGAAAGAACACACACACACATACAAAACAAAATACATTTCGATATATTATATAATTAATTTATTAAATTAAAACAACTTACTAAATTAAAAACAAATTTAATAATTATTAGTGACTTCCTTGGGCCTGTCTTTCAAAGCAATGTTTTTCGAAGGAGGGTTTAATATTAGAAATAGACACTCTCAGTTCTTTTTCTATATTTAGCTGAGATCTATATTTTGTCTTCAAAGAAGCCACCGCAGAAAATCCAGTTTCTCAAAGGTCAGATGTTGAAAATAATAGTAGAATGCGAAATGCCCTTGTTTTTAGTGCAGAAAACTCATCATCCACTCCTGCCCAAAATTCAAAGAGTGATTCATTACTAAATTGTCTTTTGGTTTCGCCGCTTGCCGTGAAGTCTATGAAGGTTTCTTCCTCTTCGATTGAGAGTCCTTCGGGAGTATTTTGAAATAGATCCCTCACCCACTTGTAACTTGATGTCAGTTTGTCCTCAGCAAGAAAGTACTTTTTAAAATTCTTTGCTAACATTGCTAAATGATTTTCAATGATTACAAAAACAACTTTTACATGTTGTTCTTCAGCCTTGTAAGTTTTAATACAATCATTCAAATTTGCAAACATTGTTAAATTTTCTTGCTTTAAATTTCTGCTCCACAATTCCAATTTCCTACAAAAAGCATTAACACTCGTATCCAATATATGTGTATTTGCTCCTTGCAGTTGAAGATTCAAGTTATTTAATTTCTCAAATATGTTGACCATGTAGCTCAATTTCAACACAAATAAACTATCGCGAAAATTCTCAGCTTCCGGTCTGTTTTCCTCTTGTAGGAAAACAGCGATTTCTTCTCTTAATTCATAAACACGTTGCAAAAATTTCCCTCGTGATAACCATTTTGCCTCGCAATAAAATAGTAACGCTAAATGTACTGCACCCATGTCTTTACAAAGTGCGGAAAAGATTCTTGATTTCAGGGGTCTCCTTTTTATATAATTTACTACGGTTACAACCGTAGTTAACACAATATTCAAACCAGGACTCATTTCTTTGGAAACAAAAGCTTCTCTGTGGATCATGCAATGTGTCCAGACGCACTGTGGCGATTTTTGTTTCACAAGTGCTTGAATAATTTGGAATATTCCTGACTTAGAACGAGCACCATCCGTGCATATTCCGACGCAATTTTTCCATTCTCTGTTTGCCTCGTTCATAAAATCATTTAAGATAGCAAATAAAGCGAGTGCTGTTGCTTCGAGTTCTATTGGTTTGCAGAAAAGTAATTCTTCTACTACTGACAAAATGGTGTGAGGCTTTTTACATCTGGTTATTTTATATGAAACTTTGTTAGAGACAATTAAAGCTTTTTCATTCAAGACAAAGTTTTTTTTAAACAATGATTTTTGCTTTTCATATGATTTTAATTTTAATTCGAAGAATTCTCTGGATTTGTTTACGTACTCACTATGAAGCGTTTCCAAATGTCATTTAAGTTTATTAGGTTTCATGCTGTCTGCCACCAATATTTGTGAGCAAATGATACACAGGGGCCTTTCTTCTTCATTTACTTCAGTACTAGTGAACCCAAAATGTAAGTATTCTTGAGAATATTTTCTCGATTTAATTTTCGAAACACGCTCATCTGTGTACTTGTTGATGCTTGTCTATCGTCTAATGCTCGCTTACGCCCGCTTAAAAATTTATCCATGATTCTGAATAAGTCTGCTGCCGTGAATATTTAATACGGTGAATTGCAATTACACGAAAATATATATAATATACACATTCAGAATAGATTCAATAGCGATAGAAGGATCGACTCGAATGAGATTGTCTGGAATTGAAATTTGCGCATAGAACTTTCTCCTTCTCCCTATGAGAAAACATTTGTTTACATCTGTGCACGCTCCTAGCCTAATTTTTTGCTGATAGGCAAATAGAAACTTCTCGCGAAACCGTGAGAATGCCCGACATGGCGGGACGCAAGAGCAATAAAAAAGCATAGGATTCTTGTGTTTTTCAATGCTGAGGATCGGTGTTGCAAAATGTCAATAAATTTCGGTATTGTTGGTAATTTGTAAAGTTTAAAATTAAGGTTGTAGTGCAGGTTTATACAAAATACTCAAAATACATTATTATTGTACATTATTGTATGCGGTGGGGAGGGGGGGGCGCGATGAAAATTATGACTGAAAATTGGGCCGTGAATACTAAAAGGTTGAGAAACACTGGATTAGTGTAAAAACTCACAGAACCTTTTCCCCTAAAAACTGTCTTTATAACAATCAAAATATACAGTATTATTTATAAAGCCATAATTTTAGTAAAATTTGATATTATAAACATAAACACGAATCAAAGTATAAATTGCAATTAGATTTTCTAAATTTTATCAACGGTATGTAATACTATCAAGCGCAATAATCAAAGTCAGATATTAAATTTTTATGCAATAAAATAATGAAAATAAAATAATGTATTTTATGAAATTTATAACAGTTGATTCAACATTTATATATAGTTTCAAATTAAAATAATTTATTCAATTATTAGAATATTAATCGAAGTAAATTTACAGAAAAAATACGAATGAAGCTTATCATGAATAATTAAATATTAATACGAACAATAAAAGTCGTCTTTATTTCTTAAGACGTCGCAAAATAAGGAAATAATAATCTTTATTACTTCGTTGCGCCTTAAAAGATAATTAACAAAAACCTTCTATTTCTCTTTAATTTGTTCCACAATATTTTCATTGAAATTATGACTGCTTTTAAAAACAGAGTCTTTGCGTATAGTTAATTTTCTTAATTATACGATATGACTTAAAGTTTCATTATAATTTCTAATATTCTGAACTCAAATATAGCAATACCTTATTTGTAATTAGTATTTTAATTGCATCGTACCTATTTTTAATCCACAATAAATTAAGAAATATTAATTTCCTTGATGATTAAAGAAATCCCCTTTTTAATTGCTTCTTTTTTTATCCAATGTATAAGATACCAGACAGATTATTTTAGGGTGTTTCAGAAAATGTTATGCTTAAATATAGCTTAAAAGTAATTGTCATTTATAGTAATTATACAGAATTTTTCTGAAGATATTTATTTTATTGTTAGCTAACAATAAAGCAAATAATTTTAATGGATTATGGAATTTATTTAAAATATTGCTTCATATTAAAAAAATAATAAGATCAGTAATTTAAAAAGCTTTTTTTGTAGCAAGATTTACATTAATCAGATTGTGGCAAGACTTAAATAAATACGTATTTAATAAAATAAATATTTTTGAGTTACGTATTTAAATTTATCAAAACGATACATTTTTATTTTATTTTAATGACAACTTTTGTTACCGTACGTCTCGGCCTAATTAGCCCTCGTGTTCAAACACTGACCGTTGATGACAAATAAACAAAAAATGCGTGTTTAGACATGAAATTTTGTACCAGAGTTTTTATTTGTGCCAGTAATGTATTTTGTACCAGAGTCTATTACTATTTCAAGGTTAAACATGATTTGTAATATAATAGTTCTATAAAATGGTATTATTATATAATCTCTCATTAGGTGAAATACCAAAACATATTTTCTCGCATTTTAATAACTATTTAAAAAAAAAAAACACTCACACATCACTTTTCACAAGTCATTAAATTGAATTCTTTTTAAGAATATATCTATTTGGGAAAGCTTTGACCGATATTGTATGAAGTAATGCAAATTTAGGCAATTTATTTCGGTAAAAGTGAGCTTTGCGGACATAGTGGTGACATTGGGGATATTTCCCCAACAAGCAGAAAATGCGTTAGGTATCGGAATTCGTTTAGCAATCTCATTGGGTGTAAATTGACTTATCCTGAATGACCGATACCATGTAAAAAATGTGAAAAATATCAGTTATTTTATATCACTAACCCTAACAATAGATATAAACATAATAAATTGATAAAATCTTCTTAAAAATATCATAAATATAAAAATTTATGAAAATAAATTATAAAAAGGAGCTGTCTGAAATATAATCTTATAATCATAAAAAAACGAAAAAGATTTCTCAAATAGATTTCCTTTATTTAAATTCTAGTTAATAACATAAATTATTCATAACAATAGACGACATTAGTTGTGACGTCATATTGTTTCCAAACATTTGCTGTTAAGCGTCATTTATCATTGAAACTGCCATAGACTTAGGTGATAGATTTTTAAATTGTTATTTTTGAAATTGATATTCATTATTTAAGGATAACGTGTTTGTTAAAACTTTTAACCTTTTTTTGCTTAACCTTTGATTCTCGCCAAATTGTAGTCACAGTTAATCACCAAGCTGGGCTTATTTCCAATCGTATTCTGGTTGCAATAGAACAATTTATTGTTCAAAAATCACCAATAAAATCGATAGCCAAACAAAAATCTGCAAGTTTGTCAAGAAGGCACTCTTAAATACAATATTAAACAAATGTTTACATTGTATTTGTTTGTAAACTGTAGTGTATTTTATAGTAATGAAGCAGCTGGAATGGTATAATTATTTTATTGAAAAAAAAGGACGACACAATTATTCACACATACATCGACATTATCGAACTGTTCTATTTGTAAACAATCTTAATCTCGAACTCAGTGTTCTGCTTAGCGCTCGTTCCTTAAGAATACTACATTCTCCCACACTTAAATTACGTAGTCCGATAGATAACGTGGTGCTTGTCGTATCCTTGTTGATCTTCGAATAGGAGGACTTCGTAGAGCACCGGAACCATTGGAAACACCAGACACTGGCTTACCATAATTCTTCGTAATTCGAACTTCTGATGGCATAGAATCAAAATGATTTCCAGTAAGGATCGATTTCCTGGGATAAATGACATCAGATTTTGGGAAAAATGTAATTCTTGGAATTTTAGGAACCTCATTTTTCCTCAATTGATTGATGTGTCTTTTTATAGTTTTCCCATCATCGAGTTTTATTAAATAGTGTAATTTACCAATTCGTTGTTTAACGATACCAAATCTCCACGATTGCTTATTGTTGGCATAAGAACGTGATTGCACACGATCTCCCACACTTAAAATTCTGTGATTTGGAATAGTGGGTGAAATATATGTGTTTTTGAATCCCTTGCTTGGTGGACGTAATAAATCTAGTTTAATTCGAATTTGGCGTCCGAGATACAATTCTGAAGGAGTTTTTCCGGATTGTAATGGAGTTGCTCGATAACGAAATAAAATTTCTCTAACCTTCTCTGGTATTGAATTCTTTTCATTAGACATTGACTTTAATTTCTGTTTAAGGGTTTTTACATTTCGTTCAGCTAACCCGTTAGTTGCAGGATGACCTGGAGCTATTGTCTTATGAATAATTCCATTTTCCTTACAAAATTCTGTAAATTCGGTACATGTAAATATTGATGCGTTGTCAGATACAAGAACTTGAGGCAATCCATGCACACTGAAAATGTCTTTTAATAGTTTTATTGTTGAAATAGCTGTTGGAGAACTTTGTTGAATTTTAACTTCAGGCCATTTTGATCTTGCATCCATAACTATCAAAAAATTATATCCTAAAAAAGGCCCAGCGTAGTCAATATGTACTCGTTCAAAATTTGATGATGGCTCTTCCCAATGATGATTTGATATTTTTTTAGGAGTATCTTTTACTTCTGCACAATTTTTACATTCTCGAACTAATTGCTCAATATCTCTATCGATGTTTTTCCAATAACAATATCTTCGGGCTAGATTCTTCATTTTGACTATTCCTAAATGCGTGTGATGAAGTTCTTTTAACATTTCTGTTCGAAGTTTTTCAGGAATGCACACTCTATGTCGTTTAAAAATTACTCCATCTTGCAATGAATATTCATAATCATATTTGTTACCTGATGAAAGTTCTTGTTTTAGAACTGACAATTCTGAATTTCTTCACTTTTTCTATGTTGAACTTTATAATTATATTCACCAAGAAATGATGCATATCTTAGTAATCGGGATGATGTCATTGTAGGTATTTTGCTATCGTGATGAAAAATTCTATATAATGGGCGGTTATCAGTTATTAGAGTAAATTCTCTTCCATAGATGTAGTTATGAAATTTTTGAACTGTAAATTTGATGGCTAATGCCTCACGATCTAGTTGACTGTAATTTTGTTCAGAAATTGTTAGGGATCTAGATGTAAAGGTTACTGGTTTCTCAATACCATTTACTATGTGGGATAAAACTCCAGCGATGCCTGTTGGGCTGGCATCACAAGCAACTACAATGGGTAGATTTGGATTGTATGGCATCAAAACCCTATCGCTAGAAATCTCATTTTTTAATTTAATGAAGGCAGATTCACAGTTAGAAGACCAGTGTAGTTTTTTATTTTTCTTTAGAAGTTGTCTTAAAGGATAAGTCAGAGATGAAGCATTTGGGAGAAATTTAGAGTAATAGGTTACCATTCCTAAGAAACGTTTCAATTCTTCGATATTTTTCGGTCGAGGAGCATGAATAATGGCTTCTGTTTTCTTTGGACATTTTGATATTTCATTTTGTTGAATTACATAGCCTAAATATGAAATTTTGTCTTTGAAAAAATGACATTTTGAACTATTTACATGCAAATTGAATTGTTGAAGACGTTTCAAGCATTCGATCAGATGAACACGGCATTCTGAAAAAGTTTCTCCGTGAACTATAATGTCATCAAAGTACGTAGATACCCCTGGAAGACCCATTAATATTTGATCTAGTATTCTGTGGAATTCACTAGGAGCAGATTTGATGCCAAAAGATAAACGATTTATTTGAAAAGTTCCTTGATGTGTAGAAATAGTTTGAATTACCTTGCTTTGGTCATCAACCACTACGTGTAAATATGATTTGAATAAGTCTAGAGTGCAGAAAAATTTAGAGTTTCGAAGGCTGTTTAATATTTCATCTATCTTTGGGATTGGATAATGTGCATCTTGCAGTTGAGGGTTTACAGCTACTTTGTAGTCAACACATAATCGAACACTACCATCAGGCTTGGGTATAACAACAAGAGGTGAACCCCAATCGCTACAATCTACTTTTGTAATTATCTGATCTTGTTCAAGTATTTTAAGTTCTTCGTCAACTTTCTCGCGTAAAGCAAAAGGCACTTCTCTAGCTTTTAAAAATACAGGTTTCGAATTTTCTCGGAGTTTTAATGAGCATGTAAAATCAGGTATTTTTCCCACTTTTTGTTCAAACACAGTAGGAAATTGTTTAATAATGTCATCAATAATATTAGAAATATTGACAGTATTTATTTGAATTTCTTCAGTTTGATTACATTTATCGATATCCGATAAATTTATTTTTAAATGTCGAATCCACGTTCTTCCTAGCAGTGGTGTAAACATATCTGGAACTATATATAAAGTTTCTGTACTTGTGAGATTTTTATATTTGACTGAAACTTTGACAAAACCTAATGGTTCGAAAATTCCGTGAGTGTATGATCGAAACTTTACGTTTGTAGGCTGTAAAACTTTTGTTAAATTTAGTAAATCGAAAGCTTGTTTAGGCAAAAGTGACAATCCTGCTCCGGAATCAACTTCAAATTTTTGTATTTTCCCATCTATCTGCACATTAACCCAGAATTTTTCAGAATCAGTAGAAAATTTGAAATTATCAACAAGTTTAGTTCTATTAGAAAAGTTATTGACTGCATCAACATTTGTAACATATTCATCTTTTTCAACAGACTGAATTTCACGTTCTTTTTTATTTTTCAGCAATGTTGATAAACACACTTTTTGAACGTGTCCCTTTCGTTTACAAAGTGTACAGTATAATTTTGTTATGTCAGCACGACATTCTCGAGAAAGGTGATTTGAACGTCCGCATCGTAAGCATGTGTTATAAATACCAAGCTCACGAAAATTTAATGTTGAAGAAAATCTATGTCGAGAATTTGACCTGTTTCGTTTTCGAGAAAAATCTCGGTTTACAACATTTGAGTGATTTGTTTTAACAGTACTTCGAGTTCTTGAAATTTTATTAACTTCGTCTGATTTTCTACTAAAATTGTGTTTCGATAATTCACGATTGTCTATTTTCGAAGCTTCCAAAGCTAAAGCTTGTTCAACAGCTACATCAAATGTTAAATCCGAAACCATTAAAAACTTCTCTCGAATAAAGTCATCTTTTAGTCCTCTAATAAACTGTGCTTATAAAAATAAATTTGCAACTGATTTTTCACATTCACAATTAAAATCACAAGTTGAAGTAAATTTTCGTAATGCAGCAACATAATCAGAAACAGTTTCGTTTTCGTTTTGAAATCGAGATAGAAATCTGTGTTGTTCGATAATAACATTAGGTTTGGGACTTAAATGTTTTTCTCAAGAACAGAAATTATTTCATCATACGACAAATCATTAGGAAGTTTAGGAGCAATTAAAGAAGACAGCAAATTATAATGTTCAGATCCAATGCAGTTCAGTAATATTTTAGCACACAACTCTTTATCTTCGATAACATTTTTGATTTGTTAATAATTTTGAAATCGTTGTTTATACTGCAAAAATGTTTCTGTTGAAGAATTAAAACATTCAAAATTTGATAAAAATGTTATCGTTCCTTTTTCTTGATGATCTGGAATATCCTTATTTCGTTCTTGTTTCAAAATAAGATCGGCAAGTCGATCATTACTAGCTGTAATTACTTTTAATAAAGTTGAAAATTGTTCTGCATCCATGATATATTTGTTTATTCTCGTCGCCAATTTATTGTAGTGTATTTTATAGTAATGAAGCAGCTGGAATGGTATAATTATTTTATTGAAAAAAAAGGACGACACAATTATTCACACATACATCGACATTATCGAACTGTTCTATTTGTAAACAATCTTAATCTCGAACTCAGTGTTCTGCTTAGCGCTCGTTCTTTAAGAATACTACAGAAACATGACGTCACACTAATGTCGTCAATATAATAAACAATTTTAAATTTTTCAAGTAAATGGTATTACTTAAAATTCTGTTTAATGGCATGTTTTTAAAAAATAAATTATTTTAAATAGAATTTGTAAGCTACTAAAATGCAAAAATTTATATTTTTCGAATTTCACCTAATGGTTGTATAATAAAATGTATCGTTCTACGGCAATAGAAAATTCATTCAAATTTAAAAATATTTAAAATTTTTAACGGAATTAAAATAAAAATACTCACAATAAAAAATAAAACGCATTCATTTAATACATTTAATAATACATTGGTGTGCAAAACTTAAGAAGAATGGTAAATATAAAGTAGATTGCCATTAAAAAGATTTTTGCAGAAAAAGGGTTCCCCTCATAAGTACAATGAACACGCTATTCAGTAGAAAGGTCGTACGTAATCAAATGTGACGAGCAAAACGTCACAGTCAACTTTGGCGTGCGCAAATGTATGCGAATGTGCAATTATTGTCACCCTCTGCGAGAGCAAGAGAGTTTTTCCGTGAAGTATGGCTTGAAGAAATCTCCATGATGACTTCACGCAATGAAGAATGATCGGAAACCCTGAGGAGGGACGTAGTGTGATCAGAAGAATTTGCAATCAACAAAAGTGTCGTCACGGAAAGAGAGCGTTACGATGATTTTGGAGTTGTCGTCTGGGGAGGCATTATGGTGAATGAGTAGACTTACACCATGTTTTCGACAATGATTCTGTAACCAGAGATCACTGTTATAAGGAAGTAACCTTACCGTTTGTGCTTCAGTTTCAAGGACTGGAGCTGATTTCCTTTTTATGAATGACAATGCATCACCTCACCGTATTTTTGTTGTTCGTCAACTACTGGAAAAGTGGGTTATTTCCGTAATGGATTGGCCAACTTACTCTCCCGATTTGAATCCCATAGAACATGTATGGCATGATTTGGGAACACGATTACATCCTCTGGGGAACATCCACAAATTGAAACAGATGCTGCTGATTAAGGAATGAGCATTTTTGCCTCAATAACTGTTATGCTATTTCCCACTGAGTTTGGAGAGGTATTACGAAGCAATTATTGCAGTAATGATAAGGCACATCCCATACTAACGAATAATTTCTTGTTGTTTTTCCTCTTGGTCATTACACTCGTCTTTGTGAAATTATCCTTTCATTATGGTTTAAGTACAACATACTGGCTCGCATTTCAGAATTTAGAGAGAGAGAGAAGCTATAAATTACAAAAAGCACTATTTTCTTAAATGTAGAATTCTGAGGAAATATATCGGAATAAGTAACTATCCAACTTTTTAATGAAATATAATTCAATATTATTTATGAAAATGGAAGCTGTTAAAAATTTAAAATTAATTTTATCCAATTTTTACCTGCATTTATATTTTTATTGTTTGATTCACACTCACATTCTGTGTGAAATGCTCAATAAACCACAATGATTAATAATCTTTATAAAATGTATTTTTACTTACTTTTAGAAAATATTGGTGACATAATTTTGGGCGCCGATATGAAATCATGGTGAAGGATTTTGGGATAACTTTATAAATTAATCAGAGTATTATTCGAAAGGAAATGTTAATAACAAAAGAATAGAAACAAGAAGAATAATAACAAATGGTGAAAATGTGCTTTTGGTCCCCTACTTGGCGTGTTTTCAAAATCGCCGATGCCATGGCGAAAATTCTACTGCTATTTCAAAGTGAAACTTAATTAGCAACCAATGAAAAGGCTAAAACAAAAGAGTAATTAATAAGCATGCTTGAAAAAGCATTTCAAATTCGCGAGTTGGCGAAGTAGGGAACCTAAAGCGCAATTTAACCTAACAAATTTGAAATAAAATAGAAGAGGAGTTGTAAATTATTATTATTTCAAGCAAAAAATTAAAAAAAAAAAAACATTTCATAATAAAATCATAATTTACTTTGTTACAGGCAACCTGCATTAAAATATCAATTCATTCTGTACATTAAAAATATCTATGTAATAAAAACTAGTTTTTATAAAACGCTTATTCGAATGTCACTGACATATATAAGCATAATATATATTTAGAACTGAAATATGCATTTCACAAATCCTAATTTTTCATTGGTCCTGAAATGTTAATCACATTGATACCACCCTTTAAATCATTTTAGAATGTCGAGCTTTATAATGTCTCAGTTCTTTACAAAATGGATATATATTCTGTATCAAAGCATCATCTAATAAATCTTTAAAAATTAACTATTATATTCAAAATAAAATTGATTCCGTAATATAATAAAGTTATATTTAATTATGACAATGTAGATACATAAAAAAATTTTTATTACTATATTATTATTTGAAAGATTTTAAGACGTTTCATTGCAAATTACATATTATCTTAGTTTATATAATCCTATTAAATAATTTCTCTAATGCATTCAGAAAAAAAATAAAACTTGAGTTTTTATTTCTTAAGTTATTATATGCTTTAATATTTTCAGAGTAAGACGAGGCGTAAAATATTAGACTGACACAAAATAAAACATTAAAGAGAAATAAAACTAAGTACAAATAAAATGCTTCAATTTAATTAAAAATGATATTTCATTGAAGGTAAAAGCTTTTGTTTTTGGACCATCATTATCTTAAGTATTATGGTGCCTTTTTTTTACATATTTTCTTAATGGAGTTGTAGCTGCTTCGGTGATTTTGAATAAGTCTTACTAGTATCTTCTGATTCTGGTAGATAACGCTGAAAAGAAATTGCTTCTCGAGAGATAAGAAGACAATGCCTTTAATGAAAATGACTGCTGATAATTGTCACAAAATTGCTTCTGGAACACTTAAAATAAAGAAACTCAAGTTATGTTTATTAATGAATTAAAAACAATTTTTGTTATGAAAGAAAAGAAATTAGTTAAAGAAGAATGCTACCAAATTCTTCAAAGTTTATTGATGCCATTATGATTAATTTTTCTCACGTAGTTTTTAAAAAATATTTTTGGGTTGTAGAAATTCATGTGAAATCGAATTCAATGAAACTCACTTAATAGAGGAAAGATTCAAAAAAGTATATAAAAAACGGATAATATGAAAAAATATAATCTTTTAAATTGTTTATGTGTTGGTCAGAAACAATTATTTTTTAAAATTTTTGTTGTTAAATTATATATATTTAGTTACTTATTTAAGTTAATACTGATACTCTTGTTTATTGGAGTACTGTACTTTCAATGCCATCCAATAATCTCAACTTTGATAAATAAGCAAGAAGCTAGTAGCAGCACATAAATTTCCTGTAATACACCAAGTCTCGAAGTTTAATAAATATCTTTAAATGAAAAAAAAAAAAAAGAAACTTAGGAGTAGGGTAAGACGAATTTTTCAACGAGATTCAATCGAGAAGTTAAGAGGAATAAAAAATGACTGCTAAAAAAATACTCAACTTATTTGAGCTAGGAACACACACGCTATTGATTTTATTTTCGAACGAGCAAAAAAACGAAGAACGCATTATACAAAGGAAAAAAAAAATACTAGCTTGAAAATGCTTTCTGCTCCAGGATATTTTGAAGGAAAAAGTTTTATGAAACTCAATGTGAATTTTTTTGTAAAGTTAAATATTTTTATTTGTATATGCCGCTGGGAATGACTTTATATTTGTACTTTCGGAACGTGAGTGTCCTTACTAATATATGTGGCTGGCTCTCTTGAGAATTCTTTTAAGAAATTGATCGGTATGTATAATTTGCTGATTTTAATAAATTTCTTTTCCTTATGTACATGGGTTAAAACGACTTCTCTGCAAGTTACCTCTGTTAAATAAACACTTCTTTTTAGCATAATCTTTTTAGAATGAAACATCTTTTCTCTTGTTAACGTCTTCCACAGTGAGAATATTTTATCTCATATGACAATATATACTTTTCGTTGTAAATGAAGTTACATTTTGTTACATAAATTATTTTTTGGAAAAGTAATGCACATCGTTTACTAAACTTAAGAATGCAATTTTAACATGGTTTTAATCGCAGATGTTAGAAGATATATCTTTAAAAAATTTGAATAATATACCGAAGAAATTAAAAATATGAACTAAATTAACAGGTAATTTATTACAAATATTTAAAAACTATTCGTTCCAATGAAATGTTTCGATAATTCTACTTAGTATTTTAATGCTTAGAATATAATCAAATTTTTAATTCTTTTGTATGATTGATTTATTTTGAAAGGGCTATATTTTCAAGAATATTACAATAAATATGAGAAAAAACCATAAACTCATCAAGTTCATACACCCTCTACAAATATTTATTATGTACACTTTTGTGATACGATATATACCCAGATGGCAATCGAATTCATATCATACATTTTGAAGAAAACAGCTGATGTCCTTAAATTAACGATACCACCACTAAAAGTGTTATTCACAACTTGGTTCTTTTAAATACTCTCGTTTAAAAGCTCTTGATGAAGCAAAAATATACAAATAACTTGCACAATCAAAGTACAAAAACTTATTTCTTGCTTTTCCAACCATTTCGACTGGTATATAACTCGTACTGTTTCACCCAATTGAAAAGTTGGTGAAAACGCTCTTTAGGTCCTCTACTTGGCGAGTTTTTAAAATCACACATGCCATGGCGAAACTTCTACCGCTATTTCAAAGTGAAACTTAATTAGCGACCAATGAAAAAGCTAAAACAAAAGAGTTATTAATGAATATGCGCGAAAAAGCGCATCAAATTCGTGACTTGGCGAAGTACGGGACCTAAAGCGCAAATTAACCGAAAAGTTTATGAACTCGTTTTACCACAAGGAATACACAATCCAAAATTTGTGAATTTGTGATTCTTTTCACCATATCTTTCATATGTGTACTTTTTAAGATATAACTTTTTCAGAATATATAGATCCTTTATGGTAGCTCTATATATTGATATGATTTTTGCAACAATTTGAAAATGAAATCAATATTTCTGACAACTTTAAGATTAAGCATGAAAATGCAGGGGCTGCAGTAAAGTTATGCTTATTATTTTGTTTTCCCAATAATTATTCTCTACTGCGTTAATTATTTCAATTAATGCGAGTTACAAAATCCTTACATTCTTGATGATAAGAAGGATAAAAATTGTGAATGATTCAGCTAAAGCAGATTTTTTTTTATTTCTTCTCAACATACGATGTCGTGCGATTACGCTTTATTTTTTCTTGAAATTAGAAACTTTTTTAATTTTTTTCCGCGTGCTTAGTATATAAACAAATGAAAGTGAATTATGTGTTAAGAGTAACGTAATATTTCAGAGCGTTTTTTTTTTAGATAACAGTTCTTTTTTACTTTTAAATGGTTCATACCACGATATATTTATCACGTCTTTGATGTCATGCGCACAATTATGGCATCAATTAAACACGTGTTGTGGACTTTTTTTTTTATTCAGAAAGGATTTATTTTGTTACGTCATCTGATATTAATTACTGTTTTTTTATTTTTTATATAATTTTCATCTTTTTATCTACTTTAATGCTTTCATACACATTTGCAATTATATGCGGAATACAGTTTGAATCATATTTCTATAAATAAATACGAAATCTAAAACATTCACATAACAAATAAAAAAAAAATAATAATATCGCACATACTTACATAGACAAGCGATGTATAAAAAAGATCGTTGTCTTAGAATGATTTGCCAATAAATATAGTAATATTTTATAATTATAATATTATTAATTATAAATATAAATCTGATTACATTGCATAATATGCCTGAAAGTCTTTTTACTGTATGAATACGCATATAATTGTCCAGTAAAAATATTTAAGGGAAGGTTGAATGTATAATTAACAAATAACGTGTTCTTTGTATATATATAGCTAAATATTAAAGTGAGCATTTCTATGTAAATATAAAATGGTGCTAAAATTTTTCTTTGAAAAGATAAAAGGCATAGATTAATAGGTCAGAAGCTACATTTGAATTATTTTCGCAAATAAAATAAATTGCCTCTGGAATAAATAAAAACATCAAAATCAATATCAGTTATGCAAAGAAGAAAATATTTAAATAATGCAAATATATATGCTTATAGATATACTTACTAACTAAGAAAATTATTATCCAATTTACAAAAGATATTTTATATATATGTACATGCGTAAGAGAAGAATTGTTTTGGCATTACAGTGAGAATAGCCTAATTGCTGAAAATTGTCAGAAGGATTTTTTTTATTAGCCACTAATATTGCTTATTTTTATGAAAACGTCTAAAAAATATCTAAGAAAACTTTTCATTGGCATATCTATTTTATAACATACTTATTTTTTTCAAGCTAAATAATCAAGAAAACTATCAAGATTCCTTGTGAGAAGCGTCATACGGAAAAAGTAAACACAATACATAACTTCCGTTGCTCAACAATGGTTGACTTCAGAATCACTGATTTACACCACGTAGTCAACTTATCAATTAATGAATGGTTCTTATAAGATACTTTAATATTTATCATGTTAATTGCCTTTCGGAAGCCTTTTTATAAATAGTAGATCGAGTTCACGTATTTCAAAGAAGGAAGATTCTCAAACAACTTCCCGTTTATGTGCATGCTAAAGTAAGAAACGAAACATACACCTCCCGTTGTTCAGTAGTAGTTGAGATCGAATAAAATACATCTCGCTCTAATGAGAGCTGTTCTACTAATTTCTGAAGACATTTGAAGAAACATGACTGACATGAACTAAATGTTTCACATTCCCAAATTGATGTTCTAAGACATTATTAGAGATTTTTTGACGACACTTTTAAGGCTTATAATTGTTCAATTCCAAATTTAGGCTCTGTAAATCTGTTTCATCATACCATCTTAATATTTAAGTATAATATCCAACTACATAAATTTCTGAAATACATTATTACCAGTTACTTATTTATTCCTAGATACAGAGATTTTCCCGCGCATCGTACAAATGATACTCGAGTAATATTAAAGCTCACTTTATAGAACAAGTGATGGCAACATACTTAATATCAATTTAACGAGAATGTATAAAAAAAGCAAATAGAATCCAAACAAGATTATTTCTCGCTCTGCCATTATTCATACTTCACACAAAAATCTATCTAGTTTCAAATGAATCGCTCTTTGTGTCACCATCTTCTCCCGTTAACTACCTCCTTGTGGCAATCGATAACGCTCGAAATAGTTAGAAACCACCTACCAATTGGCCATTAGGAGATAGTCAACCTAATTATCGGAAAAGAAGGAATTTCGGCATCCGGGATGCAACGCTTTTCCCTTTTTATAACATTTATTCCCTTTTGCCGTTTGTTTCTGACGCGTCATTGGCTCGGGTGGTCAGCCTGTAATTACCGACAAAAGTGAATTATTCCTTGCATGAACAGCTAAGAAATCAAATAGATAGCCGACTTCTTTGTGTCCAGAAGTTTGCCTTCTAAGTTGTCAAAGTTGCCCAGAAAACTTCTTTCATGCAGTTTTCCTTTAATGTCGTTTTTCCAGAAATTATCTATCGCTTGCGTGTGTGTAATATGTTACCTAAAGTTTTTCCCGTTGAAGTGTTTTCTTCTACAAACAGCTTCACAATTGCTAACTATTGATTAAACGAGTTGCAAGATTTGAAAAGCATTAGTTGATTTTAATGTTTTTTATTTAAGAACTAGCAAAGAGTAATTAATTTTTTAAACATTCTTTTACTTATATGATATTTATAATATAAAATGCTAAAAAAATAGGATATTCTTATATCTTTTTCCTACCATATAAATGAGCTCGAAATATTAAACTGTAATTTACCAATTTTTCTGTTTTATTTCTTTTGTATAAAATATTATTTTCTGCTACCTTAAATAAGTATTCATGTTATAAAGAATGCATTTTATATATTTTTATATGATAATTAAAATCTACTTGCACATATTTGTGATATTTTTATCGCATATAAATTATATTTAGTATAACGTATTATTTTTATAATATAATGTTAATTTTAATTTTCATGGATAAATTCGAAATTAAAATTATTGATAATAAGAAATCAAATTTTAGTATTTTATAATACATAAATTTTAAAGTAAAAAATATATAATTCTAGTTATATACTTTACGATTATTTAAAATGACCCTTAGCACGCACACATATATATACTATATATACATCTTAGCATTTATATATATATATATATATATATATATGTATTTGTATCCAAAACCACTAAACCATAAGCATGAATAAGATGATGATAATAATAATCAAGAGCCGTTATTAAACAGAGAGAGAACAATAAACGTGGTAATTAATCTATTAAATTATTGTTTTTTAAAAGCCATTTTACGGAAAAACATTCATTTAAAAAACGTATAAAGGATGCTTTAATATAGCACGAATTAAATTATCAATTCAAATATACCTAGTATACTACTCCTTGTTATTTTTGTTTATGTACAATAAAATGAAGGAAGTACGTGTTTTTCTGTTATTAGCATAAAAATTTAATTGTCTGTTTTTCTTTTTGAAAATATTAAATATCTAAGTATTTCGTCTATATGGACTTAAATAATATAAAGTATTCTTGAGAAAAGTGAATTTCAAATTCGATCCCTGCCTCAGTTGGCTTAATGTGATACTGATTTTGCGTTTATGTGTTTTTCGCATATTTGTTAGACTAAGAATTAGGAACTTCCTGGTTTCCTTGCTGGGAGCGCAAATGCGAAGGACCATGAAAAACCTAAAAAAAAGCTGCTGTTCAAATGCCTTTCATAAATCTTCAGCATTTACACACACACATTTGTGGTGCTGCGGTGGCCTGGTTGGTTGATTAAGACGTTGTTCTCATTATCGAAAGGTAGTGAGTTCAAATCCCTACCCAGCCGAAGATCCGTCGTGTACTTTAATGGCGTCTGTGGAAAGTTAAATATGTTGTGTTTGCAATGTCCTCCATATAAAGTGATACCTCTGGGAGTT
>JAPDSC010140569.1:0-13020 GCA_026290005.1 Latrodectus geometricus
CAAATTATTTATGTTTTTAGTAAAACAGTTTGCTTCGTCTTCAGTAAAACGTTTATGTGGCCTAATTTAAAAAAAAAAAGACACAATTTTTGGAACTTCAGATACAAGATACAGATACTTTTCATACACGTGGGATACGATAAAATAATTTATTAAGCAGCTGTTGCCATTCCCGGAAACAAAAACTTTTGATACACGCGGAATGCATCAGAAAAAATTATTTCATGAAAGTTGTTGCCATCCCCAGGAATAGAAACTTTTGACACACGTGGGATACATAAAAAATTACTTAAAAGCTGTTGCCATTCTCGGAAACAGAAACTTCATAAACCACGTGGGATGCATAAAAAAATAAAAACAACTCAACTCGAGCAAAAATATCAGTAAAACGAAACCAACAACTCAACTCCACTCGGAGGTCACGTGGCATGACGTCACCTCCTGTCACGTGATCGAATCACGTGACAAAAGGTAAGTGGCACTTCCGCCTACCGGTTTACTCTGCTTACTACTTGTTTTTCTTTACATAATAAAAACAACTTGTTTTTCTATGTTTAATATTAATAATATTTAATTTTAATAACTATAAATGTATCATTAAACTCTGACAAAGCTATAACAGTTAAATTTTTCAGTGCAATATTTAGTAATTTAAAGAAACAGGACTCCCTAATTATGTTTTAATTAATTGTAAATCATTTAATAAGGGACATGAAAAATTATATAAGTGATAAAGATAAAAAGCATCTGAATTTCAGAAAAGTTATGTTTAAAATTTCGTTTAAGAGAAGAATTTTACATAAAAAAATTAGTAAACATTAAAAACATGAAACGCAAGTTTGAATACAGATTAATTAAAAATAAAACAAAACTGTGGCAAGAAGTACTCATCGATATTTGAATACTGAACTATTAATATTTTAATATATGAATATATTAATTTATATGAAACAAAAATATATCTTACCCTTTGGACATTGCTAAATTTTGTATTTCAATCTTTGTAAATATTAACAATAATGTTTCTATAAATTGGACTCAGATATTCAGATTTAATAAGAGTTTTTTACTCTTATCAATCCTTACTTTTTTCTGTAAAATATTATTCTTTATTTTATTTGATAGTGAAAGTATGTAAAAAAACGAACTTTTATGTAAAATCATAATGTACAGAAAAGAGATCTGTTGTACAAAAAAGTTCTGAGGGTTATTTAAAATAACTATCAATTTACAAATTTCCCATTTATTTTTATTGTAAATCAATCAAAATGAAGTAACAAAAGAATAACAATAAATTGTGAATATTGTTTATAAATGTTTAAATTTATCTGCATCTACTCTTCAAAAAATTAAATTTTTGTAAACAATCAAGGATTGATTAAACAAGCAATAAAAATAAACGTATCATAGATTAAACAAAATACAAGAACTCATCAAAGAAATTTATTTCACTTACATTTCGAACTTTGTCATTCGGAGTGAATAATTTATTTATTTATTTTTGTTCTACGGATAATTTTCATGAGCAATTTTACTGTCTGTTTTTTTTTAATTTAATCAAAGAAATCAAGATTAATTTGTTTGTCTCTCAACAGTCATTTTGTAGCACACAAGGGCTAATTAGACAGGGTCTTAAAGTTTAAAGTATATTCCAAACCTCTACAAACATTAAAGTCTGAGGTTTGATTTATATGGCGATGGGTAATGTAATAATCAAGATTTAAACAAATATTTTTCCACTATTATAATATAGTAAAATGAACAAAATGCAGTAAAAATAATTTTTAGAGGAGTTTTGATGATTTTATTTTTATGTTAAATAAATAAGAATTTATTTATAGTTATTTAACAATAGCTGGTTAACTTTTCTATTACAATTATAAAAACTTTTTTACGATTTCAAAATACGGTAGATTTTTTTATATGAGACTAATGTTTCTCTCTTATTCTCAACCCATTGGAAATGTAGATGATTTTTTCAATAAAGCGGTATCTTATCAAGAAAATTCAAATACAATCAATTCTTTTATCAATTGGGTCCAAACTTCAAGTCACTAATGATATAATATTTGAGTAAATAGTCACTTTGTAACTATTCAGAGCTATAAATACTTTACTTATATATGCAAATTATATCAAGTGTCAAATGTGTTGTATTTTATAATATTATGCAAAAAAATTTAAAATGATGCAAAAATTAAGAAAATGGAATTACAAAAATATCTTTACGGCAAATTTACATAATTCACACCAATGTTTCTACCAGGAAATGATTTTGTTAAATTATTTCTTAAAATGTTCTCAATACACTTTTGTAAATGTGGTTAATTCAACCTCTTAATTAAAAAGTTATAACAAGTGATTAAAATGAATAATTTGAAATAAAATGATCATTGCTAAAACATTATTATTTTAAAAGAATTAAGAAATTTGCATTTTTTGCTTGGATAGAAAATTTGAGATACATAATTCTTTGAAATTTAATATCAAAGCCAAAAAGAAGTCAAAGTTTATGAAGTTTAAAAATTAGAAAATGCTTTTATAAATACTTCCAATTAATAAATAATTAAGATTATTAATTTGTTGATAAGAGAAAAATATAAAACAAAATTAGTTATATAAAAATATAAAATTAGTTAAAATTAAAAATTAAAGTAGTTAATAAAGCAAGAATAATTTGCCGAAGACAGTATAGTTATTTAATTTTAGTATTTTCTCAAATTAATTCTTAAAAATGTTTAAAATGTTAAACAATTTATTACTTTCAAATATTAAATTAACATTTATTTTACAAAATGTATATAAGGAAAATAGCTTACATACATGGAGTAAAAAATAGAGAAGTTTTAAGGGATACTTATTTACTTAATTCTTTAAAATACAATTTTTAAACTAACTTTATTTATTTACCAAGTTCTAAATTTATGTGTTCTCTAAGTTAATATATACAGTAATAATTCATAATACTCTCATATATTCATTGCCATATATTGTTTAAAAAATTATCTGGAACATAATTTTCTTAAACATAGTATAAAAAATAAAAGGAAGATTTATATTATAGAGATTTTAAAATGAAATTTTATTTCATTTGCTTAGTTATAATCTTCTTAAAGATTCTCAAATTTAATTTGTACAATTGTAATAATAAAAATAATTTTGTTGTTTCTTCTTTCAAGTGGAGAAAATGATTTTCAAAATAAGATACAAAATATTAAGATTTATCATTGTTAAATTATCTAGTTAATAAGTTTGTTTTCTTAAAAAAAAGGAATGATTAGCATTTGTCAAAACAATCAAATATTCTGTCAAATATATTATTTTAAGGTTTATAATATGAAAAATATCAGTCATATAAATACGATTTAAAAAAATAAGCTGTGAAATAATAAATATTATTTAATTAATAATTCCCTGAAAAAAGTTAATCCAATAAATCAAATTTATAAATTTGTAAAATTAGAAAGCAAACTCAAAATTTACAACTGAAATCTAAAACTTTTTCATAAATTTCCAGTTTTTCTAAACAAAAATTAGTTTAAATTTAATGAAATAAAAATTAATTTCTACAACCACATCTGATAAAATGGTACTTAGCAGAAGCTCACAAAATAAGTTCGAAAGTGTGTTATAGCGCTCTTATTGTCTAGCATATTATCATGAAGTATAAAGCTAATTAGTTTAGATTTATACTTCCTAATTAGAAAATGAAAAATTTAGCAATATTTTCAAAAACTTTACAACTGTGTCTGTGTGAACTTCATATCTTCTCAGTGAATAGCATTTCATGAGATACAGAAAACACAAATTCTTCTTCAACCAGACAACAATTTACTGTCCCCGAGGACCAATGTGCTTTTGATACTCTAAAATACATTCGTCATACACACTTCTTTTTGTGATATTCTATTCCACACTGTTGCATAGTTTCATAAACGCAACCATAATCTTGTAAACTGTAAAAAATAACAGTGTTAAAGCAGGAAATACATATGGTGTTTTCTTTACTTTCTATTTTCTGCATACTAATCTCGTGTTGCATAGTATTTGATGGTAATTCTATTGTATCATATTACACAAATGTGCTGAATTTATTACAGTTTTAAGAATAATAGTAATAAAATAAAATATTATAGTTAAAATTAATTTTTTAAGAAGTGGCAAATTTGACTTCAGTTAATATGCAAAATTTTGAAATATGAAACCATAGTGGTTAAATTATATTTAATGTATATACAGATATTTATTCAAAAGTTAAAAAAAGTATCATTAAATTATTGTATTTTTAGCATTTGTTAAAAAAATTGTATATTTCTAGTTTTTAAAATATTTTTTAAAATTTTTAATGAAAAGAAAACTTTTATTATTTAATATTCAAAAATTTAATTTATACAGCCATTTAAAATAAGCAAGCAGTAGGTATATTTGTAAGTAAAAACAAATTGAAAATGCAATATTTTCCTATATTAAAAATTAACATACGTAACCAAATAATTCAATATTTAAATACTACCAATATGCTTTCTTGTACAAGAATAAGAAATTTTGTTTGTGCAAAAAAATTACTAAAACTAAATTTTTATAAGTTATTTACATTATTTTTTATAAGTTATTTACATTACTACATTTTTTACAATTAAGATTTAACAATGTATTAGCTTTTCTGTAATAATCAGCTTTTGTTTTAAGTTTGTATTAGTTTTCTTTTGGAAATTAATAATTGACTTTTGTATTTGAAGTATAAAAGATTCAATATTTTAACTTAACATTAACTCAACACAAAATATCATGGTGGTTATTGTTTACTATGAATTAAAGAATTTATTCAAAAATATAAAAAAAATTCGTAATATTTACATTTGAAAATATTATTCATATGCATTTTATTAATAATTTTGTTTAAATTTAAAGTTAATATTTTCTTATAATATTATTCAATAGTATTTTTTCTATTGATTTTTAAAAAGCTGCTAACAAACTTTATTTGAAACGACGGAGTTTCTTTAACAAATGCAAAAACATGATTTCTGTCACTAGTTTATACAAAAACTTTCTTTGATAACACTGGTAGATATAATTGGTAAGAAAAATATTTTAAGTTAAAGATATTTTAAAAGGGAGAGAGATATAAATTATGCATGAAAATTTAAATATATAAAAAATTATATATTTTATAATATAATACTTTTTTGAGGATTTTAATTTTTATTTCTAATTAATGTTTATAAGAAGGGAACTAACTTGAAGAGCATAAAATCATATAAACTTAATCAGTATATGAAAAATACAATAATTAAAATTACTTTGGATTTTGGATTTTAAAATTTTATTTTTCTAAAGATGCTTATAACATAGCATTTAATAACATTTTTATTCAGGTAAATCAAATGTGTTTACATAGTTAAAGTAAGCACAACAATATATTTTCTAAATTTAAATAATTTTTATATTGCTGCTTTCATTTTAAATTTTGGCGTTAGTTTTACATTATATATATTAAATTTTGTTGAATCATGCACATTAAAATTAGGCAATATGTTGGGGTAAGAACATTTGAAGTATTTCAAATCAATATAAAATTGATGTATTTTCAAAAATTTATATGTAAAAATATAATAAATATCCTCCATACTTCCAAAAAAATTGTTTTCAAGATTTATTGACCTCTTATTTATTTACTGCATGGTCATAGAAAAAAATAGTAAGATATGAAATATGACCGCACCAATTGAAAATTGCCAAGGTATTTCACAATAAAATTTTCTCTTTCATAAAGTTGACATAAATTCTGGTTTTAAGAAATATTTGAGTAATACTTTATTCTCCCATTCTACATAAATCAATATACGTTTGAGTGCAAAATTTGAAGGTAACTATTGTCTGGAAGAAATCTTTAAAGGAATTAATAAAATCACGTATGAAATCTTTCGCCCTACTGAACCAATATTTTATATTACTTGACAGATTTTACTGCATTATTATTTTACTTTTCAAATTTATATTTAAAGAAGGATTTGAACCCAAATAAAGAATACAAAATAAGCGATTTTAGATATAGTTTTTCGATTTAATTTAAATTTTACATAGGGTAAAATAATTTTGAAATTAATAATAGGGTTTAATCCAGAAAAATAAATTTGTTCATTTATTTCTAGTTAATATATTATTTTAGATATAAATGAATAAGAAAATAATAAATTCCTAATTTAAAGTTATAACTAGCTATATAATTTAAAGTAATAAAACGTTAATTACTTAATTAAAATATTATTTTATAAAATGTGTTTATGAAAACTGCTTGTCAATTTTATGAAAATCATATTTTCTAGAAGAAAGAAACATTTCAGTAATTGTGTGTATAAATTGTGGATTGTAAAATCTAATGAGGAACACATAAGTTGAGCACTTTTAAAAAAAATTAAAAAAAAATTTATTTAATCAATTAATAAAATTAATTAATAAAATTAATTAAAAAGTTAAATAAAAGAATCAGACTTGCTTATCTATCTTAGGAATTTAAGTATATCATTTTTGTATTTCGTTGAGAGAAAAAATTTGATACCTTATAAACACTTTTATGAATTAATTTTAATATTTTATTGATTGAAATTAAAGACGTAAAAGGAAATTCTGTCCTTCCGTTCAATTCTTTGGAATTCAACTCCTTAAGAATGAATATGTATGTGACAAACTAAGAAATTAAAAAGTCCAATCCATATTATTTTGATGAATACAATTTTAATTAATTCATACATTTTAAGCAATTGGCATATTATATAAGGCTACATAATATTTTTCTAATGATAAGAGAGAAATTTATAAGACATAAGTTACTTATTTTCTACTGATCGCAATTAAATATTACTCTCAGGTGTATGCAAGTTCGTCATTCATAGATTTATTGGTCGCTTAATGAGCATTCCCAAAACTCTAATATAAGTAACTTTATGACCCACTTATTTAGCACTCTGACGTTTGTTCTCTTAATTGGGTAATATTTCTTTATTGGTGAGTAACACAAAAACGACTAACTTCGGCACTACATTAATTGTAAGCATATATTTTATCTTATGCTTAGTTGAATTCCTCCACTGGTTCTATAACTCATATTTTTTTTCCTTTCGATGTTATAAATTATTACCGTCATAATTACTGGAGAAAAGAAACTTTCTTCGGTAATATTAATATTATATTGTTGATATATTACCCTGTTTCCATTGACTTGCAAGTTATTTTGAAAGAAAAATGTTTGTGTAATGCAGAATTTTCAGCATCATAATATCTAATTTAGAGGATAAATAATTGTTAATAAAACAAAAATTTTGTTTATCACAGTTATTGGAATAAATCCCATTTTGCTTTTTCAAGAATATTCGTTATTTGAATTTAGGTTTTATAAATACCACAAAATACCCATGTGAAAGAGCATTAACATAATGATATAATCAAGATTATGTTACATTTTGTAAAGGTTTTGTATTTAAATCTCAATTATTTATTAATATCATAAAGTTTTGAAGGGTGATTTCGCATAAAATTTGTTATGATGTAAATGCAAAAATAGAATTGTACATTTCTAAGTTTGTCCAACCAAGTTTGTGTTGCATTTTATTAAAAACTAAGAATCAATCATTAAAATAACGTTCAGCTAAACTATATGATATGTTGAAATAAGTTGTTCACAGTTTATTTGTATATCATTATACGCATCGTTTTTAAGGATATATATTTGTAGAATCTAAACTATTTTTCTTTTAAGGCATCTATGTTAACCGATTGTATTTCAGCATGAAAATTTGACTCTAGAGGAAAATTATAGAATACTTTTAAAAGCGGTATTCTATAACTTTAGTAAGTGATCTAAATGTTTAAAGTCTAAAATATAGTCCAACATATATATCTCGTATAAGGAGACCACAATCAAATTTCTTTGGTCCCCAGCTTTAAATCTTGCCTTTTAATAGCTGTCAATATCTCCACATCAATCCTCTGAATTTCTCTCTTAAGAAAAATTCTTTAATACCCTTGCATGTATAAACACTTTTTCTGTTTTTATTCTCTGATCAACTTAGAAAAAAGACATTTTATTTTTTAGAATGTGCATCAATTTGTTCTGCCTCTTCCTTCTCTTACATCAAGTCTGAGAAACAACTCTAATCTTCTGTAATGAACACCTATTTGCTTTGCCTCATCTTTTCTATTTTTCTCCATCCCGAATTATTTTTCTTTAACTCTTTATTTAATTGTTTGCTTCTACTAGCTGTTTTTTGTTGGATCAACTTTCTGATCATAAGCATTTATGCAAACTCTAATCATCTAGAAATAAGTTATGTTTTCCCTTTTTCATTTAGTATTGGTAAAAAAAAATAATAAAATAGGTTAACATATTTTGTTTCTACCGATAGACAATCTGATTTTCTCGTGTGAATTTTTCTCCGGATTAGAAAATTTTAATTTGCTACGCTATTTTTGTATTTAGTATTAGAAAACATTAATCTATTATTTAAAATATTGGCATGCCATTTATATAAAATGCCATATATCTATTTATAACCTCACATAGCTTTTTCATTTTTTTGAAACTGAATATAAACTACAAAATCCAATATTTATATAACTTATAAAAATAGTACGTGTACATTATAATCCAATATTATCCAAAATCCTATGGTGACATGGATTACATCATGAGAAAACAATATTCAGAGGGAAACCAACAAAAATTGACTAATACAAAAAATAATTTTTTGATAAAAAAATTTAAAGATAAATTTGAATTGTTAAACACAAGTTCTTGAGCAAAAAATGTAAATTTTGAAAATGAGAATGATTTACGAAATTTTAGAAAGAATTTTGATATACAAAAGGAGAATCAGAAAGAGCTTAAAACGTTTTAATATCCGAATATTGTGTAATAATATTGGACAATATTTAGTGGAGAGTAAGAAATATTTACGTACTGCAAGCGAAAAATATCATATACTCCCTTAAAATATAGAAATTTATGCAATGAATCATTTTTCAGATTTTTGAATCTCTAAAAATAAGAAAAAGTTATGAGTTTTAAGAAACTAGTACTCATTAATATGAAAATGCATATTTTTGCTTATTTTGAGGTAAACTATCAAAATCGTGGTAAACCATTAAAAAAAAAAAAAAAAAAAAAAAAAAAAAAAAAAAACTAATGTTTATACATATTTTTGAAAGGTCAACAAGAGTAACATAATTAGTCAATACCTTTTCAAAACTACCAGGAGCCATAATAATTAGCCAAAAATGAGCAGCAGTAAACATATATTTTGTAAGATAATATGCTGGATATAACTACAATTTGATTAATCTATATATCTTATTTACTGTATGTTTTGCAACATGTGCCTAATTATTTCAATAGATACGATACTCCCTCATCACACATGTATTGTTTTTGCTTATCTTGAATTTGGATAAAAATTGTCATTCATATATGCATACATAACTATGCAGGTGAGTGACTTGTAATTTTGAAAAAAAAAGTTAGATGATCTGAATTCGACTCACCTGAGCTCTCCTTGCTATATCTTCATCACTCCCACAGAAAGATTTTAGAGGTAAAAATTCAAAAATCACCATTTTATTTGTGAATTTTTTAGCAGCAAACCATTCTTTTGATTTGAAATTTTCGCCTTTTACTCATACCAAATATACTGACCGAGATTACGTAAATTATTGAGTTATAAAGCATACGATATTGAGATTCTCATTTGACACAATTTCAAAATTAAGTTGTTTAAATTAAATTGGTTATAAAAAGATTTTCAAGAAAATTTTATTTATATAAAGAATTTCTAACAAAAGGTTATATGGGTCAATAAACGTGAAGAAAATCGATAGAATTATTCAATGAATAACCGAATTAATTTCCTAAGTTAAAGTTTTATGAAAATTTCAATAAATTATACAGAAATTTAAAATTATAATACCGATTTTGTTCTTGATTTTGAAGAACTAGAAGAACTGAAATGGGAGTATATACTTTCAAAAATGAAATTACAAAGCAACGATAAAATATTCATAAATGAATTTGCAATTCATGAAAAATTGAAAACTGTTTTGATAATAGTCTTGACATGAATTTAAAATATAAATGCAATAAATTAATGTTGAAATATAATTTTATTTAAAATAATAAAAAAGTTTTTGAATAGTAAAGGTTTGAAAGTTTGATGGCTTTTTTTAAAAAAAATTATCGCAAAAAATAAACTGAACTGTTCTTAAGCATATATAAAAAAAAATTAACAAAGATATTTTCTTATTTTATGTCATTGTTTCACTCTTTAAGAATGTAAAATTTTAAATTGTTGGTTAAATTTGCTTTTTTGAATAATAAGATATGAATTAATGATGAAAAATTTTATTTAATCTGTATAAATACATTGATTGTTAAATTAATAATACATAAAAGAACAAAGCAAAATATACTTAAATTCGAAACATGGAAAACTTTTTGACACAAAAATGAATAATAGTAAGATTTTCTTGTGTATTTTAGTTGCAGTATCATTTAATGTATATTATTTTTTAATAGTTATAAGCGTTATTCATTAATTACTACATGAGTTGTTTTGGAAACATGCAAAAAGTTTTAAAAGCTTTCTAAAGAGATTAATTTGATGAGAAAAGTTAAGCAACATTTGATATACATTAAATGCTTATAACCTAATATTTATTTTAAAAACAAACGCAAATTTTTCATCAAAACTATATTGCAACTATTAATATATTGAGGATTATTTTTTGCGTCTTCTTTTATTACAAACAGACATATTAAGCAAATAAAATGTATAATACACTTTTACGTTAATAATCAAGCATTGGAAAATATAATGAACTATATAAACAATCATTGCTTTACATATAAAATCTCTCCAATATTAAACGTCTTTAATTACATAATGGAAATGTTTCATCAATTATTCAGTCTAAAAATATTCTTGGAAATTTCAGAAGTTATTAAATTAATTAGCATAAAGTGATTTCCTAAATGTTTAATACAATGTAAATAGGCAGTAAGTTAATTAATTTTTTCGTTTTGTGCTAATGATGCAAAAGTAAACATTCGAGAAATGGTTTCTATGAAAGGAAAGTTTAGTACTTTCATTAATATATTTTGAAGAATAAGAAACATCAATTACGAATATAAAACTGCTTGATGAAATTTAAGGAAAATACTTTTTATCTACTTTATTATGCAATTAGTTACAAAAAGTGTAATCCTTTGCAAATTGTTCCAAGTTCTGAAAGTACAAAAGTAAATCATTTTATGGAAAATATTGCTGAGTTTTACAATTTTTAATCAAGGAACATCGGTCTGAAATACTTTAAATGGGAAAGCAATGACAATTTAGTACCAAACATTGATCTGCACAGAGCAACATTTTCTTTCTCTTAATTCTTACATTAATTATTCTACCTAAGATTATGATTTATTGAATGCTGATAATTAGATACATTCGTAATAAAATTGAAATAAGTAATGATTTCTGCTCATTTTATTTCATGCTTATGAATTCTTAAAGAATATTGAAAAGTAAAAAGTGTCACGAATATATTATTATACACTTGATTTTAAAATCTATAATGTAGTTTTCAATATGTTTTTATAATGTTAATATGTAGTTTTTATATAAATAAAAATGTGCATTTTCTAGTAATAAGTTGTAGATTTATTTAAATTAGATAAGTCTTTTTGATCGTACAAGGATGTTATGATGGTAATATTCTCCTTCCAACAGTCAAGCATGGAGGTGGATCTTTCATGATAGAGACAGACATGTCGTGGTTTTCTAATAGACAATTTGTGTGTTAATAATTGACTAGTTTAAGTTCTACCCTATTTATCTCATGATACAAAATTTGTTTTCTAAAGAAGATGAAATTTTCTGGGACCTAATTAATTGGAAAGTGAATGAATGCTTCTGCACTTATATACAATGATGAAAACAAACATGAAGTTAAACATATACGTTGGCTCACACAGTCATACGACTTCAATATATTTAAACTCTTATGATCTATATTAAAATATCCCAATAAGAATCAATATCCTCTTCCAGCATCTTTCCTAAATTTTTGAAATATCTTCAAAATTATATATTTACAACTACATATTTACTACAAAACTACATATTTACTACTACTACAAAACTACATATTTGCTTAGTTTCAATATTCATTCTGCCTCTCATAAGCATTTAATAATAAAGAGCAAACATGGTTCTAAATTGAAGTGGTTTGAGGCACCGCAAAATTAGATCGTACGACTAGAAAAGGAAGTTCTGGTGGATGAATTCAAATTCAAGCTCTACCAGACAGAAGACAGTGTCTGAACTAGACGTATGCCCAGAGAGTACTTTTGTCAAAATATTGTACCTGCAGAAAAGTTTGGCAGAATAGTATTTATAGTCTGGTGATGTTTTTCATGATATGTATAAGGTATCCTTGATCTAAATTCATAATAGTCTCAATACCGACTCAAAGTCTTTTTTTATGTATAAAAATGTGTTTCCTACACCATGGCAATCTTACTGGTTGGATAATTATTACATCCAAGATGACAATTCCAATTGTAATATTGTGAATTCATTCATGGATTGGTATACTGACAATGGGGTGACAATGGACCAATCAGACTGGCCTTTTAAAAGACTAGTCTTAAAAACAACTAACTCTGAGATGAGTTAGATTTCCGAAACGGTTGCAATAACTGAACACAATTGATGAAGAACTTACATGTCACTTCCAAGTCGAGTGAAAGTAAGTACCGTCGTCCAGCGTACAGATACTTGTGGAAAGATTGTCCCTGAAAATTAAGGCTGTAATTGTCTCACTTGGAGACACTACCAACTATTAAGTATATTGAGTATGAAGTATGAATAAATTGTATTTATCTCTTTCAATACAAGTTCACTTATTTGTAGAAAGCATATTACACGTCAAAAGTAGTGCGAAACCATAAAGGAGTCTTTGTAAATATAAGAT
>JAPDSC010140575.1:0-10106 GCA_026290005.1 Latrodectus geometricus
GCTAAAGGAATTTCACATTTAGCATACATTTATGACATAATCAAAAATTTATAACAATAAGATAACATCATTTTCAGCTAACATCTGAAAATCATGTTTCAAGATGAATGTGAACCTCACGATTCCCCGCCGAGCATACCTATCTGGAACGCTGTTTTTAAGATCAATTGGAAGATCACGACTCACGAGGTGTTTTAAATACTTTGAAAGCCGGGCTAAAGTCTGGAGAAAGATAAATAATATTTTTCTGTCAAATAATTTTTTTAACACAAAAGCTCATGCACTCCATCTTGCGTACAAATTGTGGGTGAATATAAAATTAATGCGTGACTAAAAGCGACGCACAAGCCTCTTTCTACAAGCTTTATCAGGAAGTCTTCACCATACGTCCTGGGTCAAAATTTTTCAAAAATCACATTTATCATTTTTCAACATTTACAATGTTTTACAAACAAGTTTAATTTGAGTTCGGAAATTTTAATGTGAGCTTAACAAACTATTTAATTAATAAATAAATTATTTAGTATCATGTATTTTATAGAATTTTTATTCGAAAACTGCTAAGCAAGTTTAGTTTTAAGTTATTAACGTACGTTTTTTACCAATCAACTCGAAGTTAATAAATAAGTCTATTATTTTATTTTTTCTTTTGTGTATAATCAAGCTAATTATTAATTTGTGTAGTTTTTGTATTCTTATTTACAACTTTATAAATAATAATCATTAACACAGAAATTATATTATACGAAAAATTACTGTCTCAAAAATTTATCTTCACTGATTAAATTCATTTTTTCTGACTTACAATTTAAGAACTACTTTTACATAAGACTAAAAAAAATATTTTTAAATATTTTCAAGTTTAATCTAGAAAAATATGCTTCTTCTTAATTGGGAAAATAACATATTTCCGGAATATTTTAGATTTTAGAAAAGTTGTTTTAAAAATATGTTTATAGTTTAAGAAATATCTTAATTTAATTTAAGGAAAACAAATTTTATTTAAAGGTATCTTTATTATAGAAAGAAGAAAGATAAATGAGTTTGTAAATTTAAAAGAAACTAATTAAATAAAATATTTTTAAAAAGTTTCAAAAATTCAATTGTGTTTGTCGAGCTTTCAAATTAATCCTTAACTATCAATGAAAAATATTTTGCTGAAATTAAAATATATTTTGATAATTGAAAATATTTTTGCAAGAGCTTATTACAAAAATGTCTCTAATTCTTTTCAGTTTGTTTTAAGAATCTCATCACGTGTTTTGGAAGAATTTCGAAGATTTATTGCATAAGTAAAAGGAAGAAACATCAGTCTTTTAAATTATTTTATTAATTATGTCTTGAAAGAGCTAATGAATTTGAGGAATTCACCGGCTTTAAAAGAGCTTTATAAATATTAATATGTGCAGTAAATTATTATTTATCCATTCTACCTCTATCTGCATGAATAAAATGTACCAAGTTAGAATATATATATATATATATATATATATATATATATATATATATATATATGTATGTATGTATGTAATTTCAAGATCAAGATAAACAAAAGAAGAAACTATACAATTTAATAGCAATAAGAAAAACGATATAATGCAAATATAAATAGGAAAAAGGCATAGAGACCACGTCTTCATCAAGATTGAGATGGTCAATATGCAGATAAGGCATCGCCCTCCTGATGAAGAAGTGATCCCAATGCTTTTTCAAGCTATTTATATTATGTGTCAAACTCAATTTTGCAGATTATATTAAATTTAGAATGTGTAGGCGGGCCAGATTCAAATAAAAAAAATGTATATTGAATTATTATAGCATTTTATTTATTTAATCATATAGTATATAATATACGGTTGTTAAAAATCACATCATATTTATAAAAAAGGGTTATTATTTTGACCTCGAGGATCCAGATACCTGACTTCATTTGTTTCTAACAAGCTCTTTGATGTCAGGTGTCATATTCGTTGTAGTTATTTTAAGAATTAAATGAAATTAAATTTTAAGAATTAATAGGAGATGTTCATTCGTAAGTCCCGTGCAGTGTTTGTTCTTATTAATTTTTATGAGGGAAAACATCTGCTCACATAAATAGATGCTACCAAACATGTACAGAATACGTACAGCATGCTTTATTAATTACGGGTATTTATTCAAACTCTTGAAATATTGTGTATAAAATGTAAGAGGGCTTATCTCGTTAAATTTTTCTTTCAAAATACAGTCCGATTGAAGATTTATCAACTCTATTTTCAAATGAAGTGGTGCTTGTGAGGCTACAAAACTGAATAGATAGTTGAAAACTGGGAATTCCGTTTCATTCATTTTGTGGAAGTCTTCTAAAACTTCCGTAGATGAATCAAGTGAAGTCTAAATTCTCTAAAAACATGATTCTTCTTTCTGTGATCCATTGCGATCGTGGGCCAAATTGTATCTTTGACATGACAGTTCTAAATACTCCAGAAGTGTGAAAAATCAAGTTATAGTTTTATTGAGATAAGTTTTACAATAATTAGTAGAATACCAATTGCTAATATACTATCAAATAGAGAATGATTTTATATAACTTTTAACATTAATTACAAAGAAAATCATGAATTATTTTGAGTAGTCTTGAAGTATAAATTAGCAGAAAATTCAACATGGTTTTCTTGGGTTCCATACAGTATTAATGTTTTTCTCTAAATTTCAAATAAAATGGTAAATTTAAGGATTCAAATTTTAGAATTTAAATATTTTATATAATTATTATACTATAAAACCATTAAAATAGAATGCATTTTAATCAATTATTTAGAAAATTAAATTGAAAAACATGACATGCCAACTTACTTTACTAGATCCGTTATTTTCTTCAGATCGCGGACTGCTGAGAGTTCCATTGCTCAAAGGAGGTGTCTCTAAAATGAGTAATTTCAATAGTTAAATAACTAACTCTAAATAGAAGATGATCACTGTATAAAATCTGCATTTAAATATTGATCTCGCAATAAAAATATAATCAATAAATGAAGAAATATTTTTAGCTTAAATAATCTTGCAGAAGAATTATTAAAGTAAAATAATGTTAATTTTATAACCATCAAAACTTTTTGATCATCTAATCAACTACAATCTAATCTAGTACAAAGGCACAAACTTAATCTTTTAATGAAAACTCAGAATTTTTGTAAACTATATGTAAACTAAAAACATACTACTAGTTTACAGTAAGAAAAGGAAATTTTAAGTAATGAGAACAAAATTACTCCTGATGTATTTTCGTTAGAATTTCCAACAAGAAATTGAGTAAAGTCTTTTAACATGTGGCATTTTACATAGTTTCTTAAATGCTTAATCAGGAGAAACTCTTTTTATACATTCATTAGGACGTCGAAGGCAAATTTAGTTTCCTTGATGCATTTCTTCTTAGAAACTTTTATAACTAATTTTGCAATTTTTCGATAGTGATGTATTTTAATTAAAGGAAAAAATGACAAGCAATGCGAACGAAACTTGCCCTGACTAAAGACATAAAAAAAAATTAAGCAGTGAATTTAAAAAAAAGAAACATTTAATTTTTCTCAAATTAGTTTAAGCAGCTAATTTGGAAAAATTTATGTTTGGTTAAATTTATTTTTAAATTTAAATTCCTTTACATATTTATATAGTGTCTGAAAAGTTTCCTTCATCATAATTTCTTCAATGTAGCCTTACAGATTTGTACACAAAAACATAAAGAGGCTAACATAAAGGACTTCATATTTTCTATTTCTTACATAAACATATCTTAATAAAAATGCTGAAAATTTTAAGAAGCTTGAGGGGATAGTTGAAGAAATATAAAAGATGCTCTAATAATTCAAAGGAAATTGCTCTGTTTACTATTCAGGTCTTCTCATAGTTTGTTTTTATGAATCGGATGACTTAGAAATTGCAACATAAAACAAAAAAAATGAAGTTTTGTAATCAAAATAATTTTCCCCGGGAGAAATCAATATTTTTGGTATGAATTCCAGAAGGGAGTTCAATAGATGACAAAACATAATTTTACTCGAAGAAAACTTATCAAATTGTTTAAAATTATATTTGTCTTACGTGTTAAGCATAAAAATAAATGTACAAATATTATATTGTCACAAATTTGTTTACTTGAATAAGTTCAGTTTTTAGAGAATGGATTGATATTTTTCTATTCTAATAATTATTATTTCACACATTATGTAATTTTGTAGAATAGTAAAAAAACTACATACTCAATATGCAAATATTCAATGAATTACACTACAAAAACTAAATCCAGCTATCATCTTTCTACAATCAAACAAAATTTTTTAAAAAATGAATTGTTTTTAAATATATGTTTTTTTTTTATTAAATTTCAATTTTTAAAAATATATAAAAAGAAAACAAGGCGTAAATTCTTTATATCAAATAAAAAATTAAATGGTTAGAATAAAAGAAAATAACACTTTTTAAATTACAATTTAATTAATATACGTATAAATTAATATAATAATTAATACAAGTTAAGAAATATTACAATTTAAATAGTAATTTAACAAATTAATATAATATATTAATAATATTAATATAATTGCAGTTTAATTAATATAATACTTAAAATATAAAATTTAAAAATGAATTGTTTTTCAACAAATGTTTATTTACTAAATTCAAATTATTAAAAATATATAAAAAGAAAACAGGGCGTGTTTTCTTTATATAAAATAAAAAAAATAAATGGTTGGAATAATAGTAAATTACACTTTTTAAATTACAATTTAATTAACATATGTGTATTAACTAATAAAATAATTAATACAATTTAATTAATATATACTTTTTGAAGTACAAATTAATTCAATATTACATAATAATTAATATAATGTTAAAATGTATTCAATTTATAATATGAAAGGAATATTAAATCACCTTAACTAGTAATCAACTGTGCAGAATAAATTTAAAGATTAATAGAGAAAATTTTATCTTTAAACTTTTTCCCATGAACTTAATTTATTTTTTAATTCATAATGGAAAATTACTTTCACAATTAAAGTACATATATTATCTTATGTTAGGGTTTTGTTTCCTATCAGTTAAATCTTATATTTTGCATTATAAATATTAGTTTTTTGTTTTTAATGCAAGTCGATACATTTTCATCAAACTAATGTTATATTAATAAGAAAACGCTCATAAAAGATTTAAGAACAAACATCGAAAAACTTCTTGTTTCCAAATTATTATAAATAATTTTATTTTGTTGTTTTCATTTCTGCTATTATATTTCATTGAAACTTATTAAAGATTTTCAACATAGCTATTTTTTTATCTATAAGCTACAGGTACATTTTGTATGGATTTATCTAGGCTTATACACACAGCTGTGTGTTTCATTATTTGATTCTTTATTACTTTAAAGCATCTATTATATAAAAGGCAATCATCCCTTAAGCTTTTAATTTATGTTTTTTATTACTCTTTAGTAAAAAGAACTCTTCCAAAAAAAAAAAAAAAAACAGTTCTATAAAATAAATTTTTACCGAAACTATGCAAGAGAACACAAAAGAATTTTTTAATTGTTTTACAATAGGATGTTAAGGAAAAAATAAATGCTTAAACAGTGCTATAAACTTATTTTAAAAATATTCTATAAAATTAATTTTTACCGAAACTATGCAAGAGGACACAAAATAATTTTTTAAATTGTTTTACAATAGGATGTTAAGGAAAAAATAAATGCTTAAACAGTTCTATAAACTGCTTTTGAAAATATATCTGCAAAGGTTTAATTTTAGCAAAATTTCAATTACTGAAAAACTTATTTTTATCATAAAACTTATATGAAAACTACTAGGTGCAAAAAAGATGTATTTAAATTTAATTACAAATTTAAGGACGGCTGCAAAAAGTAAGTTTAAGCGTTTGCATTTTTTGTTTAAATTTCTGATTAATATAAAATTTGTCTTTAAATAATTTCAAAAGTAATTTTTTTGTAAATGTAAATTTGTCAGAAAACTCTTATATTGCAATGTATATTCTTTAGATTTTAGTCTATTTTGGTACACACTTATCAAAAACTATTGCAAATTTTAAAATGTGTTTTCATTAATTTTACTAAATTTTTCAATTACCTTAATTTTGGGTTGTTCGGAAAGTAACTACCTGTATCAAAGTAATTGTTTTTCCCACCTGAATCAGTTTTTTTGTTAGTTTAGGAAACCAACTATTTTATGAGTATGAAATCATGATACCACAAGAAAGATGGTATAATTTATTGGACTAGAATTGACAGTATACAATTCAAAAAAAAATTATTTGCTATACATTTTTCATTTTCATACAAAACGAAATAACATTACGAACAACCCAGTTAATAGAAATTATAAAAACATAAAATAAAGCTTAAATATTTATGGTATGATATTTTACATAAATATAAATCGATTTTAAAATTCACTCTCGCTTTGTTTTCTAATATTTATTTTTATTAAATATACATTTTATAGTTACACAGAAATCAAAATAATATTATTTAGAAAGAATAGACTATAGGTACATTATAATGAAAAATTCAGGACCAATTAAAATTATTAAATAACTTATGAAAAATTTATGTATACTTTGTTTTATCACAAGTAAACTAATGGCAACATTAATATTTGACTAAGACATATTTAAAAGCACTTTTGAGAAAGATTTGATTGCAGTATTTTGAAACTTACGAAATTACATTATTTAGCTTTAAAATGCCCTGAGTAGATAGTATCCTTATGAAGAAAAAAAGATTTAAAACATACAAACAAATTAAGCATACCAAATTTTAGAAATATTAAATTTTGATCCAAAGATTTTAGATAAGCGTTAAGTAAACATTTTTAAGCTAATGTTTTGTCATCAATTTAATAAATTAATTATTAATATATATTCCTTCATATATCTTTGATGCAGTAGTTAATCAAAATTTAACTATCTAAAAATGTACACGACATAAAAATTAACAATAAAATAAATGAATTTCATAGCTAATTTGTGAATGGATGTGAATTTTTTAGTAAATTTTATTATTTTCAAGCACGTATGTGCTATACTAAACAGTGTTGTAGATATAATCCTTTTATTAATTGTAAAAATTTAAAAATATTTTTAAAATAAAATTCTTTTATCAATAACTCTGAAGGCTTTAACTCGAATTATAATTTGTTACATGACTATTAAATGGTATATTTCTTTTGAAGAAAGCCTCATTTTTTATATGTACAATATTAAAATTACTTTTTGCGTTTGTGTATATGTAAAGAACTACGTTTACAATGATGATAATTCTTTTGATTTTATGTAATTTGGGAAACTTTTTCGGTAAAAATATAAATTTGCAATTTTTTTTTCGCAAAACCTGCCTACATTTAACATGAAAACCAAATTAATTAAATTAAAAAGTACAATGATATGAATTTAATAAGTATAATTATTACAAGAATTAAAAGTTTGTTTTTAAGAAACTGAGTGATTAAAAAATCATTATTGCTTAAATAATTCATATTATTCTCCTTACCATTTTAAAATACTCGAGTATAATTTTAATAATATACGAATTCTTGCAGGCTAACTATTTAAACACTTTTCTAATAAATATTAGGAAAAAATATGAAATTTAAAAAGTATTTACGAACATTTGAATAATACATTATTTCAAAAATTCTTGGAAGAAATGGATGAAAATGCATTAATGCCACTCACGTCTAACCGGTGATTTTCCTTTTATTCTGCTCGCGGTGTTTGCTAAGTAATTAGCGTTAACTTTGTGGCACCTTTTAATAACTTCTTCGAGATTGAGATGTTCAGGATACTGGGTGTAGTAGTCCGCCATCTTTCCTTTCTGTAGAAAAAAGGTAATAAATTTTTATAAAAAAAGAAATAGTTACTAAGCAGATTTCTAAATTTTACTCTCTCAGTTCTTTGTACTTCATAAAATACTTCACAAAGTAATTTACCGAAGCAGCAGCTCTGAACAGTTTCTTTCAAGCATTCTTTGAAAAAGATATTTCATCTCATTAATTTGTAATATCCTTACCCTTTTAGAAAAGTAAAATGATAAAGAAATTATCTCTATTTATTTAATTTAAGTGGATACGACGATTTACTTTCTATGCATTTTTATTTAAGTTCAAAAATAAAAGCTCCAAATATAAAGATAAGTCCTTAAATTTAAAATTTATGTTTTGCTAATTGTTTCTTAATACATTCTATAACCAATTTGGTGATATTGTAAATAAATTGTAGGATTATGTAAATATATTTTAAATACATTTCAAATTAACAACTTACTAGCTGTTTATATATAAATCTCCTAAATTTTACTGCTAATAAGCACTTAGTTTACTTTGAAATATCTTTCAATGTAAGCAGAAAAAAACATTAATTTAATTAATTTCCTAATTAAAAACAAAAATCTATTATTACATGCATAACTAAGTTCTCTAGTGCTTAATTCTAGTATTTTTATGACAGCATCTAATGTAATCATCAATCGATAACAATTATTAGATTAGGAAGGCATCAAATATGCCTATGAAATTTCAAAGATATTTTCTAAAAATTAATGAAACAGAATTACTTCCTGTAAAAAAATTACCAAGCTTTTATTTGTCCTTAATCAGTAGAAACAATTTAATTCAAAAGAAGAAATTTATTAACTCCTTTTTTATTAATTATTTTACTAAAACTTATTTATAGAATATTCATCCATATACATATAATAAATATTTTCTGATTAATATCGTAAAATGTTAACATATATCATTACAGAAATGTGACTATATATAATTATTATTATAGAAAAATGCATTACAAATGTAGCAAAAATTATTATTAGCTGACTTAAATTTTTCTCCACAAAATTCTTAATCAAAATCAAAAAGTAGCAGTCTATGTTTTTAATCTTTAACTTTAAAAGAATAAATTAATATCCTTTAAATTTGTGCTTGACAGTTTTGTATTCTGTCACAATGAAAACAGTTTAAAAGCTGAAAAACATATCGCTGATTACTTGAGAAAAATATTTAGTAAACTAAGAAAAATTAAAAAAAAAAAAAAAAACACAGAATAAAGGTATGTAATTTCCTTTACAATATATTAACTGATCTAAAAAAATAAGATAAATACTTTCTCTAATATTTCAGAACTGCTTTTTGATTGTCAAACTAAATGATATACTTCATGGAATACTTTAAAAATATTTTTAAATAATTTGGAAACATACTTGAATACAAAGATAACGGTCGTGAATTACCAATAACAATTCACCGTAGTTACTTATTTTCATATGGAAACTTTTTCAAGTACATTTTAAGTATATTTTATGTGCTTTTTTATTGCACTACTTTTAAAAAAAGAAAAAGTTTAGAATACAAAATTTAATTTTCTATATTGTGCTTGATTTAATAAACTGTATGTAACAAACTTTAAGTTTTCATCCAAACTTATTTACATTTTATTGATGAATCATTAGAAAGCTATAATTGTTATAAAATAATAATAATATTCGTTACTACTTCATAAGGTAATAATCCATTGAATATAGTAATTGAATATATAATTCATTGAATATAGTTATTAAAAAGAACTTCAAAGTGGTACCTATATCAAAAGTCTTTTCACATTTCTAATATTTAAATCATTCCTTCCACTCATTAAACCTTACGTACCCTAATAAAATTAACACATGTTGTATTCACATAAACACTAATGTTGATTCCTGTTTGTAATTAAAATATCTAGCAAAAATAATATTTTAAAACAAATATTAGTTTGGGGAAAAAGTTATCCGTTATTTTTTCGGTAGACGTCTGTAGTGATCGCTATCTCGTGAGGTATCTATCAAAAAATTTCAAATTTATACTCATTGGAAAGGTGACATTTGACACTAAAATATTCTCTTTCGGTTTTTTGTTTGATTAATTCAGTTATGAGTACAAGGTTTTAAAAATAGAAGACAACAAACAGAAAATTCGATACATTTTAGTTTTTCTTTTATAATGGCGAAAATGCTAACCAATTGGCTAAAATTGTGAAAGGTGTTTATTGTCCTATATATGACTGTAACTGGTTGTTACAGT
>JAPDSC010140589.1:0-10587 GCA_026290005.1 Latrodectus geometricus
GGAATCTTATAAAAATTTCGATTGACATTGTCATGTTTAACTAATAAGTATATATATAAGTAGATAGACTCGTAGTAACCATAATTGAAATTATTATTTAATATAAAATTTTGCAGGATTTCTTAATTTATTTTGATTGGCTTTCAATTACTTTCGAGCATGAAAGCTAATTTGATAAGGATTAATATTTAAAAAAGATTAAAATTAAAAGGATTAAAATTAATAGGGAAATTTTAAAAGGGATAATATTAATATTTCAAACTGACAACAAATATCCTCATTCAAAGTGGGAATAGAAACAAAATTCTTCTTCAAGTTCATATATATTTTCATAAATATCAAACTTATTGAATGAAATTGTTTGTTCATATTTCAAATACAATAATTAAAGAATAACTGTTATTGAAAAAAAGAACAGTTTAGATAAAATCGAAAAATTTTATTTTTTCTAGGGCATAAAAATTAGCCAATACATTTTTTCCTATCTTTAGAATAATAAGAATGTTGTTTTCTATCAAAATACTAGAATATAACACCATTAAAAGTGTGAGAGAATAAATATTTAACTTTAAGAAGAGAAGAATTAAATTTGAATTGAAATTCACCTCTGAAATGGAAGCCTGATTATTTTCACCGATATAAATTAACTTAAAATATACTTCATAATGGAAATATTGACTTCAATAGATTATCGATAAAGAAATGAATTTAAAGACTTTAATTCAGACGTTATCTTAAGTCTATACAGGATTGTCATATCATTAAAACATTCTTAACACACAAAATATTAGTCATAAAATCATAGTATTTACAGAAAGTATTCAAACAAATATAACTGATTTAAAAATTTTAATCTTACAAGAAAATAACAATTTTTATGCTTCCAAGCTTCAAAAGATTGAGAATCAAACATTTCATTTGAAGAATTTTAATCGAATTAGTAAATGAGAAGTTAATACAATAACATGCCTTGCCAATTAAAGAGCATTAAAGACAATTATCTTTTCGTTCAAATTACTTTTTTCGAATTTTATTTCCCTAAAATTAAGAATACTTCCCCGTACCTTTTTCGCCAAACACAAAAATCCCATTAAATTCGATTTGCCTAATGTAACTTTAAAGATAGAGGACACAAGTTGAAAGATAACGAATCACGGCTTACGTATTGGATTTTTAAACGTGTTTTTTATATGTATATGTCGATTCCTATGCTTTTAGTATTAAATGAGGACTAATTTTAATCTTGATTATTTCATCAACATTTTTACATTTCAAAATAGATAATGTTTCATATTTACCTGTAATAATTACTATGTATTTAATTTTGAGTGTAATTCCTTTCTTTTTTATATAAATTAAAAGAGAAAGTGACGGTTGTAATGGTTGTCAACAAACTTTCCAAATTGATATTCTCAATACCATTTCTTTGTATATTTCTATAATAAAATTTCAATCAGAAAAATACTTTTTCTATCTTAGCTTAAAAGTTTCAATTTAAAATTTGTCTGATGTTAAACATTAAACTTGGTAGAAGTTTTTGAATACATACAAGATTTTTTAGAAATGGACTAAAATGAGAAATTAACAATTGTGAAAATTGACAACAAACTTTCCAACTTGATATTCTCACTATCATTTACTTTGAAAAATATAGTTTTAACGAGAAAAAATATTTTTCCTTATATTTTTTTAATTTAAAAATTAATCTGTTTTTAAGCATTCAACTCGGTAGAATTTTTTTTAATATATATGCGAATTTTTAGAAGTGAACTAAAATGAGAAAATTACAATTGTGAAGGTTGTCTACAAACTTTCTAATTTGATATTTTCTATATCATTTCTTTGTAAAATACAGCTTCAACAAGAAAAAAATATTTATGAACTTAAAAGTTACTCTGGTATTAAACATGAAACTTGATGAAAGGTTTTTTGAATATGTACAAGAATTTTTATAAATGAATTTTCTTAGTTATGAAATCTACTTGAATTATACGATTAATTTGTGGTAACTTGTGGAAATACTTCGTAAAACTTTTCTAGTTCAGTAAATTTTGGTTTCATTCCATAACTGCTTTTGACATTTTTTAACTATATTTTTATTACTCCATGTTCTAAATGTGAGGACGGACGTGAGATAATTTTGATTTTTATAAAGTATTTATTCTAGTTTAATGTATTTGTAGAACTATTTCATAAGAACAGTTCCCATAATAACCATCACAAAAATAGAAAATTTATACTTTTTTCTAATAAATGAGATTTAAGAATGTTAAAGAGAAATAATAACTTTCACTGAGTATATGATTTCCATGCAAAATATCCTTTATTTCATAAAAATTAAAGTTGACTAAATTTTTGCACATATTTCTTCTATTCCTTGATATGTGTTGTTGTTGATGTCTTGTGCTAGAGCTAGGCTCCCAGTATAAGGTGTCCTGTTCCACTTTTTCAACTGAACCATATAAAGTAGAACTTCCTCAGTACACACATACCATAAGTACCCGTTTACAGGGTAGACAACCATTCACAATCAATTTATACAGGAAAGGGCAAAAGCAATAGAGAGAGAAAGTGCATCCATGCCTGAACCGGGATTCGAACCCAGGACCTCACTATCCGCAGTCAGGCACACTGACCACTAGACAAGGTGAGTGACATTGATATGTGTAATAATAATAAATGTTGATGTGCCTTCGTAAACTCTATACACATGAAGGATTATGATATATTCGAACATTTTTTAAATGATTAAGAAATTTCTCTACAATATATTAACTATAATTAATTCTTTTCATAAATTAAGGCTGATATAAAAACATTTCAATGCACAAAAAAGAAACTTTTTGAATTAATTTAAGATTTTTTTATACATTTTATAAATTTTAGAGAAGAACTTCATCAAAAAATAAAAAGATAGGAATAAAATTTACTTAGAACCAAAATGATTCATTGAATAAATATACAAAATTTGTTTACAATGTTTGGGTTTTAATCGGCTAATTGAAAATCCTATTAAAAGAAGTAATATTTACATTTTTCACATGTTTGCATATAGCAATATTTTCTGAAACATTACGAAATGAACGCAAATTAAAGCATGTGTAAATTTGACTTGAAACAAAATAATTCGTACAACAGGGAAATTTACATTTATATCTAAGAGGATTTCATCAAATTAAAATAAAAGACACTGCTGGTTATTTCATGTCTTAGATCAAATATTTGCTTACTTAAGCCAAGAAAGGCAAATAATGTTTGATTTATATATTAATTAAATTATTTATTTTCTCAATAATAATAAAACACAATCATGTTTTAGTAATTTACTTGGTTAAAGCTTAAAGTAATTAGTAATTGCGAAAATGCACATACAGTGAAAAAGTGATATAATAAATATATTTATAATAAAAGTTGTATTCGACGTGTGCAATGTTAAAAAATAACGTATTAATTTTTCTTTCTCCTGATCTAAGTGTAACCGTTAAAAGTGTGGAATACGTTATTTCTTAGAATAACTAAGTACTTCGTGAGAAAATAGACTTAGCTCAGTTAAAGTACATAAAATTATTGAAGTCTGCGATTTAACTAGATATTCCATAGAATAATGATTATTTGGTATTTAAAGTATGGAATATGGCAGTTGAAATTTATTTCAACCGGTTTTGACTACATTTAGTCAGTTTTGAATCTTTTTATAACTGCTTTGCCATGACATGTGTGTTTACGATTCATTTCTTTGCTTTTAGACATAGAATTTAGATTTATTTATTCTAGAGTTTTATAATTCCGAATATTAACAAATATTTTTCTGACCTGTTTTCAACGAATAACTTTTGCCAGAATGGGAAACCAACCGGTAAATAAGAATATTTCGCGCAAGAGAGATTTAATTTTTATTAACTAAGCGTATGAGTGTAAAAGAAAAGAAAATAGTGCAGATCTTACTCGTAAAAATTTTTATTTCGATAGCCAATGTAAAAACTGCTAAAGCAGCACAAAAAGAGTACCACGTTACTATTTTTTTCTCTAACGATAGGATATCCTTGAATTATTGTCAAGAATTCATAAAATAACATTGACTTTTTTTTATTTCTTACTTTAACCGTACATTATCAGTTATTTTATATAGTAACAAGATAAAGTAAGATCATTTTTTTAATCTATTATATACTTTAACTGACTTGTATAGCTATTGCTTATGAAATAACTGAATTATACACTTTATCAGTAACATATATATATATAGATAGATAGATAGATAGATAGATAGATAGATAGATAGAGTCAACGTTTTAAAAAACACATTTGAAAATTGATTCTAAAAATACAGAAGGTAACAGAAACATTCACCACATTCTATTTAGGAAACCATATAATTTTATGTTATCATATTTAAAAATTAGCCACGAAGTTTACCAACAGATGGGGTGTCCATGAATTGTCTTTTTAACATCTATTTACATAAAGTAGTTGTTATTTTATGTCATATAGCTATTTTTTTAATCAGCCTATAAGTTAAAATTTCAGGTTTTCTAATAAGTTCATATTGATTTAACGTTCAATGTACATTTTTTTAACACGAAAGCTAATTAGACCGGGTTCCTACGAGATGGTATATTTTGATGCTTTTATTTATTTTTTAAATATATAGATTGTTTTTTTAGAACATAAAGTGTTAAATCTCTATAATGTCATTGTTGCAGATATTCTATTTGATTAAAATATAGTAATGATAGTAAATTCATATGCAAAAAAAATGATATGAATAAAAAGCTACGTATTTTCTATTCTTACATTAATTTTATAAGTTATGCAGTTATGTACTTTTAAAATATTTTTGCAACATAAATTAATATGGGATGAAAATACTAATACCATTCAGAAACATTTCATAAAATTAATGTTTTACCAATTCTTTATTGTCAATCATTAATCAAATTCTTGAATCATATTGTATTGAGGAATTTGTGAATTGAAATAAATACATTCCAAATAATATTCATCCAATTTTATTATTTTTAAAAATATAGGAATGTAAGTAAGGAATATATTGCCTGATGAGTAAATTTCATAATCATACACAATTAATTGATCGAAAATCTAAAATATTTCCCAAAACCTAAGAGCGTATTCTAGAGAATAAACATATTCTTTAACAACATATATAAACATCATTTGCATGTATTCTTAAGACTGTCGGTTGTTTAATTAATTTAATATACTTCCCAAAAACCAACATATGTATTTATAAAGAATATGCTTTAAAATGATTTTCAGCATTTGAAAGTCACTTCGTAGAATCAGTTTATAGTATTCTTTCATTTATGCTCTTATCTATATGATTTTTAAAAAAAAATCGTCAAGAATCAGAATGTACTTTATCTTTAACAAATATCTTCACAAAAATCAATTTAGTTTGTACATTTTAATTAGATTTAGACATCCGTAATTGAAAATCTGAGCTTCAATTTACATATCTAATCCATCAATTTACAGTGTAAGGTAAATTTTTAAATCATAAGAAAACTATATACTCTGATTAAATATTTGCTGAAAAAATTATAAAAGTTCTATAAAGTCCTTTCTTAATCTTCTTATACAGTATTTTATTTTTAATAAATATTTTTTCTCAGATGAATCTCATGATATTTAAGTATTATTATGAAAAAAATCAAATTCTCAATTAAAAAAACTTTGATTGATATTTCCACAGAATAAAATAGAAAAAAATAATAAAAAAAGAAATTATTACAATATGATTATAAATTTTTTTTCGCTTAGAAATAAAATGCCTAGAAGAATATATTTATTCCTCCAAGCAAAAAGAAATGCGTTTAAAAAACAAAATACGCCTCTATACATAAAACCTTCTTTTATCAAAATATTTTATTTTCAAAATGCATAAATATCCATTATTGATAAATGGTTTGATAAATTTAATTAAACATATTCTCTAGTTTTTTTTCAATAAAAGTTAATATCATAAGTCTTCAAAATAAAAATCTGTATTTTTGTTATAAGCAATTTTAATTTAAAAAAAAGTTTAAATAATAATAATAAACTGGAAAATTCCATATTTACATTTGAAAAATTTTTCGCCAAAATTTCGATTTTGCATCTGTAAATTTATAAAGTATACAGTAATAAAGTGCACAAAACAAATCTCAAATACGAGATAATCAATTAAAATTAAATTATGATAATTTAAAAAAAAAACTAATTGGTGATTATGTTTTTTAAATCAAATCTTTAACACTACGGTATTTTTAACAATGTTGCTTTCTTATAAGATTGAGAGAGAGAGAGAAGCTTTCTTCTAAGGTAAACTGAATAAAAAGTAAGAGGAATTCGGGGTAACTATTTCCTATAAAATTGAAATGGTTATATTATATCTACGGATATATAAAGTGTCAAACAAAAATGATGGTATAACGATTTAGGACTTAATGATGGTATAACGATTTAGGAATTTATTTAGATTATCTAATTTGACTTGAGACTTGCCAATTTATTTAAATTGAATAGTAAAAACTTAAATTTTTAACAGTTCACATGAAGTTGTTTGCTGCTTTTTAAGCATTAATAATAAGCTATAAAGTTTTAAATTTTCTTTTTTCGTCATTTAATGTTACATTGTTGGGACATTGCCAAGTATGAATACAATGCATATGGACATGTTTCAATATTTATATATTATATATATATATATATATATATATATATATATATTGGAAACGTGCGTGATTCAAAATATATTTTTTTTCTTTTTTTGTTTTCCACATAAAATTTGTTTTTTAATTAAGTTTTTGTATTGTACCTTCCTTTTTTTTTAACTAACATGCCATTTTGACCCAGCTTAGTAGACTGCCTATCCGCCTAAGGCTGTTGTATACCATTTTAATGTCCACCACGTCATTGGAAAACCTCCAAGCATCCACCCAGACAGACGTCCGTGCAAATAGCAGAAATACAGTATCTACCTTCCTATTTCCAACAAAGACTGGAATCGAACCAGACATCTTTCGATGTGAAGAGCGTTGTCATATCACTATGCCACGATGAGCTCCAACTGATGCACCATTTATTATAAAATAGAATAAGTTTTAGAATTTTGGATTACGATATTCATAATAATCCTATTCAGAATTTAATTTTAATTAGTTTTTTTTTATATAAATGCAGTGTTTATGTGAAATTTGAAATTTTTTAAAATTTAATTCCTCAAGTGCTGCATAAATTTGGTATGGACTATAAACGAAAAATTATGGACTTAAAATTTAAGAAATAAGAACAATACCAGATAATTGTTGAATTAAAATTGCTTTAAGAGATCAATTTATGGTAAAACTTAAAAAAATGTGTAAAAAAGTGCCATTCGAATAAATATAATATTACAAAACAAAAAATTTATACGAATCAGTTATTTAAATCTAAGAAGTTAGATAGACTGTTTAAAAAACGTGAGAAATATTTTGGTGTAAACCGACAATATCTTTAGTTAAAAATGCATATAAATATTACTTCAAAAGCTTGGATTAAAGTTGAAGCAAAAATTTCTACAATATTTATATCACAAAAACCACGTTTTTATAACCGATATTCTTTACTGAGATGATATTTAAAAATAAAAATACCATTTTCAGAAAACATTCATAACACTAAGAACATTTCGTGTAATTTGTTTGAAGTAGTAAAAGGAAACTATTCCTAGGAATTAATAGCATTCTAAAACTTGGGAGATCTGTATCATTTCCTAAGCTTCGGCGTTGTTGCCAACAATACATTTCGAATACTACATAGCTCATAAATTTTATAGCATGTACTTAGCGGTTAAAATCTCTCGTTTAAGCGATATGGTTATAAATGAACAAGGCTTTTAGTACAGCTTATTTTATCTGTTTTGTAAAAAAAAATAATAAAAAAAAATCGTTTGCTTTACGTTCGCAAATCTCACTTCCTTACAAACGACAATTTTTTTTCCTCCCCTTTTAAACCTTCCAGTGATAAATTGACCATTTCCCGAACAAAGTTTCTTTAAAACTCCAACAATTCGTTTTTTAAAACTTTTTTTTCGTGGAATATATGGGTATTGTATGAGGTGACTATGCAGGAATCAGAGTAGAAATGATTTATACCGAAGAAAGAAGCTAAAAAAATATTGAATCTTAAAAAATATATTTATCGATAGAATGATACCTCCGTGTTATCGCGTAGTAGAAAAAAAATTTCAAGAACTGTTTTTTTTTTTTTTTTTTTTAACTTTTGGAGTAACTTATTTGTAAAACTTCTTTGAATGAACGTATTTATCATCATTGAAAAAGATAAATACAGAACATTTTTCACAAATCTATTAGGAATATCTTTAAGCCTTATATTTTGAAATTATTGAAAGTTCTTTTTTTTAGAAGTTTATACTTTTCACATAGTTATCAACTAACAAAAAAGCCCATTAATATTTACATTAAGCATTTCAATTTTAGAAAGAATTGTTAGCTATTTTGATAGTTTCTTTCTATAGGAAAAACGTTTTAGAGATAAATATACTAAAAAAATAGCCTTTTTTATTTATTTTAATACTATATTGTACTCTAATTTAAGAAGAAAGAAGTTTACTGGCTTGATTTAATAAATTATAATTAAGGGTGATTTTTCTTAGTTTATTAAAATAACATATTAGAGATTTATAACTATAATATATACTTACACATATTAAGACAAACATATATATATAATTAGATATTATATAACTATTATTTCTCAACAATAAATATCTTAAAAAAATGAAATAGAAGTTCCTTCCTTTTAATTGAAAATAAATGTTTTTAAATATGGTTTGTTTTGAAGTTAAATTAGTTCTTCCCTTTGTGGTGTATAAATATATTCCGTTAATTACGTTGATATTCATATTAATCCCTGTTATCCAATGAATAGCAGGGATTAGCGGTTATTCATTGGATAACAGGACTAATCCCTGTTATCCAATGAAAAACAGGGACTAGTATCAATATCAACGCAAGTCTCATTGTTTTGGCTAATTTGATAATTTCTTATTATTCTAAAACACATGAAACACATCATATTTTAAAAAATGCTTAATATTTTAGATACGAGATTTCAAACAATATTGAATGATATTCTTTAAAAACTTCTTCTTAATTTCGTACTAAAAAAAAATCGTACTTCTTAATTTGTGTAATTTAAGTAATGAATGAAATCCAGTATATAACCAGTAATACAATTTTTTCGATTGTATTCTATTCAACTCTTTATTACGATGAAGATGCTCATACTACAATATACAGGTATGAAGTATGAGAAAACCATCTTTCCATGGTGTATATTTTATAAAGAGCAGCATGCAGATATACAAAATTGATTTTTTGTTATTTAGCACATAACTGCTTATTTTTATTAATCACATACACGCAAGCATTTTTTGTGCGATGCATAGGATTATCATAAAAGAAAATGCATAAAAAAAGTCACTCATAACTTAATTAGTACAACTATAAAAATAGTTTTCGCAATACAATGAAAAAGTTTTTTTTTTTTGCAGTAAATAGGTACCACATAAAAGTTTTTTGTTAAAAATAACTCAAAATCTTAGGAAATAATAATGAATTGCGTTTTTAAACGAAATCAAAGAATGAAGCTCGTACAATCAGGATGACGATACCTTGGTAAAGCAAACCAGAAAAGCAAACTTTACGAAAACAGCACAAGTATTTTAAATGAAAGATAAATATGATAAGGAAAGCAGAAAAGTAAACTTTACGAAAATAACAAAAATATTTTAAATGAAAGATAAATAGTGATAAGAAAATTATGTAGACTAGTAATTAACTAGTCACTTGGAAGACTGGATACATAAATCTAGATTGTTGTGCAATAATAATGAATTTGTAATGTAATTAACTAACGCTATATTTAATGTGATAAAATACATTTAAAAAAACGAAAAATCTAAATGGCCGATAAAACCATTTCATTTTTTATCGACAATTTTGTTAAATATGTTGGATTTTGATTGATATTTTCATATACCACGCAGAAACGTTATTGCAGAAACAAATCTGCCTCCAATAATGTCACAAATAAATGGGTTTACAATACATGCAAATTTTAATTTTTCAAATCTATGTTTGAAATTTTATTGTAGTTCTTTCAATATTTCTTCATAAAAATATAACTATTTTCTTTGGCATTAATTATCTTTGCTTTTACACATAGAAAATGATAATTATTGTCTTCAAGATTGCAGACAAGCAATTTATATTTTGCTTTAAGTAATAGTTATACCAGAATAATAATATTTTTCCTTTTCTTGTAAATCTAAGTTGAAATATTTAAATGGTAAATCACGTCTGTTGGAACATTAAAATCAGAAAGTAGAGTTTCATTTATATATATATATATATATATATACCTCATTTGCAAATTCCATTATTTTGATATAAAATAAACAAACAAATCATCACTTTATAAAAGAATAACCTAGTCTTACAAGAAGCGTTTCTCGAAATTGCTTATGTTTTCATTTATTGTAAAAAGGACAATAAAAGAATAAGTTTATATGGAAATTTAATT
>JAPDSC010140589.1:10597-39912 GCA_026290005.1 Latrodectus geometricus
CAACCAATACATGCGCAATGCAAAGATATTGAACTATTCAAATTTATTAGAATAAGAGAAGATGAAAATTGTGTTATAAGAAACTAAACAAGCTTTAAAAACTGTAAAAAATTAAACAAAAGTGCTGTTAAAAGAAGCATATATTTTCTTTACTTTAAATTTGTTTTTATAAAATAACTAATAACTATGAAGTTGTATTAATAATGCATATCTTTCAATAAACTTCCTTAATATTCTTCTTTTAATCGTTAGGCCTGAAATCGTTTTTGAATGAAAGATTAAAATAAAAAATTTAATTAATTTAATAAAATAACAAACAGTTTAATTAACAAACATGCTTTTTGTTTATTCATTAGATATGCATATCTTTTCATAACTTTCATTAATATTAATTTCTGCCTAGCTTAAAAAAGTTTTTGAATTAAAAATTAATAGATTTTTAAATGAACAAGCATTCTTTTCACACTTCAAAAAATTATTTTCTGAAAAACTAACTATTCAACAGAAATACTTTGAATACTATATATAATAAAAATATGAAATTTAAAATTTATTTATTGAAAAATTGAAAAAATTTATTATATTTGAGTTTTTTTTTTTTTTTTTTGAATAATTTGTTTAAAATATTTAATTATGAAGGGATTTTAAAAATATTTATATTAAATTTTTTCATGAATGTAAATATTTTTTCATGAATGTCTGAAAGAAAAGTTATAAAGGATATCTAAATTTGAAAGGGATTTCATTCAAGATAAAAATGATATTTATACACTACTTTTAAGATAAATGAAGGCCATCAATTAAGAAAAAAATAAACACAAAAATTGTAAGATAAACGTATTAAATTTAACTTTCAGTGGAACAATATCTGATTAGAAAATACCAATAAGATGTATTCATATAAATAATATTATATTTCAATATGAAACTGATAATACATGAATGAAATAAAAATAAATGAAATGTAAAAAAGAAAACTTTTAATTTACAAAAATTAAAGTAATGGAAACGAAAGTCGTAAAATGTACAAATTTTGTTCTTATCTTTCAAGATAAGAATAAATGTAATCTGTCCCCATATAAAGATCTTCAATAGACGCATTTGGATTCAGTTCTACACTCTGGTTTAGAAATATAAAGACAATAGTGAGTTTTAAAAAACTATCTTTAATATATTGTTAAAACATTGCTTTAATTTTTATTTTTTCACATTGTGTTGTGGATTACCTATCAACCTAAAGCTAATGTAATACATTTCAACGTCTACTGCTTAATTGGCTTTTGGGACTTTTCATAGGTAGTGGGTCGTATTTCATATGTTGAAAGGGAGGAAATACGGAAAATTTCCAAGCACCCACCCAAACAGATGTCCGTGTAGATGACAAAAAACATTCATGTCCTATTGTTCAACGGTTGCTGGAAAAGAACCCGATACCTTTCATTCTAAGGAGCAGAGTCCTTAAATTAGGCTACAGAGAGTACAACAGCTTTCTATAATATGCAAGGCAAGAAAATATTTCTTGCACTTCATGATTCTAATTAACAATTATTTATTTTTAAAATATTTTTCATATAATTAGGCTCAAAATATAAATATTTTTTACTTTTAACTAAAATGTTCTAAATTTTCTTTAATTTTTAACAGACATGAGCTGTTATAACGCTCCTAGGCTTGACTCTACAGCAGCATTGATTGTATTAACCACTATATCAATAGATCTCACCACTATAGATACTTCCTTTTAACATCTTAACGAAGTCAAGCCCATGAGTATTGTAGCCCTCATGGTGTAATACTCATGGCTGTATTAATAGCGCTCCACGACTATATTAATAGCACTCTGCGCAGCTCATGGGAACCAAGTCTGTGATGTGTTGAAAGGAAGGTATTATTAATTCAGCCTAAAGCTCACTTTACAAATGTGTGAGTTCATTGGTTGACCCAATTATTAAATAAATGAATGGGAAAGATATGATTTATTATTTTTATTTGCTCATTTAATTTTACATCTCCATTTTTTACTTAATATAAAAAATGGGGTGTTTTCGTTATTACCTATGACACTTAGCGAAACCCGCGCGCCAGGAATTGATTGTTCTGTGAATAAAGTCAGAAAGACCGTCTTCCGTTTTTGAACAGAGCACCCTCTATGAGGGTGGAAGTACAACTTGCCTCATTGATGGCAGCACCATCTTGGTCTTCATATTTAAGGATAAGAAGCCAAAGATGACCCAAGACCTGGCTCCCAACACCCCAGAGGTATTAATTTGGAATGGGAACATGGTGAAAGTTGCGATCACGATATATTTTACGTTCCATTGGTGAACACGACTGATCTTCGGATAAGCCGGTAATCAAACTCACTACCTTTCGGTAACGAGAACGACGCCATAACCAACCATGCCTCCGTGGCCTTAAAAATGCGGTAAAATAACTAAATGAATATAATGCAGCATCGACATTTCAAAATATAATCATTATTGTATAGTACAAATCAAATGGAAGGAAATTAATTATATTCCTGATTTTAGTTCATATATAATAACCCGCCAATGGCTGAATAGTTATCGTTCTTGACTCCTAGGCTGTTAATGCCGGGTTTGAATCCCGGTTTGGGCATAGATGTTTCTTTCCTTTCTCTCTCTCTGTATTTCTTTGTCCTTTCTCCTGAGATGATGTATGAATGTGACTCACCCTATAAACAGGTTTGTGGTGGTGTGACGTGGGTAATACTACTGCCCTCAGTGATTTGGTTCACAGGTGTCAACCGGGTAACACTAAATGATTAGCAGTTTCCAGCCTTGTTCTGGCGAAGTGTTAATCACCCAGTGACTACCGTTAGAAAAAAAAGTTTATATGTAATCAGGTAAGGGTCTATCAGTGCTAAGTAATCATCTAATGAAATTCTAATCAATAAAGTTTTTCAGAATACACCAAATTTTCATATAATAATGTCTAATGATAAAACACTAACAATTTACTAGATAAAAAAAATAGAAATCTATAAAAATGCAGAATTGTTTATTATGTGATCTTTTTATCCAAATTAAGCCAAGAAATATGTGAAAATCATATTAATTTCAATTGGCAAATATTTGGAATATTTATTCGAAATCTTTGCCCATTGAAAAATAAAAAAAAAAAACAAATAACGAATTAAAATTAATTAATGTGAAGCGTCATATATTTAAGATAAAAATTAATTATAAAATAACTTAATTAAGAAATATTTTGATAAAAGTATATAGTTATTTTTTCATAATTTACATTAACTTAATCACTTTAAATAGTTATGAGAGAGCATAAGTTTGAATATTTTTTTATAGTTTCATACAATAATTTAAATTTTATTTAGTTTCAACAACAGAAAATAACATTTTAAAATACTAATGAACCATTTCAGGAAAGCAGAAAACTATTTTATGTTTAAAAATAATCCCTTTTTACAAAGGAACTTCTGCTCCTTCTCAAAATTTAAATCAGAAAACATAAAAGGCTTGATCGTAATTTGTTATGAAAAGGTATATAAAATGTATGCATTTGAACCTCCTTATTAATAAATTTTGAACTATTAAAAATACCGAAGTATTAATTAGATGTAAACTTTTAATTTGGAAAGAGATTATAAATAAAAAAATCAATTTATTTTGAATGCAAACAATAGATTTGATGCAAATTGTAAAACTCATCCAAAAATTACGAATATTCATAGAACCGGAAAATTGCAAAACAGTCATCAAAAATTAAAATATAACAAATGATGTAAATGCAAATAAGTTAAAATAAAGCAGAATTAAAAACAAGCTATAAATTAAACTTAGGAATGCAAACAAAAAATGCTTTTTTTTTCAAGGTATAAGGAAATATGACAAATGTGTTGTGGAGGAATATTTTTCATATTGTTTTCCATGCAAAATTACTGATTTTGACGTTTCCTTCAATTTCGCCAGTTTTCAATTTCTTAGAATTAATGTTCCTTGATAACATTTTTTCATTTTTCGTGCATAATGAATTTCAAACATAATTCATCTGTCACATTTTTAATTCATGATTCTTTTTTTAATTTAAAACTGCATACACACACATGAGCGTATCTTTCTACTTATAATACACATTTACGGTTTTAATTCAGAAAATAAATAAAACATGGTATAATATTTCGGTATTTTTTCCTTCACATTTCTTTCTCTTATTTTCTCCTCGTCACAAATATCCTTGAAAATTGTTTATGCAATTATATAAAAGTATTATTTGATGAGTCAGCGATGTTAGGGAAAAATCATAAAAAAATGCCCCCATTTTCAATACTCCCAGATTCCTTTTATCATCTCCTATCTCTTGACATAACATCTTGACAGAATACTGTAACCTGAATTCACAAAATTTGACATTTTATCCCAGCAGAAATTCTTGGCGGCTTTTCCCTCTAGTTGTTTATTCTAACAAACATCTGAAAAGAATACGGAAACAGTATTCATTTCAATATACATTATTTTTTATGTACTCATATATATTTTTCGATTATATAATGTCAGAAAGATGTGAAAAGTTATAAACTTGAATCTTTTTGATGCCCTGTAATTCTTTTATTTTCAAATTTATTAAATATTTTTTGTAAGAATTGTAACGAATTGAATTCACAAAAATTAAAAAAAAACATTTCTCTAAAAAGCTCGAGTAGGAAATTAAATGAAATGTGTAATAAAATGTGTTTTACTTACTGCTCAAAAGCTAATGACTAAAGATTCAGTAATAACATGGAAACCTGATAGCATTTGCTGTTATCTTATATTTCTTATCGTAATTGTATAATTGCTTATTAACTTTCAAATCGATAGTGCTGTTTTTGTGTTTACAACCACTTACATTCTTGACATTCTATTGTAAAAATTGAGATAATGTACGTCATAACTAATTCTCTCCCAAAAATGAAAAAGAGGACAGAAATGAAATATTGTCTCTTACAGATACTCATTTTTGTCATTTGTCTGAACATTTGACATACAAAGTACATGAATGAAGTAAATTTTGTATTAAGACCTTTAACTTTTAACATTAACATGCAAATCGAATAACAAAAAATTGTTATAATCTTATATTTCTTCCCTTAATTCTAATTGTTTAATGTTTTTATAATAGATAGGGAAATTTTTGTGTTTTCAACTGCTAACGTTCTTGACATTCTATTGTTAAAATTGAGATAATGTAAGTCACAACCAATTATCTCATAAAGACGAGAAAATGAAAAAATTAACTATTGTTTTTGTAGAGGCTTTTTATTTCTAATTGTTTGAAAACTTGACGTGCAAAGTAAATGAAGGAATTAAACACTGTATTAGGATCGTGGTGGCCTGGTTAGTTAGGGCGTCCTTCTCGTTACCGGAAGGTGGTGAGTTCCAATCCCGGAATATCCAAAGATCAGTAATGTTCCTCAATGGCGACTGGGTCACGGAAAATATATCGTGGTAGCAATGTCCTTCATGTTTCTATTCCAAACTAATACCTCTGGGGATGTTAGGAGCTGGGCCTTAGCTTTTCTCTAGCTCCAAACTCTAAATTGGAAGACCCAGATGGTGCTGCCATCTATGAGCCAAAGTCGTACTTCCACCTTCGTATGAAGGTTCTCTATTCAAAGATGGGCGCTTTTTCCGATTTCATTCACCTAGTCCCTGGCTGGCGAGGCTTGACTTCACCAACTATCAAAAGTAACAACAACAAACATTGTATTAAGACCTCAACGTGACTTAATAATTGGGCTTAACTCTCTAAAGAAAATTCCATATTTGCGTATGTGACTTCAATTGAACATTGAGAGATGGATATTGCGTTTCTACTTTCTATATGCACACCTGTAAAGGAGTATGCTTGAGAGTTTTCCACGTGTTCTCACTTACGACAGGTGAAATGTCTTACTAGAAAGCAATTGCAGAAAGTCAATTTTACTTTTCGTGAAATAGGCTACTTATTTTGCAATGTCAAAACATTATATGAGATTCACCGTGAAATAGAAGTATAAACACGTTTTCAAAATGGAATATTCTGTATTCGCTGATATTGAAGACAGTACTTTTCATTTCGAAATTTCTCACATTTCTTTTAGAAGATGAGTATTGCGATTCTGTTTTTTGCATGGACGTCTACCAAGATTAGAAAATTAATAATTACAATTAACAATTTTAACAATAATAATAATTGCAAGCATCTCCAAGCAGTGCAGGTAAAAATATTTAAAGTTTAAAATATGATGAACATGAGCAACAAATATATAAATTTAAGCTTCTCTAATACGAAAAAAATTCGGGTTTCTATTATAATACATGACTTTTTTGAATATTAAGCATTCACATTTTGTGCCAATGAAAAATAAAATGTTTAATGCTAGATATATTTATGTAATTTTAAATATCTTTGGTATCTGTTACTGATTAGCAAAAATTTTTATTTATGCTCATAGTACTTAATCCTGTTTTGGAGAATTCAAATTGATTTTAAATATTTTACTAATTACTAAAACTGTACTGTTTAATATAAGCATAATTATACCACAGTTAAATATGAAATATGGATTAACATATTTGCTTATTCTTAGTCTTAAGAAGATAAAAGGACTTCAAATTAAAAATAATAATTAATCACACGTAACTTCAAATTCTAAAAAATATTTGTGCGTGCCAAGGAAAATTAACTCCTTAATAAACGGATTTCAGCATTTAGTAAACATTTTTTAAAAAAGAAGAAACACCAAAAACGTTTTAATGACTTTAGAATATTACTATAATTTACCAAACAAATAAATTAAGCTGGCGTTTTTGTCATAAATTAATTAAAGCATTTAGTTTTATCATCTTTATTGTGTAAAGACTCAATAATACGGATTAAAAAATAAATTTAATAGTCAGAAACAAATGCTCCTTAAAAATAAATGTTCTTTAGTTTTAAAGAAGCATTTGAATTAAATTAAAAATAAGAAGACGTCCTATAAATTCATTAAATTTAAGCACATTTCAATATTCTCATATCCAATTAAGGATTTTAATCTTTTATAACTTAAGGCAATATAAAAAAAAATTTAAAATGCCGAACAAAAATTAGATATCGACAACTCTAAAAGTTATTCGCATTCCCCGAAGAAAAGTCAGAATGAAAATACAGAAATTGGATTGCTTTTTTCCAGGAAAACAGAAATAAAATTAAAAATAATGAAAATATCTTGAGCTATTCAAATTCATAAAAATTGGCTGTAGAAATTGAATTATAAAAACATAAGTTTCCCAAAGCAAAATAATATTTTAAGCATGAAGCTGTGTATTTCGGAGGATATATTTAATATATATTTATCAATATTTTCCACACTTCTCTTGAATTTTCCGTTATTTGCCAAAACAACGAATAATTTTTAATTTTTCTAAGTGTAATGTAAGGGAAAATATTATTTTTTATTTAATTTATCATATTATGGTCCCTTAATAGAAATTTTGATTAATCTTTCCCGTAAAATATTAGTCAAAATATGCTCTCTGTTTTTAAATGTAAAAAATATAATTAAACATTTCAATAGATATTCGAATTTTTTTTATTTATTTATTGTTGGTCGAGTGCCAACCAGGCTGGCAGTATGGGGTATGCGCTGCTCCACTTTTCCAACAGAACCATAATTTAGTGTAGAGTCCGACTTTTTCAGTACACACATGCCATAGGTACTTGTTTATGGGTAGGCAACCATTCATATAAGAAAAGGACAAAGACAAGAGAGAGAAAGTACATCATTCCCTAAACGGGATTCAAACCCACGACCTTCCTATTCGCAGTCAGGCATTCTGACCACTAGACATGGTTAGCGGCAATTTATCACATTGGGGCCCTTAATAGAAATCTTGATTAACATTTCCCTCGAGATATTAGTAAAAATATGTTTTTTGCTTTCTTTATACAATAAATATCGCTATAAATTTTTCAATAGGTATTCGAATATAAATGAAACATATATTTGAAAAATAAATTAAAGCTTAAAAAAAATGTCAAATGATGTACTTCAGGGTTTTGAATTCCAGAATTTGATGAAGAGCAACAATCACTCACACACAAGTTTCTGTGATCATGCTTACATTAAAATATTGAGCATGTATTGTACTCTAAATATGCCTATGCACAACACAAGTAAAAAGTAAACTAACAGTAAAAATAAAGTTTTTGTGTTTTCTGAATTACTATACTAATTTCAAATTATTATGAATATTTGTAAAAATATGTTTGCTGACAATAAATTTCTCAAATGGTGCTATAAATTTTTAAAAATCACAAATTATCTCATGTGGTTCTAAATTACACTGCAAAGTTTGCAAATGGAAGCACCACGTTTATTCAAATTTTATGAAACATTTTGATGATAATCAACTTGCAGCAGTTAACAAAAAGCAAACATTAGGAAACCCTGTGCTCAAGTATTTAGTCCAAGGGAAAATAATCTTGATCAGACTGAACTAAGAAACATTTGTTGTGAAAAACACTGAGGACCTAGGTTCCAAATTGGCTTTGGTGAGTACTGCTGCTCTACCAATGGCTGATACGTTTGGGAGGTACCACGCTGTATAGATAACGGTAGTCAATTGAACTTTATATGCAAGCGTTAAGCAAAAATTAAATTTAAAACTAGAGAAACATAAATTCATATTTTCCAGGTTGAATAATGCTACCTTTTTTTTGTTGAAATATCTATAAAAACCAAGATTTCTAAGTCGAATGATAATTATGAGCGAGTGAAAGAACTGCTAATTGTTCCGAACATAATGGATTTTGCTCCCACGCAATACTTTGCAATAAACCATTGCGCAGATGTAAATCAGGAAAAGTGGTTATTGTACTGATGTGTTCAAGTGTTAATTAAGCTCTTAAACCTGGAAGGATGATACTTTGAAGTCCACGTTAATGTTGCAGAACTGGATAATTGGTTTTTGTGTGGGAAAGTAGATAACAGCCCAGTTATTCATTGTAGCTTAGTTTCAGAAGAACGTGATAAAATTATGAGAAATTCGGGAAAACTGAACAAATTGAATTAGCGAAGATCTGGACGAAGAAGCCTTTTTGTGGGAATAATCATGAACGCGTTATAGAGATGAATGAGGCAAGTATGTGGTTAGTCTTCCTATGGACGAAGATGAAAATTTGGGAGATTCAACTTTATTGACGAATAAAAAGTTAGTCTCTTAAAATGATTAAATTAGAAGAATTTGCTGGATTCTACCAGAAGTTTTTAAATAAATACGAACATCTTGGTCACGTGAAAATCATAGCTAGCATTCCTAAGCATTTAATGGCTCAACATTGTGTTTTGAGACCAAAAAATAATTTGAATACGCTTCGTAATATACTTAATGATTCTGTTATCACCACTTCAAGGAATTTGTTAGATAACTTGTTGTATTCAAAAGGAGGATATATTTTCTATTTTAATGAGGTTCAAAAAACACGGAATCATAATGACCGCCTATGTGGTTAAGATGTATCCTCGGATATGGGTAAATCCATTGCAAGCTGACCTACAATATATTATTTGAGAAAATAAGAATAGCAAGATAAAGGTGCAAAAAATTGTTCACGATCACCTACATTACTACGTAGGGACCCTTCCTAGAGCGGAATCATCGACAACGAAGAGCTGTTTCCTGTGTAAAGGTTGCAAAAAGAGATTTTTACGACGATTCTACTATAACTGCTGCTGACAAAAAATAAATTGTAGAAAACTTACTATTAACAGGAAATTTTGAATATGATTATGCATCAGTTATTCGGCTGTCCAAAGCATTGCCAAAATACCATGCATATGTATGCAGAAGAATATTATAAGAAAAAAAATAACTAAAAGATTGTTTTACTTTGTCTTAATCAGATTAATAATTTTGATTTTATAAATGGGAAAATAGAGCAGAGATGTGAAATCTAATACAAATCTATGAAGAAATCTTAAGTGTTTTAAGTCTTGTAACATCTTCCAAAAATTTAACGACGTGAAAGGTAATTCTGATATTTCAATACATCATCAATTTATGATTTTATTCCTATGAAAGCACATTTATTAAGCGTATTGATTTTATTATTTTGTGATACTTGGTAATTTTAATTCCTACAGATTGGACTTTTGCTTATAATTTTTTTTTATTTCTAATGGCACCCTTGAGCAAGTACGTACGTACATTAGCCCATTAGCCGCAAACTGCTACTCATTTTATCATAACCCGGTGGGCACCTGTGAACCAAGTCACGGAAATACGAGTAGCATCGCCCACGCCACACTACCACAAACCCGCTTATAGGGTGGGCCACATTCATCCATCATCTGAGGAAAGGACAAGAAACACAGAGAGAGAAAGAGAAAGTACATCCATGCCCGAGCCGGGATTCGAACCCAGGTACTCCTCATCCGTAATCAGTTACGCTAACCACTAAACAGGTTGAGAGGCCTGCTTGCTAATAATTTATTTTTAAACCGCTGTTGGTAAACACAAATATTTATTTTTAAATATTAAAAACTAAAATTGAGTTACAGATTTAATTTTTTCACTCCTAGTTAAAGTGATTTGACTTATATATTTCTGCAAGTATGTCATTCTTGTAATAAGATGTGAAAATTTATTTACTATAATCTGAAATAAAGCATACAAAAATAAAGTAAAATCCCACATAAATACAATTATAAAGACTAATGTAAATAGGATGCATTTTAATGAAGATGAGACAATAATTGCTTAATGATTTTTTTAATCGATAGGGATATTTTTGTGTTGAATCAATAATTATGTAATAATACGACAATAATTATGTAATAATATTAACTCATAGTATTCAGTAATAACATTTAAAAGGATGAGAAACTATATAAAATAAGATAATCTCAAGTTGGACATTAAAAAAAACCTATTACACTTTGACAGTTAAATAAGATTGCCATAATATTGAGTATTTTGAGCAAAAAATGGAATATTTAAAATTTTAACATAAAAAAATAAGCAAAATTAATTTTTATATAAAAATAGATGAATATTAAATTTAAGAAAAAATAAGAGCGCCTGTTAAAATTATTAAATTCGAGAGTTGTACACATCCAGCTAAATTTTTAATCTCTTTCAGCCTGAAGCAATGTAAGAAAATTAAAAAGTACTTGCAAAATTTCTGAATAACAATGAATTATTTGCATTCCCTGAAGAAAGTTCAGAATAAAAATATAAAAAATGGATTTTTTTTTTAAAAAAAAAGAAAAGAAAAAAACTGAGGATTGTGCAAATGTGTTGAAATATTCAGATATATGTAAATTATAGCATAAAAGTTTGCTCCAAAAATATAATCTTGATAAAATTAAATGATTTTTTGAACAAGATGTTTTTTTTTCTTGACTTAATTTTATAAAAATATTCGTATTTCAACATAATTTTAATTATATTTTAAATAATGTAAAGCGTATTTGTCCTATTATATTTTTTAATTTTCTATGCATTTTTTATTCATAAAGTATAAATAGACACGCTTTTTACCCAAAACTTAATACGGATAACAAAACTGTTGTTTTTTTATGCAGTAACAATCTTTTAGAAAAGAGTAATTACTTTTTTTCAAATGTTTCACCCCGATAATTAAGTAATATGATCGAATATTTTTAACCGAAAAATTTAAATCCTTTGACTTATAAAGTGTAAACTAAATCTGTTAGATAATTTATTTCACAAAATAAAATGATTAAAAAGCTTAATTGCTTAAAGTCTATAATTTCATATATGTGTTTTTACAGAAACATTTTCATTTATAAGTGATTTCTTTTCTCTAAAAATGATTAACCTTCAACAGTTTCAAAAATTAATATCAGTAATTTTGAAAAATCATGGAAGTGTTGAATAATTCATATTCATTACTAAAAATAATAGGAAAACATTTTGGTTAAAAAAATATAATAAAAAAATATTGAAGAATATATTACATGAGAGAGAGATTGGATAAAAAAAATAATAAAATAAAAATACGAAAACCTTTTTTAGATTACAAAATCTCGCTGAAGTTACTTTTAAAATCTTTTCATGTTTGAATATTTTTCTCCAATTTACATATTTTCAATTTGTCAAAATTTATTTTCCTGTGTCATCATATTACGTATCTTTGATATATGCGTATGAGACATTGGATCTGTAATAATTGTGTTTTAAAAATGTAACAATGTTCATTTTACATAAACGCTGCTTTGTGAATTTGACTCGACAAATATTTTCCTTTCATATTATAGTTGTTCTACAAAATGCATAACTGCCTAGAAGGTCGAAATTCTCTGAATGCTGTGTATTTCATTCATATAAATGAATAGTATTAAATCATTATAAACCCACCCCAACAATAATTCCAAGAACCTTTATTAATATCCTTTTTTTAGATCATTTTTATGACAGTTAACTACAATCTGAGTTCTTGAAAACTTGGCATTTCATTTTACCAAAAGTTCGTGACAGCAATTTTTTCGTTCCAGATAGAGAATCGAAAGACAGTTATAAGTTTATGTTTCTTTTTTTTTATGTTTTCAAGAAAGAAAACAACAGCTTTTCTAATATTTGTGGTTTATTTTCTTTTTATTGAAGTGTCAATAACTTGACATTTTCCAACAGTGTATTAGCAATAACAGCCCATTGGCAGTAAACACAGGTAGCATTTTTTAAAGTTGAATTAACTAAAATAAACTCAAAATATTTCAAAATTTAATTGGAATACAAGATAAGTAACTTAGTGCAATCAATTTTAAAATGTTTCTGTTTTACCATTATAATTCGTCTGTTGCTATCTGAAACCTGATAATATCAAAGAACTTTTCCAGGTACTTGTACACACATGTGAAACATGTTTTTCTAATTAAATGAAAATTTATCATAAAAAATTTGCTCATTTGAGAATTATAAATGCATAACTTAATGGATCAAAAACAATTCCAAAATTTAAGTTTTCCAAATTGTACATTCATTAACGAGAAACAATCGAATTCTCATGGCAACTTACAGAATTTTCTGGAAGCAAATCACTTTCTTAAAAGCAAAATATGTCATTAAATTGAAAGCTATGATATGGTAATCAAGAAATTATTTGCGTGATTTCATTTTTTGTGTGTTTCAACAGTCAAGTCTATATCAGGAGTTAAAAAGATTGACACTTTAATAAACCAAACAATTTTGAGCAGTAGCTTGATCAGTGATTTTTACTCAAATTTATTAAATAAATAGGTGAATCAATAAAGGAATAAATGAAATTAGGACTAATGTAGAATAAGGATAGGTAAAAAATGTCGAAAAGATAAGAAAATTCTTATCTTTTCTACTTATTTCCACTGATGCTCAATGTTAAATAAAAAATAATGAATCATATTTAGAAGTAGATGGAAAAGAATATAAATTGGAAAACAAATTAAATAATAATGACCATATATTTTAGTTTTGGTTCTCAAGTGTAAAACAAATAGGAGTAATATCAAAATAAATAATTGAGACTTAAAAAAATTACGATTTCAAGCTAACAACTTTATGAGATATTTATCCCCTTCACATAATATATTATGAATTGAAATTTTTAAATTGAAAAAATTTTGAATTTTTATTTTAAGAAGTTAATTGAATAAAGTTAAAAACCATAATAATAAATCATCTATAAACGTCTACAGCTAAAAGACGATTAACCTGATGTTATTCCAAAAAAAAAAAAAAAAAATCTGATGACCAAGTTATTTTAATTTCTTTGGGTTTCATATCATGCCAGGACTCTTGGGTTGTATCTACCAAGTCATTATTCATCCGCACCTAGATGATCCCAGAAGTATCTACAGTTTGAAACCTATTGTTGTTTTTCACACAAGCTATTGTTCACTATAGCTGTTATCGTCTTCTAGATGTAGTCTTATTCGTTCATTTTAGGGTCAGTTTTAAAGAGTACGTTAGATCCTAAGAGCTTACCGTTTCAGGAAACATTCGAACTATTGTGGGTAGAAATTTATTTTAAACCTTTTTTTATTTCTAATGGCGGGCACCCTTGAGCAAGTAAATGCATTAGCCCATTTGCCGCAACAAGGCCGGAAATTGCAACTCATTTTATCGTTACACGGTGGGCACCTAGAAAACAAGTCACAGAAGTACAAGTAGCATCGCCCACGCCACACCACCACAAACTCGTTTATAGGGCGGACCACATTCACCCATCATCCGAGGAAAGGACAAGAAACACAGATAGAGCGAAAGAGAAAGTACATCCATGCTCGAGCCGGGATTCGAGCCCAGGTCCTCACCATCCGTAGTCAGTTACGCTAACCACCAGTCAAGTTGGGTGGCTTTTTTTAAACGTTAAATAATTTTATTTTCAAAATTTTAAAGTAGCAAATTATCCATTTGCTATGACATTTTAATTAAAAGCTCTAGTGCCAATTATGTTCAATCCCTCTGTCTGGCTACAACTTTTTAATGACTAAAATATATTTTTATTTTACTATAGACTTTTCCTATTTTATATAAATTTTATCTTTTAGTAGATAAATAAAATCCACTCTTAAACTTTGCAAAAACTTCTTAATTTTTTTCACTTGGTAAAATCTATAATTTTGCTGCAAAAACGAACAAAATATTAGCCACTCAAATCTGTTCCTAATAAAGATTTAATTACTTATAATCATATAAATTAAACTTTGATAACATATTGCATACAGAAAATAGGATACTTCCATTAAAAATTTTACCAAAAAATTGAAATGTTTTAGCTTATAACGTATATCAATATTGATCTATATATATGTCGATATATATACATTCACATATATAAACAACCATGTTATTTTTCTGTCTGATTCTTAGTTACAAAAAAAAGTAGTAAATCATACACGATTGTATAGTTATATTTCTGTCTTTCCAAATCATTTTTCACCCCGTTATCACTTGCAGAATCTCTTTGAAGGAAGTAATTACCTAATTTTAGGTCATTTCATTCTCATAGAAAACACCGATGTTTGACAAGAAAATATGAAAAATTTCTTCTTGTGATATTGCCAGACTCCATTTCCTATCTACTTCCGCTTTGGCGCGAAATAATGACAGTTGACTGCTTCCTAAGTACACAAAAACTTGACATTTTACTTGGTTAAAAGTTTTTTGGAACACTTGCCTGGTTGTATTTTTGTGATCTATAAGAAACAAAAACCGGAAGTCAACTATATTAATGTTCTCTCTCTGTAACAAATTTTTCTCTAGTTTTCTCCTAAATCACAAAAGAGTAACAACTTTAACATAAGTAATAGTTTCATTAAAATGTGTGTTGCTTAATAATAATGGTTTCAGATTGGATAATATTTTTAAATGATCGATAACGTTTTAATTCCTGAAATATAACAAAAAATCGTTCACTTATTCCTTTCCGAAGCTAGTTATTTTATGGTTATATAAAGGTATGGAGACAGTTACTTTATCTGCTGGATTACATATCATAATATTAACAGCATTATATTGTTCAAATTAATAATTGTAAACTTTTCATTTAGTTTGCAAGAAAAAATTGGCTCACTCCTGTGTTTGATTTAAATTTTTAATAAACAAACACAAACAATTACACAAAAAATAAAGTGCTTGATTTCATTTATTATTCTTAACAATTACATAAAACTCTCATTAACTAGAGAGTATGAGTTGTCAGGATAACATTAAATCATAAATCAGGGTGTTCTATAAGATTCGTGCGCCTCTGATAGAAGACATGATGAGTAATATTACTTTAATCTAAAAAAATATCAGCAGTAGTGCCATCTGTTGGTGCTAACCGTTACTATATTCAAATTTAGACATTTATTGTCAATTCCAGGTATTTTAAAAAAAAATGTGTTCCAAAATATTTTTGAGCGCTTAAAACTTTTCTGTAACTGAAATTTGCAGTTACCATAAATAACTTTTAACAGCTATAAAGGATCACATTTATCAATAAAGTGGAAAGCGACTAAAAATTTAAAATATGCTTTCCAGAATATGTTGAAGTAAAGTAATCAAATTTCACAGTTATGGTGTGAAAATTCAAAACCAATATGGTTACATTTTGGATTCCATAAAATACACATAAGCATAGCCAATAAAATTCTTTTGTAGATAAAAGAAATTTTCTTCTCGTTACATTGAATTTTATTAAAATAAAATTGGAGAGCACATGAATTTAAAATAACATTTTAATACATTTTTTTTAAAAAAAATTGTGAGCCATAAAATAAAGTAATTATTAAATATTTTTAAATATTATAAAAATTTTCAAGATTAATAAATTCATACTAATATATTTTAAATAATATTGAAAATTGATTATGGTAAACGAAAAATTTGAAATAAACTGAAAAATAAGAAAATAAATTCATTTGTTTTTTTTTTTTTTTTTTTAAGCATTTATGATGTTAATGAAAATAGAAAGTATTAAGTGCGTAACGTAAATTAAATATTAATTATCATGTGGTTTAAATTCTATAAAGAAATATTTAAAATAAATATTTAAACTATATGGTCTTCAACAAATAAAGGAAGGAACCATAAATAATAATTTCAAGATTTGTACACACTTAAGAGTTTCTAATTATTATCGATAAGATTTCATTACATTTTTATTTTTAAAATTTTGAATAAGACAAACATATCGTTTATTTTGATAAAAAAAAAAAAAAAATATTTTCTTACTATAAAATGCTTTTTAATATTTTTGATAAATTGAAAAATGCTTATTACAAATATAAAAATATAATGATCTCAATTGAAATATATTTCAATAAATTTTCAAATATGTTTTTGAAACTTGAAAAGAGATTAATACGAGAGTTACTCTGAAATTTTTGAGATACTACTAGGTTTTTAAAGTTATACTTACAAAATTTTAGGTGTGTTCAAAGTAGTCTCCTCCAGCATCAATGCACTTTCGTAGGCGAATTTTTCACAGACTAAATTCCTCAAGCCATTCATTTTTTGTAATAGATGAAAAAAATGCATTTATAACCACATCAATCTCTTCTTCTGAATGAAAACGACGTCTACGTAAGTTTTTTTTTTTTTTTTTTTTTTTTTTTTTTTTTAGATTAAAGAATAACCAAAAGTCGCACATAGCTAGGTCAGGTGAATACGGTGGATGTTCGATCACTTTTATTTGTTTTTGTTTAAAAAACTCAACTGTTAATACGGCTGTATGTGAAGATGCATTGTCGTGGTGAAACATTAGTCCCCTAATATTCAGTTCATGTAGAATTTCTGGAAGACATTTAGTGGTATACCAGTTTGCTGTTACTGTCTTCTGTCCTTCCAACTTAATGGCTTTGACCAATACGTCACTTTTTTCAGTGCGCGTTGTTTTTTCACCATTGTCGGCCTGGGATCATCTTCAAAGACCCATACTTTGCTTTCTTGACGTGTTGGAACGTCAAAAAACGGTATGTACGTTTCATCACTTTTTACAATTTTAGAAATGATGCGGTAGCCATCATCATTTTGCAATTTAAGAGTTTCTTTACTGATTCTGACACGCTCCTCTTTTTGGAGCTCTGTTAGATTACGGGGAACCAAACGGCAAACTACTTTTTTCATAGCTAATTCTTTATGAATGATTTTTTGTATGGCTGCGGATCCAATGTTAAGTTCCTTCTGTATCATTTGATAGGTACAGCGATTATCATCCATTATCATTTTCGTATGGCAGACACATTATCGGGGGTTACTGTTGACGGCGGCCTTCCTGTGTGTTCTTCATCCTGGGGAAAATTGCAACCTCTTCTAAATTCTCTAAACCATCTGAATACAGTAGCACAATCTGGAGATTCATCACCAAATACTAATTGCAACTGTTGAACGCATTGTTCTTGATTTAATCCTACTTTAAAAACAATTGACGCAAGAACATTTTCGCGCTATGCTTTAAAATCGTAGAAAATCGTAGCGCGAAAATGTTCTCGCGTCAACTCTATTTTCTCTTCTGTTTAAAATTTATTCTACACTAAACAAGTTGAAGTAAATCAGTAAAAAATTGTCTTCTTTGTTAAAATACTTTGTACTTTAAACCGTTATTTTTATTTTGTAAATTTTCGTCTGCGCGTATCTCAAAAATTTCAGAGTAACTTTTGTTAATTAAATTTTAAGAAGTAAATGAGGGGTAAAATAATTATATAAAGTAGTATAAAGTGATGGTTATTATTCCATTTTTAAAAACAATTATAGGTACAAAAATATATATTAAGAATTTGAAACTAGAAAATTATCTAAATACGAAGATTAGCGGAAGTAGATATTGTAAAAAGAAATCACACACAAGAATTTAATGAAATTAGAAACTAGGAAATAAATTAGTAATATAGATTATTTCTAATTTTTTGATAAAAAATTTTTTGCAAAAAAATTAGAAGTAATTAAGCAAACGAATTAGAAATTGTGAAAGAAAAAAGTAGAATTTTGATGAAACTTAAAACATAGAAGTATGGAATATTCAAAGCTATTACTGTTAATATCCTGTAATTAAATGCTATATCACACATTTATAACATTTATAGAATAAGTGATAAAATTTCACCACAAAATAAGATAAGAAAATTGTTAAAAATAAACATAAGATTTAAAATTATAACTATAAGTATAAATAATTTAAAATTGAAAAAGTTATAAATTTGCATGATGTGGAATTAAAATACAAGGATAACTTAATTTTTAAGCGAATTTAATTATAATATCTCTTGCCTAAATAACATTTTCTGTAATATATCGCTAAAATGTTTTAGCTATTAAACATTTTATTACCTTCAGCTTTAAGCTTTTTCCGTTTGTATTTTGATTTTCCTCTAATTTGTTGTTCAAATTTATATATTGTGTAAATTTACATACGATTATACGATGCCCAACCAAAATGCAGCAACAAGAAAAGACCAGAGATATCTCAGAAAAATTTAATTGCAGATAATACGTTATAAAAAGATCAAATTAATTATTATTATAGCCGCAACAATTGGCTATAACCGCTCGACACAGAATCAGAGAGGTTTTGAGTGTATCCTTAGTATATAATAGTTCATGCGGTCTTCTCATATTACCGAAGTTGATCTGGTGTAGTAAAGGATGGTGTATCCTGGACTAGTTGTTGTGCAACAAGGAACTTAACGTTTTCAGTTGGAAACAATCAAATCTTGTTAAGGAAGCAATTCAATCCGATGGATATTGTGTGCCGCGTGTAGACACGCCTTCTGTTGGAACATGGCTGATAGCAAACACCGAACGTATGGGAGGACCATGGACTGTAATTAGGGTTCTGCCTGTTCTGTGTACTGGCAATGCGTACTAGAGGATTGCTAGAGTTAATTCCAATATCTCATAAACTACGATGCCGGATGTAGGACTAGTGTGGCAATACATAACGTAACAGTTCAATGTTTTAATACCAATTCGTCTTCAAACTCAAATTCAACCATCCAGATATCTATCTTACAGTTCCAGGCAGAAGCGGTATTCATCTGTAAAGACAATGTCATTCCATTTTGTTGTCCATGTCCGCCGCTTGTTGCACATTTGGAGGCGCAACCTATGGTTCTGAGTCAAGGATAAACGAGAAAATAAATGACTTTCGGCTTTTCCACTCAGCTACAAGTGACGTTGAATGGTATAAGGGGATACCGAATAATGCGTAACAGACTTGAATCTATTATGGTTTAGACGACATCTTCGATTACTGAATTATAACCAATTACTACATGAGATCTCCATCAGATATCCTACCTATCAAACATCAACGTCCTCTCAAACATCAACGTCCATCCTTGATCCTCTCAACGTTCTCATAACCAACATAATGAAGACTCTCATAGACTTGGACTTGAACGTGTGTTTACAAAATCCAAACATTCAGTCCCAAGATTACTTTTAACAACTGGTGCAGACGGATTAGGGGTTACATGGAGGGAAGAATGCTAATGCAACGACAACTTTCTCTTGTGATGTGCGTACAGATGCAATGCTAATGATTTGCATATCTTATATCCCTAAACTTTTGATGTAAATTCCTCATAAGTTGCATGGTTCCTTTAAAGTGTTGCATTTTGAGTTTTTACTATAACATTTTTGTACAAACTTTCTGTTTCTTTTTCAACTGGATCGTTTGTGTATTTTCTTGGAGAGAAATATGATAACAGCATTTTATTAATTTGATGAGTGGGTATATTGCGACTAATAATCAATAAAATATATTTTCTTCCTCTGTATGAATTGTTTGAATCTTATTTCTCCTCTCTATTGACAAGAAAATATAAGTGAAATGTGTCTTAAATTTTAAAAAATTTACTTTTTTGGTCCCAAAATCTTCAACGGCAATTAAGTAGATTTTTCTTTTTCATTCGAAAAGTTATTTCAAAACCATTTTTCCTAGAGCTCAAATATTCGTTGATTTCAAGTGAAATAGTTTTATGAATGGTGAAAATATTTATATAAATAATTATGGATAGCAATATCAAATAATTGTGGCCGTGGTAGCCTAGTTGGTTAGGGTGTCATTATCGTAATCACAAGGTTATGGGTTCGATTCCCCACCGACTAAAGACCATCGTGTTTACTAATGGCAACTGGGGTACGTAAAATATGTCGTGATTGCAATGTCCCTCAAGTTTTCAATCCAAAATAATACTTCTGGAGGTGGTAGGAGCCAGACCTTGGGTATTCCTTGAATTTCTATCCCTAAATTCGAAAACCTAAATGGTACTGCTACTATGAGCCAAGTAGTACTTCCACCCTCTTGAAAAGGAAATCAAATAAAAAACGGAAAATGCTTTTTCTGACTTCATTCGCCAAGTCTCAGACGCACGGGGTTGGATCCGCCAAGTGCAATAAGTAACAACAACTTTAAATAATTATAAGTAAAACAATATTTTATTTTGATGGAAAAGAATTCTCTTTTTAAACTGAATAACATCTATCAACATAGCAATCGGAATTAGAGTACTTAATGTTTCCCAGATAAAATAATTTCCTTCATGACTACATCCTATTAAACACTTTGATCGAAAAATATATTTCAAAAGAAAAATCAAAATATTGTGAATATCAAAAATATTTTCTATATATTTTATCTGTAATGTTGGTGAATCTCCATCAATTTTAAGCAAAGTTTAAATATTTGAGTAAAAGATGAAACATTGTGCACGCTGAAATTGTTTACAAGAAAAAAGAAAGAAATATCAAAAGCATCTAAAAAATACATAAAAACATCCATACTGCTGAATAAAATAATGAAACAACGGATAAAATATCATAATAAAATATTATTATAACTTATAAAAAGTAAAGTCAGCATTTAAAACATGTAACAAACGAAATGAGAACACTGAACAAAATATTTTTAGCTTAATATGAATGTATGAAAAAAATAAATAGTAAAGAAAATAGTGGTTCAAATAAGTCATAAAAATGTTTAAAATCCGAAAAATTCAAATCATTCCTTTCCTAGAACGATTACATTTTCTGAAATCCTGCGGCGGTATTTTGAAATTCCACTTTTTATGTATTCTACTTTTTCAAAGATTCGGGAAAGTAACAATGGAAACCACCTTTGGAGTTATTTCTTCGATTGTATAAACCCAACAAAATGTGAAGAATTAACTTAATTTTTTACATACGCTCTGATATTTTTAACTGTCTAATTCAGTGAGAAAAATGTTCTGTGTTGAACATTTAAAAACAAGACTAACTGGATATAATTTTGTAAACGTTATTGGTTAAAATATCGGAAAATAGAACAGGTGTTAATCATTTGTTCTTTTTAATTGGTCCATTGCCGCCCACGCTGTCTAGAGGTCAGCGAGCCTGACTGCGGATAGGGAGGATCTGAGTTCGATTCCCGGTTCGGGCATGGATGTACTTTCTCTTTCAGTCCCTTTTTTTGTACGAATGTCTGCCTACCATATAAACGGATATCTATAGCATGTGTGTACTGAAAAAGTCGGACTCCACTCCGAATTACGGTTCGGTGTGAAAAGTGGAGCAGCGCACCCCATACTGCCAGCCTAGCAGTATGGGGTGCGCTGACAAGAATAACAATTGATTGGCACATGACAAGAATAACAATTAATCCATTAAATTTATGATAAAAAAACCAAAAAATTGCACCTTTAAATGGTTATTTTGATTTTGATAGTGCTGTATTCTCTAATAGTAGTGATTCATGATCATTTTCTCAGATATGATCAAATGTAAATTGAAAATAAAGAAGTTATTTCAATTATTTTTAGACGTAAAACACTTAAATGGAAAACTAATTCCGCTTTAATTACGTAAATGTATTTGTATCTTCTAAATAAATTTTAAAATGATGATATCTGAAAACATCATAAAAACTAAAACTACAATTATAAAAACAGATAAATATGAATAAAATTAAAAGAATGCAGAGCATTCTTATTGTATCTTACTCACGTCCCTTTATTTGGTATAATCAAACTATTTTTAAGAAGCATTAATAGTATATTCTTTATTTTTGAAGTATATTATAATTTATTTCCTAGCTATTTTAAAGTATTGAAAAGTTTTGATAAGAAATTTACTTTGCAAATTTAGAAATCATATTTTCTTATCTCTTAAATAAGCTGAGCCGCAAGCGCTTCAATTCATTTAGTGGATAAGTAAATAAGATTAACCAAACTCAATGATCGAAACTTGAAAACAATCCTTTTCCATTGTGAATTAGATATAGTCAGAACAACATTAATATGAGAGTAAGCTAGAAGATAATAGTGCTAAAATAAACAACACCATTTGAATTGCCGACTTACAAAATATTCTCAATCTCACTTTCTGTGACGAGTTAAACTGGCATCTTTCTATTACAAAATTCATTGTTTGTAAAATAATATAAAATGTGAGTCCTGTTTCACCCCTTATGTTGTAGCGATTTGAAAGCTTATAGATAGGCCGAGAAGGTTTAGCTGGTTAGGGTGTTATTCTCATTTTCGGAAGATAGTAAGCTTACATCCCAACTGAACCAAAGGTCCGTCGTGTTTATTAAAAGTGACTGGAGGACGTTAAATAAGTCGTGGTTGCAATGTCTTCCAAGTGAAATGATATCTCTGATGGTAGTAAGTCAAGCAGTGTGGGATCTGCAGCTTGACTTCTGCTTCTAAGACTACCACCTGGATGCTTTCACGTAACTGGTAGAGTCTGATTCGGGGAAATATGCTGGTGCAACAACATCTTACAGATGACAGCCAAATAGCTGATCACCACTATAAAGCATGTGAACATTACGCGTGTTTTCACTTCGAGATGAACAAAAAATCAAAACGTAGAGAGTCATTTGAATATATCATAAGAGAAGAAACTCAGAAACCACCTCGATAGGCGTACATGCAGAAAACGTCAGTATAATATTCGTGTCTCATTGTTCAACAATAACAGAGATCAAATACAGGATCAGGGCAAGAAATCGCAGAGTATACTACAAGAATTAGACAACAATCAGCAACTTGCGATAGTAATTATAAAACAATACAAATTTATTGAAAACTCTTATAGAGCTTGCGCAATTCAATCTTTAAAGTTGAGTACTTGTCATCAATTATTCAGTTCATAACGACACTATAATCGCATGAACCGATAGGCATGCCTATTTCCTGATTTCACTGTAAAAAACTAAGTTTAACTAAATATCAAAGATACTGCTGGGTTTTATCAGCTTCGTGGGAAAATATTTTTTGAGATAATCTTAAAAACTATTCAGGGTTCAACAGACATCATTTTGGTTTTAATCAGTGAGTATTCCATTTGATTTTTTTTCCTTATAATTAATTTCAGTTTAGCTTTTTTCACTTTTGATATACTTTTTTTGAGACTAAAAATTGTCTTTAAGATTTGTCAATTTCATTGTTAAAAGTTTTAATTCCTACCAGAATATTTATAAAATATACAAGTAATTTTTTTAAATAAAAATTAATAAAATAATTTTTATAAACTTAATAGGAATAGTTCAGGAATACAGAACAAGTTATTGAAAGTCTATCCACAGAAACGCGTAACTTAATTTTGAATGTTATAGTTTAACTCAAAATTTACATATGTGTTTTTGATGAAAATGAAATATAAATAAATGTACATAAAAATAATTCATGAATATGCGAAGCAATTGTGAAATAATCTCGAGTATTTTAACTACATAATATAAATGATTCTAAATTTCATATCAAAATAAATTTTACCATTACTATGAATGATTAAATAAAAATCACCGAAAATACAGAGATATTAACAATGACAAATTTCGGTATTTCATATGTGAATATTAATTTAAATAAACGTCTTCAAATTTAAAAAGCTACCTGCAACTTTTTTTTTATTATTAAAAAATGATTTTTATTTTATCAATATTGTATTGCATTTTTTTTATCTGAAACTCTTATATTGCAAAAAACCTAAAAAATGAAACCAATCCAAATACAGACTGCGTTTCTTTAGAAATGCAAAAATTATAGTTATCTAAGGAAAAATCCTTTTAGTTTAATCAAATAGTTTGATTTTTCACTAGACATATAACAACTCCGTAGCATAATAACAATAACTCCGTGGCACAATAACGACAACTCCGCAGAGCAATAACGATAACTCCGTAGCGCAATTTTTCAAATGCAAATTTTACAATAACACAATTTAAATTTTTTTCAAACAAATATAAAAGTAATAATATTGATACTATTATTAATTTGCAGTTATTAAGAAATGAAACCAATTTTATATTCTAAGAAAGAGAGCAATAATACAAAGAGAAAATATTATTAAATATATATTTAAATATTATTATTTTTATAACTTCTTGTATTAAAATTAAAATGCTTTATAACCTTCTAAAGGTTACCATAATAAAATTAATCAGAATTCTAAATAACGTACTCTTTTTTTTTTTTGTAAAACTTTCGAAGAATCAAATTATAGCAAACGATTTTAGTCAGAAGTTAAATAAATTAAAAAGAAAGAGTAAATAAAATGCAGCGCACTCACTCACTAATAAATACGACGACGATGAATAGGCGAATCGCTTCCCCCATCCAGTCCCGGAAAACGGAAAGTTCTGAAAAGCACGAGGTTCTTCAACGCTCCCGAAAGGAGGATAAGACTTTTCCTGGAAACGACCCAACACTTTCCTACAACATCGTCTGCTAAGAATTCGAAGGAGCATTAGCCATTCAACTGGAAATTCTCAGATAGCGCCACCTAGTTAAAGAATATCTTACCTATCAATTGTTTCGTGAACGGAAATTCAAACCATGCTATCAATTCATGCATGCTCGTAGACTCTATGAAAACTGTAGTGAATAAATAATGAACTGTGAATAGTGAATAAATAGTGAACTGTAGCGAAACTGTGGAGAAAATAATTATGAATATCAACTTGAAGGGCTCAATGATGAAATTAAGAATGTTTTTAATTATAAAGTGACGCAAAATTTCGTAAAAGAAAAAAGAAAAATAAGGCGTAAAAAAAAGTTTTTGTAAAATATTTATGCAGATTATGTTGTTATTTATTATAGAAAAAATAATAGATATTTGGAAAAAAATAATATAAATATTAATTTTAACGCAAAAAGTTTAATAATTTATTTTTAGATCTGTTTGTCTTTTTAATCATATTTTCGAACTCGTGTATTATAATTGAACTAGTAAAAAGAATTTGTACAGTATCTGATTTAAAATTAAGTAAAAACTCATTCTTTTCTTTTTTTTCATTGTACCATACTTAACAACTATAATTTGAAATGAAGTGAAGAAACAACGCTTATAAAATTATGAGGAAAAAATTTAAATAATTTTGGTTAATAAAGGTTAATCTAGATAAAAAAAAATTTCATAATGTCAAAATATACATACTTTTTCTCCACACCTTTTTATTTATATTCTTTCTGCAATATTCCTTTTTATATATAGGGGCATTTAATTGTTCATAAAACTGAATTCAAAATATAAATTAAAAAGTTTAAAAACTATTTCCTCTTAAGTATAAATATCATGTTCATTTACATTCCCATAGTAAAATTTATTACATAAATATAAACGTTTTTATTCATTCGATTTCTTATTTTAAAATTCTCAAAGTAACAAAATGGAGGTTACAAATATACTAAGCTACTTAATTTTCTAATCCAAATTGAATAGTATATTGGTATTTATGAAAAATATATAATTATATTCCACATCCAAATATTTTCTATTAAATCATGTGCAATATACAAAAGAATTAGTGTTAATATGCATAGTTTGAATAAATATGTATAGGATGTTTATCATTAAATTTATTCTTGGTAGGGTTTTTTCCTCAAAAAAAAATACTTATCCAAATACAACAAAATGTTTTAAACGTTTTAATATATCTATGGATAAAAATAAATTTGCATTAAGGTAATTCTTAATATAAGCTATTGATAACTTTATTTCAATTAAAAATAATCCAAAATGATAAATATTCAAGAGCAATTTAGTATGTTTTCAATTATTATCTACCTTCATTTGAAATCACAAAAGAACATTTTCAAATACTGAAAGCAATATGATTGCAATGTGATTTTAGACATGCATTGCCGTATAATGGATGTAATCTTGGGAAAAGTTTTCATTGTCTTACAGTTAGGAATCCTTGAAATATAGAAACAAAATATTTGTACAAAAAGTCCCGTGGATTTAAATTCGGAAAGTATGCAGAACTGTTTTTGATTCATTGATTATTTATTTGTTAAATGATCAATGACTCAAAAACGGATCATTTGTTTGGCATAATCTGCAAAGAGTGAAAAAGTACAATCTTCTATAAACATGTCTGCGTTCAGGTTGTAGGGTTGTTAGGCGACTAGCCTCTCATAGTTAGTCATGAACATCGTATGCAAAACCACCAAGATATGCTACTAAGTCATGAAGTTCAAAGGATTCATAGCTTAAAAATATGAAATCACGCCACATTTTTAAGAAAATACGAAAATATATATAAGTTTCAAGGAGAAATAGTGTCAAAATTTGAGCCATTTTACATATCAGATACAAACAAGGAAGCTAATATTATCCATACATCTGTAAAATAGAACTGTATTCACTTCCCCAAAATGTTCCAAAGAAAATCAGTATCAAAACGTTTCGAGCAAAGGATCTTTCGTGTCAATAAGTTAAATAATAGTAGTCGATAAAATTTAGAATATTTATAAAGATATTGGGAGATATTTTAAATAACTTTCTACAATATTTTCTGGCTGTTTGTCTTTATGCAGTCATTCAGACTTATGCCTGCCATTACAACAGTTTCAATGCGTTCTCTATTGCTTGTACTATTACATATTCATATTTTTAGCTATGCAGTTTCAGTTTTTATCCTTAGCGCGATTTCATGTCTAAGGAATTTGACACCACGTTGCACTCTGTCTAACGGTATAAAACTGTAATAAGTCATCTTAATATCCACAGCCTAATTACATGCTGGGGGGATATTTAATAGATAGTGGGCCGTATTCATCTGTTACAAGGTAGAAAACCATGAAATCTCCCAAGCCGACAGACAGACAGCTACTCCGTCAGACGCGAATATCGTAGATATTAACATAACTTCCATCTTTCTTTTCTTTAAAGTGGCATGTATCGAACCTAGGACCTTTACTCTAAAAAACGATGTCCTACCACAAGATCAATGGGGACCCATAATTACGGTGTCCACCACTAGGCCTGCTTTTACATACGTTAGATAATTTTACTCTGTGTTTATTAATGAAATCTTTTGGTGACGCCAATATTTTCAAAACTTTTACAGCCAAATTTGCGTTTATATGTAGAAAACTTGTGAGACTTTCATGAATATATAGAGCGTTAAACAGAGATATGAAAGAAAGAAAAGGTTCATTATGTGAAACAATTAAATAAAATGCTTACAAAGATCAAAAAAAAAAGTGTCAGCATTGAATTTTTAATCCTTTTCATGAATGTATTAAGAAGTTTATTCGGGTATTTTTTCACATTTCATTGCCTTAAATGGGCACACAATTTCTCATAATGGAAGTGAATGCACGAAAATATGATTTTCAAATAGTAAACTGGAAAATAAGACACAACAGAGTACGAGAAGTTCAAAACCAATTTTTCGGTATACAACTAGGTCTGAATAGAGCATCATTCTTTTTTTTTTTTTTTTTTTTGATTAATATTAGATCGGGGAAAAAGAAATCCATTATTTTTACGTGAACTTTATGTAACTTCTTTTGGATTCACTTTGTAAAAAGGTTTAAAACAGCTTTCATGTAGATTTTTAGGTCTTGTACATTACGACTGCTGACATGCGGTTAACTTCGATCATTTTTGATATTTTATAGACATTTTCGACGATGCTGTATCCACATGCGAGGTGCATCTCTAACATCAAAAATACCCGAACGGAATCGACAAAACAAAAATTGTACGTAACTGGTTGTTACAGTCTTATATAGAACGATAAACACCTTTCACAATTTTAGCCACCCGGCTATCTTTTTCGCCGTTACAAGAGAAAAACGAAACTGTATCGAATTTTCTGTTTGTTGTCTTCCATTTTTAAAACCTTGTACTCGTAACTGAATTAATCAAACAAAAAACCGAAAGAGGATATTTTAGTGTCAAATGTCACCTTTCCAACGAGCATAAATCTGAAATTGTTTGATAGATACCTCACGAGATAGCGATCACTACAGACGTCTACCGAAAAAAATAATGGATTACTTTTTCACCAAACTAATACTTTTTTTTAACTATTCAGCCAAAAGGCTTCAGTGAATTATTTTAAAGTATGAAAAAAAAACTTGTTTATCTTCACTGATTTACTACCCAAACTAGCAACTGAATGATAAGGATTCTTGTCTTCGATTCATCTATTCGAATGTTCGATTCCCATGTACATGTCCAGTCATTGATGATTGTTAGTGGTTCAGAATCCACTATAGATCATAAATTCCAGTCTAATTGACCTTTTATGTATAAAAAGTTACCGTATAGAGTAAAAATCAAAACAATCTAAGTATCATGAAAATGGGACTTAAATCTTAATTAACGAAGTGAATAAAATAAAAAAAAGAAAATTATATTAACAAAAATCAACTATTATAATTGAATATTTAATACTCATGATAATTTTTAAAATCTTACTGAATATATAATTAATTTAATGACTTAATCTTCCTTATGTTTAATAACACCTATATTCATTTAAACTTAAAGCTAAATAATTAATTTTTCCCGATTACAATAAGTGTTGCAAAGTTTCAATAAAATTTGTATTACATTTAATTATAT
>JAPDSC010140595.1:0-10249 GCA_026290005.1 Latrodectus geometricus
GCTGTATCCCAGTGTACGGTACGCTATTAAAACAAGATGGCGGACAAAGAAAGTACCGTTCATTGGGAATTAACCACGAAATCACTGTAGAGAAAAAAAATTGCAATTTTAGGCAAATGCTTATAGACGTCAACGGTGATACCAACTTTTTATTTTGTTACCCAATCTAAACATCTAAACATGTTGAGGAACAAAGCATACAGCAGCGAAGCTGCTTTTACTTCTTCGTCTTGATGTATTAAATCGGACAGTAAGGAAAAGAGATAGGTAGGAAGAGTCTGGTGGCTAAGAGAGGAGGGGGAGAGGGTTCGTCCGAAAGGCGAACGCGCATTGGATGGTGGCTACAAGCCGTCATGAGAAAAGAGAGAAGAGGAATAACTTTTCGAATAAGAAATAAATATTTACAATTTGGAATGGAAATGGCTGGACAGAACCACGTCACTGAGGTAATGTGCGGCCAGCGGTCTGATTTTAACATCCTCTGCTAAGTTAGTGCAGTGGAAAATTTCATTGAATTTTGCCTCTTTGCAGTTCTCAGCTTCGTTGAAGAATTTAATGTTAAGCTTGGCAATATGTTGTGAGAGGTAATCAATCTTCAGGTCTCTGTGAATAGAATTATTCGTTAGGTAATAAGGTGCTCCGAGAAGGCTGCGCAGCATTTTATTTTGGAAAATATTGAGGGATTTGATTGTGGTTTTGTCTGCAGTACACCAAGCTGGGGATGCATAAGTTATTATTGGTCGGATCATGGAGGTGTAGATAAGTTTTTTCAGTTTGATGTTAGCGTTACTTTTATAGCCAACGAATGGTCGTAGATGTTGAAATGCAGTATAAGCTTTTGTGATTTTCTTTTTTACGTGGGGTTTCCATGATAAATTTTGGTTGATGGTGAGGCCTAGGTATTCGGCGTTTACGACAAATGGAATTTCTTCTCTGTACATTGAGAAGACCTCGGTTCGGGTGGTTCTGCTGCCTGGTTTCTTTATAATAATAGCATTTGACTTGCTGGTGTTAATCTCTATCTTCCATTTATTGCACCATTCCTCGATGCTGTTTAGCTTTGTCTGTAATTTGGTGATGGCCAGATCTACAGATTTTGACTTCTGGATGATGCCCGTGTCATCCGCGTAAAATGCGGTGATGCTGTTGTGATCAGAGCGATGCACAGGGAAATCAGTGGTGTAGAAGAGATAGAGGATGGGCCCTAGGATGCTACCCTGAGGGACACCAGCTTCAATCGGTCTATGTGATGAGAGAGTTTTATTGATTTTAATGCGAAAGTTACGCTGTGACAGATAATTTTTGATGAGTATGATTAGATTTTTGTTAAAATTTAGGTTTTGTAGTTTGAAAATCAGCCCATCATGCCATAACCTGTCAAATGCTTTGGAGATATCAAGCATGACGAAAATTGATTTTTCTTTGTTTGCAAGACCTCTTCCCATGAATTCCAAAATTCGGACGAGCTGTTTGGTGGTGCTGAGATTTTTTCTGAACCCGTACTGTTCGTTTGGGAGACTTGTTAGATAAATTTTAATTCTTTGGTAGATAATTTTCTCAAATACCTTTCCAAGAGAGGAAAGTAAACTGATTGGCCTGTAATTAGATGGCATCACTAAGTCCTTTTTCGGCTTGGGAATCATAATAATGATAGCTTCTTCCCAGGTTTGGGGAAAGTAATTTAGGCATAGACATCTATTAAATATGTAGTTAATTTCTTGGATGATGTTAATCGGCAGTTCTTTTAGCATTTTATTGGTGATTTGATCCTTGCCTGGTGATTTCCGGGGGTTTAAGTGTTTGAGAATATTTTTTATTTCTTCGGGAGTCGCGGGTTCTATTTCGGTACTGATCAGTTCTGCTGTCTGGATTTTTTTACTGGTTTTTCTGATCAATTTTTCGAATTCTGTGTCATTAACTGTGTTGTTTGTTCTGAACTGCTTCTCCATACTGTCGGCAAATGCCTCGGCTTTTTCGGAATCTGTAAAAACGAGCCCGCGTTCCCCGTGTAGGGGTTTGCTGGTTCGAATCCGGGGTTTGAGACAGTGGGCGAACTTCCAAACTGAGTTGTCATCAGTGCTGAGGGTTGAGAGTCTTTCTTCCCATATTTTAGTCTTGTATTTGCCTATTTCTAATTTAATGATTTTATTTTGTTGGTTTATTTTAGTTTTGTATTCCGGATTTAAGGTTTTCCTGTATTTTTTCCTGTTCCTGTTCCTTTCTTTTATGAGGTCTCTGACTTCTTTGGGAAGCTTATAATAATTTTCCAGCCTTTTTCTTTCCTCTGTTGCGTTTTTATGCGCATCCAAAATTTCTTTGTTTAACGCTTGAATAGAGATTTCTGCATCTATGGTGTTAGTGATGGTGGGTGACTTCCAATTTCTTTGAATTAGTATGTTGGTATAGAGGTTCCAATTTGTGTTTTTGACGGTTTTTAGAGTGTCATTTCTGATGATGTTGATTGAGGCTATTACGGGTAGGTGGTCCGAGCTGAGGTCGTTAATGACGTCTGTAGCGATGTTGTATTCGGTATTCGTTAATAGGAAATCCAATATGTCTGGCTGTTGTGCAAGAAAGGTTGGATAAAAAGTTGGTTCCATGGGTGTGAACACGGTGATTGGTTTATTTTGGAGTAGATTGTATAATTTACTGCCATTCTTGTTGGTTGCTCTGCAACCCCAAGCTTGATGTTTGCTATTAAAGTCTCCCAAGACAATGGTTTTAAATTGAGATGTGAAGAGGTAATTTATGTCTGCATCTGTCAGGCTTCTATCTGGAGGGTTGTAAAGTGCGCAAATTTTTAATTTGATTGAGTCTGAGAATTCTGCTATGGCGGAGACTTCCTCAAATCCTTCATCGTTCTTGCTGCTGTACAGTGTTGATGGTATTGAGTTTTTGACAAATAGAGTCACTCCACCCCCGCGGTAGAGTAGTCTATTTGTGGAATACGTTTTATAATTAGCGATGTTAAAGGTGTGACTACCATTTGCATGTGTTTCTGTAACAGCGCAAATGTCCAGGTTTTGACTTACAAGAAATTCTTTGAATTCTTCCAGTTTTGTTGTTAGGTTGTTGGCATTCCAAATGCCTATCTGAAGTAATTCAATGTTGTTGGGTGTGTTAGTCATTTCTGCTTTCGTTTTTGTCATTAGATGCTGGTGTTGCTGAGTGGGTTGCAACTAGTCCAGTTTTTTGAATATAGGAAACTATGAGTTTCAGTTGGTCAAGGATTTCCTTCGCTTCATGGATTACATTACTACTGGCCGCTTGAGCATATGAGCGATTTTCGACGACGACGCCTTTTGTTATCTTGATGGTTGTGCTATCCTTGCTTTTGATTTTGGTAGCTTCTAAGAATGCTGTACAGCCTCTAAAGTTTGCTGGGTGATCACCCTGGCAGTTCGCGCATTTAGCGGGAAGATCTCTTGTCTTTTTGCACTCGTGGGAAAAGTGCTCTTCACCACATTTCACGCATCTGGGGTTGTGTTTACACATTCTTTGAGAGTGATGAAGCTTTTGGCACCGATGACACTGAGTCGGACCTCTTCTGTTTTTATACTCTTCTATCCTGATTTTAAGTTTGTTAATATATCGTAGTTGATAGATTTCCTTAGCCTTGGTGGTTTTAGGTAAGGTGATCAAGAATAACGGGAGCTTCTGGATCTCTCCATCTCTGCGTCGTGTCATTTGATGTATCGAGGAAATGACGAATCCTTGCTCCAGGAGCTCATCTGATATATCGTTAATTTCAGTATTGGCCGGCAGGTCCCTTATGACGACTTTAATGGGTTTGTCTTCCGGTAGAGCGTGTTCTTTAATATAATAAATTGGAGACTTCTCACAAATAGTAACAATATTTATTTTCCAGTATATAATGTAGAACAAACATTAATAGAACATCGTACTGACAAATCGCCTGATTACAAGCTCGTGTCAACTAGCACGTTGGCACGAGACTAGTCGAATTGCGAAGAATTAATCTTCTCTTTTATGCCAACTGGGGGGAAATAAAGAGCCACTGAGTGCACATACACGATGGCATCATTACAAAGGTATGACATCACTACAAATACATGTATAAATATAAATACATTTAAATATTATAAATGTGTGTGTGTTTGTGCATCTAATAATTTTTATTGAACGTAAGAAGAAAAATTTACTTTTTGCAATGTTATTTCAGCCTATCATTCAACTGGTGGATATCAAGTTGTGGAAAGTCCGAATTTCGTTACAGATATTGGATATGCTTTCCGGGATTCTGGTCCTTTTCTAGGATACAGGAATGGAGATTTGAATGGGGCCAATCAAACAGGTTATTTTATACTCTTGAGTATATGCTTGTTTTTACGAAACTCTAATTTAGGAACATTTACATCACATAATCTGAAAAGAAATAACAATTTTTATTCAAATTTACAAATTAAAATTTTGAAGAATCTCTTTATTGTGAATAGTTCCAGGCTTTCATTTCTGTATTTTATACTCTATATTCTTTTATTTTGAATTTGAGGAACTTGAATCAACATTTTCATATGAGAAAAGTAAATCCTTCGATTTGTGGGTAATTGCATTTCCTGCAGATGTTTAGATCAGCGTGTTGTATTTTACTATAAATCGTTTGAGTTTTATGTTTTTCTAAATTAATACTTAACTTTAAGTCATTGGCAACGTGTCGGTTGCTTAGTTACAAGAATGTGATTGCAAACGATATTCTTGGTTGCTTAGAAGAATACGGATAAAAGAAAATAAATAATTGTTGTGTGTTAGAACGTTCTAATGTTATTTTTTTAATATAAAATAGTTATGAAGAGACAAAATTGGTTAAATTTAGTCATATCTAACACCACTAATTAAAAATATTGCGGATCTAAACATCTACAATATACGTAAAATTTCTCCCGACTAATCTAACACCCGTTTTATATAGCCTACATATAATGATACATTCAATAGCTTCAAGTGCAAAAATTATCAGGTACTTTTGTTAAGTGTGATTATTGTGTTCATAGTTGTCTTATGAAAGTGACATTCTATGCCCAATTTATTTTTCAATCTATTCTTGGAATAGTGCTGCAAGAAAAACACCATCTAAAGCTTTCTGACATGTAAGAGTTTCATTATTACCGCAACTAAAAATTTCAACAATATTTACCCTAAGACTTGAATGAAAATTATACTTATCTATCGGCCGTATTTACCAAACACGGGTTAATTTGAGTGTAGCCTATCTGGGATGTAACTTAACTCTAACATGACTCGCCGATTTTTATTCACGAAGCGGGGAAATTCCCGTGTAAAACAGCTTTGGAGTTAACCGAACACGACATGTAAGACGGCTTCTGATTGGCTAGCAATCTTGCACATCAATGTCAACAAACATATCACTTAAGTCCGCCATTGTTTGTTTACTCGGCGTTAACACTTCGAAATCGTAGGGTTATTCTAGGCATCCATATAGGCGAGTTAATCGCTGTTTTTGTCGTGGTGAATAACGTTTCATGAATTTTTTCGCCCTTTACCCTGAACTTCGTTTAACTCTTGTTGGTGAATACGGCCGTAAGAGTTTGGACAAAGAAGCCCATTCTTTTCCAAAATTTCATTTTAGGGCATTTTGAAAGGGGACTCAGATATAATTTGTAATCAAGAACTATAGGATATCAAATAAAAAAAATGAAAAATAAGTTTTAATTCTCATAAAAAAATGACATAGCAGGTGACAGTCTGCAAAACAAACAACACACAAACATTTTTGAGCGAAACAAATGTGAAAGACTTTATTGTCGAAATAACGGGATATATTTTATAACCGTATTTTAAAAACTGAAGCAAATAAGTGATGATTTATAATTTGGATAGTTTTTATCAATAATATGAAAGTATGAGTTCTTTTTAAGTGGGAATTCCATATATGCACGTGTTTCTTGTATAGTGCCTATTAATTAATTTTTTTCTTATTTACTATGATAAAAAAGAGAAGGAGAGAGTTTGATAGAAAAAAAATTCGAACACTAATCTTTCAATTTTACGAACAATTTTACCTTTTCTTACAACTCGTAAAAAGCAGCGTCCACTGTATTTAAAGGAAATTAAACTATTTTTTTCTAAATAAAAAATTTAATTGGTTGCTCTTAATTTGTTTCTTTTAACACTTAGTTTCTAATTTGTTTCAGGGTGCTTCATACCCCAAGGAACAACAAAGAACGGAGCGCGCTTCGATGCAAACGATGCCTTCTTAGTTCCAGTTGCTCATAGACGCAACTTAGAAATCTCGAAGTATAGCTTCGTAACGAAAGTATATTAAAATTTAGTAAATCATGAACTTCTTTTTAAATATCAGTACGATATTTTAAATTTGACTCGGAATACTTTTTAATAAATCCAGTGACTTGTTCCATTGTATCTCAATTTAAATTATTATGCCCGCAAACTTGCATTTGCAATGTTATCTAAGATTCTAGCTCAAAACAAAATTTGCCTTTCATACCTTTAATGAAATCATAAAATTCATCCATCAGAGCATTTTGTTGCCATTGATATTATCTGTGCATATGTTTTAAATGTTTTACATGAAATTCACTTAAAATAAGAATTTGTTTTTCAAGATATCTCACTATTTAATTCTTTCACAATACTTTCTAAGATAATGCAAGTATATTTTATGAACATACTATATTTAAGAACTATTCCTTTCTAAATTAAATTGCTGGCTTCTTTTTAGTAATTTAATTCTGGAATTCTTTAAATATAATTATACATAGCTATTATTTATAAAAGATTAGAGATTGCCAATTCGCTATGTAAATTTGTGCTGGAATTTTTTGCTGATACAGGTCTAGTGAATTACATATCATAGACACAGGAAGGGTAGATAAGCAAGCTTAGTCTTATTTAGCAATAGTCAATTCTATAAAAATATTAGAGTGCTATAGAATTGTCACCACAATACAATTGACAACATATATGTCTATGACTTTGTGGACTGTAAGAAATGTTTGTTACTTTTTTGAGTATAAATTCTAAAAAGAATTTTACGATCTCTACAAGTTCTGTCCTGACATGAAACTTTGAAATATAACACTTTAAAGTGATTTAGTCAGTAATGTTTAAGTTAGAATCTATCAGTATAAAAGTATAAAATCAGTATAAAAACTTAAAGTAATATATATACAATTTCAAAAAAAATTACTGAGAAACTTTTTCCATCAGCAATTTAGATTACTCAGATTGATTAAACTTTTACGGTCAGAAAAACTTTTCAACAATGAATTTGAAAAGAATAAAAACAAATTTGACCTTACTTCTTGCTCATACTCAATATCTAATATGAAATATGATTGAGATATGTATTCTGTAATACATTGACATATCTTATGTGTTTATAAGGAATTTTTAAGTTTTTTCTTTATATAAAAAATTTAACTTGCAGCTCGTCACTATAATATACTATTATCGTGAAGGCAGTCAAACGGTTCTAAAAATTTATATTTAACAATATAATACACTACTGGCCATTAAAATTGCTATATCAGGAAGAAATGCAGATAACAAAATGATATTTATTGGACAAGTGTATTATACTAGTAATAACAAGTGATTAAATTTTCAAAAAATTTGGCTGGATACATCCTGAGAAATCAGTACCCCGAACAACCACCTCTGGCAGTAATAACAGCAGTTATACGCCTGGCATTGAGTCAAACAGAGATTGGATTGCATGTACACATGTACAGGTACAGATGCCCATGCAACTTAAACACGATAACACAGTTCGTCAACCGTAGTGACTGGCGTTTGGTGACGAGCCAGTCACTCGGCAACCATTGACCAGACGTTTTCTATTGGTGAAAAATCAGGAGAACGTGCTGGCCAGGGCAACAGCCGAACATTTTCCGTATCAAGGAAGGTCCGTACAATACCGGCAACATGCGGTCGGGCATTATTCTGCTGAAACGTAGGGTTTCGCAGGGCTCGAATTAAGGGTAGAGCCATGGGTCGTAAAACACCATAAATGTAATGTGCATTATTTAAAGCACCGTCAATGTGAACAAGAGGAGACCGAGACGTGGATCCAATGGCACCCCATACCATCACGCCAGGTGATGGACCAGTATGACGATGACAAATGCACGCTGCCAGTGTGCGTTCACCACGATGCCGCCAAACACGGAAGCAACCATCATAATGCTGTACACAGAACCTGGATTCATCTGTAAAGATGACGTCTCGCCATTCGTGCGCCCAGGTTCGTCGTTGATCACACCATTGAAGGCGCTCTTGTCTATGACGCAGCGTCAAGGGAAGCCGCAGCCATGGTCTCCGAGCTGAGAGTTCATGTTGCTGCAAACGTCGTCGAACTGTTCGTGCAGACACTTGTTGTCTTCCAAACGACACCGTTTCTTGACTCACGGCTCGTGACGTGGTGGCACGATCCATTACGGCCTTGCGGATAATATGCCTGTCTTCTAGGCTGCTAGTGATAGGTGTCCGTTGAGATCCCGCATGGCTTTCCGTATTACCATCCTGAACCCATCGATTCCATATTCTGCTGACAGTCATCGGATCTCGACCGACGTGAGTGATAAGATAAACCTCAATGTCGGTACGCTACAATTCGACCTTTATCAAAGTCAGAAACGTGCTGGTACGCGTTTCTCCTTTTTACACGAGGCATCACAACAACTTTTCACCTGGCAACAACCGTCAAATGCAATTTGTGTATGAGGAACCGGCTGAACAATTTCCTCATTTAAACACAATGTAGGTGTCGCTACTGGCGCCTTCTTTTTCTGAACGCGCTAAAAAGCTAATCATTTGCATATCACAGCACATTCTTCCTTTCGTATACATTTCACGTCTGTAGCATGTCGCTTTCTTGGTGTAGCAATTTTAGTGGCCAGTAGTGTATGAACGAAAACAAATGATTTTCAACTTATATTAAAATTCAGAAATTTCTTATATTTGATAACAGAGCCTCTCTACTCAAAATCTGAGATAATCTAATTTTAGTAAATATAAAAATTTTTAGCTCGCACAATAATAATAAGAACAATATCAATATAATTTATATGCGATCATTTAGAGATGGTCGTTATTTGGTAGAACTGTTATTTAGGAACAGTTATTGCTTAATAACTGTTTAACGAAAAACGCGTTCTTGAGAAATTCTGTTATTAAGATAACGTTTTTCTTTCCTCCTGAACACCTGAAATCGTTCCGTAGTTGGTAACTTCATAAGTCGTTACGTTATTGTGGAACGTTTCTACATTTCGTTATTTTGGAACTTCCAGAACGTTAAAGCAGTTATCGTTATTTTGGAACATCCGGAACTTTAAAGCAGTTATCGTTATTTTGGAACATCCGGAATTTTAAAGCAGTTATCGTTATTTTGGAACTTAAAAGAAGTTATCGTTGATTTTTTTTCGTCGAGTTTTCAAGATTCTCGCGCGGGAACGTATTTTCTATACTCTCCTTTGGTGGACCATCAATTAATGTCACTTCGACTCTCTAATGCAGAGTAGAGGGGGAGTAAATTGTTGAAAAGCGGATGTATGAATATATAGATTTCACTGTAAAAACGATGAAAGCATAAGTAAGAATGGGGATTCTTAAGGATCCCATTTATGACAATATTGTGGGGACATTTTATTCATCTTCACAGAATTTTATTGGAATTTTAGTTTTATTTATGTGAATCTTTATGAATTTTAGCAAAATTTTTATTAAGCTGAAATATTTTTTACAAACTCGAAATTATACTCAAAATAAAGATAAGTGAAATTTTTTAAATTTTATGTCAAATTTCGAGAAGAAATTATTAATTTTTATAAATTAAAATAGATTAAAAAATTAAACTTATTCAATTAAATTTTAAAAATTTGTAGAATCTAACAGAATTTTTTGATATTATAATGTATTATTATTTGTTTAATAAGAATTATCATAATTATATTAAAATAACAATTAATATAAATAAGATTTTAATTATTTACAATAAATACTCAAAGTATACTCAAAAATTAAGATAAGTGTGAAATATTTTAAATTTTATGTCAAATTTGGAGAGGAAAATTATTAATTTTTATAAATTAAAATAGATTAAAAAATTAAGCTTATTCAATTAAATTTTAAATAAATTTTAAAAGTTTGTAGAATCTAACAGTATTTTTATACATTATAATGTTTTATTATTTTTTTAAAAAGTATTATCATAATTATATTAAAATAACAATTAATATAAATAAGATTT
>JAPDSC010140603.1:0-24768 GCA_026290005.1 Latrodectus geometricus
GTAAATCAAAATAAGTTTTTAATATAATCAAAATAAATTAAGTTCTTAAGCTTATAATATGCTATCAAGCTGTGTTAATTCTTTAAATAAATTATTCATTGTTAACTATAATTGTTCTGCAAATTAATATATTACTATACAGCATTGAAGTTTTGTGTGAAATCAATCACTTTTTAACTTTTTATAGTCTTCAACAAACTTATAAATATTAATCAGAATTAAGAAATACCATTTTTTGTTTTTATTCTTCTAAATATTATACCAGAATTAATATATAGATTTTGTGTTTTCCTGAAGTCTTTATAAAACTTCAAAGTATGCTTGAATTAAGAAGTTTCGCTCACATTTTAGGGACCAAAATTAATTAATTAATGGTAATAGACGTAAGGAAGGGAAGGGCACAGTGTAAAAGTTGCGTGTCAGGGAGCAAGGGTAATTTCAAAATTGGAAGCAGTCACTGGAAAGAAACTCATGATTCAAAATTAATAAATTAAAATCGATAATTGCGCGTGAAATTGTAGAAAGCAAAAAATTATGTTGGTAGTTCAATCTAAATTTCTCTGTTATGATATTTTTTCTTATTTTATCAATAAATCTTAGAAAAAATGTAACTACGAAATTTAAACTGGATTTTAATGTACTTTATATATCTCATATAAAGGTAAAATCATTTGCTAATAAATATGATGTTGTTTGAAAAGCTGATACATCTACAACAACATCCTATTTGAAAAATGCATTTATTTAATTTACGACATGTTATTTCTTTAAAGTCTATTAGTCAATGTTACTTAATTTAAAACTTGATTATGTTAAAAATGTAAATGGAAAAAGTTTGAGATATTTACTATCATTAAAATTTATAGAAATTAAAACCAGCAAATTAAAATTGACATCAACTTTCATTTTAATTGACATTAAATATCATGCTAAGATATGAAAAAGGTTATGCGAGTTTGGAAATGTGTTATATATATTTAAAATTTCTATTCATTTTTCATATTTCGCATTACATGAAATTTTGGGTAATATTTAAATCAGCTCAGATGTATCAACACACTTTGTCATTTTATCTTCATTCAAAAAAATTCGACAGCTAACATTTTAAATATGAATAAAAGTAATTTCAGATATTTTATTATGGATGTGTATATCCTAGTGTATATATTGGATTGTCTGGGCTTTGCAGTGAGGAGATTTATTCTTCTCCTCTTCTGGTCCTGGATTTCCTCAGGGTCAATAGTCTAATGTATCTTGTCTGACTCCGTCAGACATCTGGAGGATAAGCAACAACAACATATCCTAGAGTAGCTCATGAATTGATAAAGACCAATAAACAATGACAACAATGATTCATTCACAAACGTGAGCCCATTGAAACTAATATAACAATAAAATTAAATTAATCAAATATATATTAACTGAATGAAATTGGGGTGACTCAAAAAATTGTATTAAAAATCGCTATTAAAGATATCAAAATATCATGACAAATGTAAGGATTTTGCAATACTAATTAGAAATTAATTACCTGATTTATCATATGATGTCCTCGATCCAAAAATAGAATATTAAAAAAGGAAAAGTCACATAATTTTTTTCAAGTTTCTATCTAAAATCTATAAAAAAAATTGATGAAATAAATAAGCATGTGATTGAATGACCAAGCACTGAATCAACAGCAAATAATTGGAATTCAAAGTGTTACAAACTCGATTGAAGCTCTCGATGAAATACTGTTTTGTTCACATAACTTTTGATTAAGTTTTGTATAATGTTAAATAAAGTTGTTTGATTTCCCGTTCATTATAATCATAGTGGTAGTCGGTGTGGAAAAGAAATCTTGAACCCTAGTACAAAGCTATATGGTCAAAATGTTGAAATTATACAGCATTGTTGTCTCTAATCATAACCAGGTCATCAAAAACAAGAAAACCGAGTAGAACATTTTTAAGAGAACATCTCTGCATATAGTTGACATTCATAACAATATGGAGGCAATTCAGACGGTGCTGAAATGGTTAAGGAATTAAGTTCTATAATCATCAAATTTCTAGAAAGTTTATTCTGGAGGCAAATAGATGAGTCGGTAGCCTTTCCTTTATGACGGTAGTAGGAAATGTTTAGTTTTATGAATATTTAACGCGCATACATTTATTCAAATCAGAGATCTTTGATTCCAGCGAGATTAATTCCCTTAACAAATGGGTTTCCGCTGCCCAGAGGGACATAATATTGCAATCGAAGAGGATTATCTTTAAAAATATTCCACGTTGGTAAAGATTCTTGAATTTGATATACGTAAAAGAACCTCAATCAAACTCATGAATATGCTTCTTTTGAATATAGTTTTAAGTTGGAAAAATGGTAAAATAATTATAGCACCACTGTTAATAAAATTCGATATCAAATCCCCATTTTAGGAAATGCAACAGTGTCATTCTAAAATTTAAAAGATATTAAAGGTGTTATACTGGTGTGAAAGATAATGTGTCGTTATCATCTGTCATACCATTAATCAAATCTAAATTTATTTAAAAGTGTAAATTCAATGCAATTTCTTTCTTTTAATGATATAAAACAATTCCTTATTATATTTAGGATGTAAGAATAGATGGAGTTAAGTTTAGAGCACACATGAATAACGTTAGGAAAGTCTCTGTTAAAATCCTTTTATGTAATTATGTCTTTTAATTCAATATCTGAAACATAGCTGAAGTTTATTTTTACTTATGGTCTTAAATTTTTCATTCCAGGTTTTTCGACACCTGTATATGGATTCGGTCTTCCTGTCAACTATACAAATGTTTCCTTTTTGTCTCTAGGTATCCCAGTTGAACAAGTAATACGGGAGCTTTTTTGAACTAGATCGTTTAAAAAAGCTCCAGATTGGTGGTAATGAATAACATAAAATTATTCATTTAATGGTAATATGTTTAAATTATTCATGTATGCAACATACATACATACACATCACATAATTTTGACTCATTATTTCCATGTTTAAGAATTTTAATCTGTTTCTTTCCTTTACTGTGAATATTTTGTGTATATATCATTTTAAAATACTTAACTAGAGTATCAACTTAGTACATTTTAAATACTGTTTATTTACCTGCAAATTTATTCTCTTAACTATTTCTATCCGTTAAAACGATGTTTTTAAACATTAAACCCAAGAAACTTTTTTTATGTAACAATATTGTTCCTCAGAATGAAATTATCACAACAAAACTTTATAAAGCTTAAATCTTCATTTTGAATTTTCATTTTCGCCACTAGAGGTCATTTTCCGCCCGAGAAACTGCTCAAAGACTCATGTAATATATATTATTGATTTTGTCTGGAAACACATAAATATAAGAAAAATATTGAATATATTTAAGAAAACGAATTAGCTCTAAAAATTATTTTGGGTGTTTAAAATTTTTTATATAAAGTTCATTAACAAAGCAACATCCTAAAATGTATTCGAATATCAAAGTATGTAAATAAAAATGCCAAAAAATAATTTTATTTATTCAATATTTGAGACTTCAAATTAACTGAAACATGTTTTTTCAAAATATGAGATAGGATAATTGATTTCCAAATTAGACAAACCTGACTAGAATTTCCAAAGGAAACTTGAGTCCTTTTTTCAAATTAGACAAATCCTGTTAAAAATTTTAGAAAAGACTTTCCATACTTTCTTGAATAAATGCATTTTGTATGAAGACAGACATTGGATATAGATATTTTCATGAAATTTTATATATGAAAACATCTAATTAAAAATTTGAAAAGACACTTTGAAGAAAAATGATTGAAATATATTAAAAGACTAAGATTAATTTTTATCATTTCGTATCTAATTGCAACATAATATGCATGAGAAAACAAAGAATATATTAGGCAGTTTTTAAAGTTCTTTTTGAATAATGAAATTTAAAACTCAATTTCAAACTAAATTTTAAACAAATTTTAATTAAAGTAAGTTGCCTTTTCATTTTATGCACAAAAATAATTACAATGGAATGAATATGCTGTTTGAAAGAAATCCTTCAACTTTCAATTCAAATAAATTGTATGAAGTCATTTTGAGTTCTATTTTTATAGAAAAACATTTCATTTCATGGAGAAACTCTCTAAATATCTGAAAAAACGGTAATCAGTTGAAATATTATCTGAAGAATGAGGAAAATGAGACGAAATATAATTCTTCATTAGAGAAATTCCTGATTTTTCCTAAGAGAAAACAAATGAAAGCCTTTGCTCTTGGTTAAAATTACTTCAACCTCCCCAACTTTATGGCTCAATTTAAATTGTTAGTATAAGAGTTCAAAAAGCTATTTTTGTCCATTCTGATATTTTAAAATAAAAATTTTTTCAAATATAAGATAATTTTCAGAAAAAATTAATTATATGTTACTAAGTAAGTTCGAAATCAAACACGTTCGATTAACCTTTTTCTAGTTTTTTTGGCATTCTATAAAAATTATATAAACTATATCTAAAAAGATAGCAATGTATATATGAAGCGATTAATTTTTCATAAAGTTCTCAGTAGTTCTATACAATGCACGACGCCAAATATAATGCATATTTCCGATTCGTAATGAATATCATGTGTCATGGCTTATGGTTTTCATGGCTTTTGGTCATGGCTTATGGTTCAACCACCTATCACAATTAATCATTTAAATCTCACACTTTATTATAAAGTGATAAAACACGTGGTTTTGCTCACATTTGTACAAAAATAAAAATAAAAATAAATAATATTATTTTGCGTGAAAATTGGAAAACAAGATTAAGTACTGAATCAACTAAAGTTCGGAAAGCTATTACTTAAAGTTCAAATTAACGCTTTTTTTAATGGCTTAAACCAAAATTTCTTACGAAAAATTAGTAGATTAAAAATAAATTAAAATGGTTACTAGGAAGGAGGCAGAAGATAATTGGTTATTGAATCTCTGTGATGTGAGGTTTGTGGGAAAAGAAATGACAGATCATTAATTTTGTTGAAAGATTTGTCAGTCGTTGAATAAGTGTTTTTATAAAGATTTTCTTAATACTATTTTTAAAAACAATATTAGTATTTTTGAAAAATGAACGACTTTTATTATGAATTTTTTACATACTTCGTATAAACTGTCACTTTACGCAATAGGTAGGTAAATATTATTTATGTTAGGTAAAATTGATTAATCTGCTGATTATGAATAAATGGTGATTTTTCATAATCACCTCTGAAAATTGGTAAAAGTGATAAATTTTTTAAATATTTATCACTTTTATCGGTTATTTTATAAAATCCCTAACTTATAATGGGAAATTTAATAAATTTAGATTATTTTGTAAAGCAGTGATTAGAAAAAATAAACTAAAATATTTTTAAACTTTTAAACTAAAAAAGAGTTTTTAAACTAAAATTTTGTAATAAATGGAGAACGTGTTTTATCATGAGTTGAATAAGTTATAACAAAAGCCATTTGAAGTTTTATTAAATGCCTTTTTATTCATTGATGAAAAATTTGAATTGAAATAGAAAACGGGGTATATATATAATAAGTAAATCACATCGCAGGAATTTTCAATATGACCTACCAAAAATCTTTTCAAGGCCTCATCTCATCTTACATTGATTTCAGTGGGACTCAACGGTTTTCAATAATTGAGCAACTAATTTCTGATTAAATAGTGGAATTACAATGTCCCTCAATGTAGAGAAGAATTTATAGTTTAAATTTATAATTACGAAATATAACAATTTTACAATTTATTTCAAATCAAATTTTAGATGAATGAATCAATTACTCAATCAAAATTAACGGAATTTACATTAGTTTAAAAAGATCATAATCCCTTATTTCAAAATGAAAAAACATTAAATTTAAAGGGTCATAATTACTGAAAATTTCGAAATGAACATAATCACTGAATTTATTAATAATTCGTATTTAATTAAACAAATTAATTACAATATCTGTAAATGACTTATAAAATTAATCGCAACTAATGTTTATTTTAAATTTCACGTTTGAATTGGTATTTTCAGTATTCTTGGATAGTTTTTTAATGTTCACAAACAATAACTTAAGTTGGATTAAAAACTACATGTTCCCATCTATTTACGCTTGCTTCTATTTAGTTTTGTTTTCTGCATAGTTTTTTAAACATAATTAAAAAAATTAAAAATATTGTTAAAATTCTTTTCATTTAATGACATTATGTACTGATTTTAAAATGCTAAAATGTATTTAATGTAGTATCAATAAATTCCAAAATTTTTTGTTATTATTATTTTTGTATAATGCTTCTTTAACTACAAAATATAATCCAGACTTGTATTAGTATAACATGAAAAATCTTCGTCCAACATCCTTAAACAGAAATCAAATATACTGTGAATTCTTAATTGGAAATATATAGTACATTTTGAAAAATAATTATTCGCGATTTTAAGTTATCAAGGTAAAAGAATTTATGTATTTTGATAGGTCTAAGAATTCAGTAACGGGGACAGCGGATTTCTAAGAGTTTCTAAACTAAGAGCACATTAGCAATAGAAAAGAGAAATTATAATTTTTGTTACCCATATTTGAAAGCTTCAAGTAAATTTTCCATTATATGAGAATAAAAGGGATGGGAAATTTATTTTTAAATACATTGTAATCAAGCATTTAAAAGAATTATTTAATACATAAATTGTTGCCATGCAATACTGGATAACTAAGGTAAACAATAATTTTTGATCCACCAGATATTGTTGAAAAATTAAACAAAACTAATAATGTATTTTTTGGAGTATTTAATTTGTTACGTATTTATATATGAATTGATTTTTTATGCATATTTCAGGTGGTAATTTTTAATTAATTAATTTATTTTATTTTATCGTATCCTATAATTTCTATCCGATCTAAAAATTTTTAATCTAGTGTATTTAAAAAAAAAAAAACTCTTTCTAGAATTCATCTTTTGAAGAGATTTATTTTGAAATTACACGGACTTGTATATGTAATTGCTAATTATTAACTTTTTAAACTTTTTCTGTGATTTTCTTAGTCAAAATTGAATTTTAATTCGAGACAAAAAATAACTAGGGATAACAAGACAAAAATAACAAGGGATGTCAACGCTCTTGTTTCATTTTAAATTAAGCTTGTTCGTTCTGCATGAGGAAGGATTTATTTATGTTGGCTAAGAAATCATGTATTCATTGAAGAGGATAACTTAGAGAGAAGTTACAATTTTATAAGGTATTCTAGGCATGCGTTACTATCGTTCACGACAGAACCTTATTAGGAAATATAGATGATAATATATTCCTGTGTCTCCAAAATCAGACAATTCTACTGCATTTATCTTGAAGCCAAATAAGGATAATTCGAGGAAAATATCCTAGCCATTTACTAAATTAACAAAATCTAAATACATTCAAATTAATTTTGGATACCAGTGCATCAAGTTTGTAAGCTTATTTTCTAGATTTCCTTGATATCCGGATAATTTCTTAGAATATTTTTACTAATTTATTTTCGGAACTGGAATTTTTTATTATATGAGAAAGATGAAAACTGTTGTAATCTGATAGTTACCAGATGATTTTTGAAAAGCTCATTTTCCTATGAAAGTAACTATATGAGCATTCAATCATACTATCGTAAAACCATTATTTTCCTCAAGGAATGCTTCTTGTCTCAGCAGTTCAGTTCCAAGAAATTATAATTCCTCGTCAGTTCAAATTACATGTATATAAATATTGATTTGAAGACTTAAATAGGGAGTTCTATGGCTTTTTTTAAAAATGTTTTACAAAATTTATAATGTAGCTACAAAAATCTGAATACTATATTCCACCTTTTATTATAGAGGAGATAGTCCAAATATTGAGTGAGTTGAGATTCTGCTTATGTAAACTTTCACAGTTAAACGGGAAACGGTATAATATTCCCATCAATATCATAATTTGATTTTACGTAGAATCTGTAAATTTTTAATCTTACAAAGCTTATGTATAAATTTCAACTTATGTTCAATTTCATTTACTTAATATGAACTTTTACATTCATAATTAGGGAAATATTTATGAATATATTTTCACTGGTATTTAAGCTCTAATGGATTAAATAACAGGATTATTCAATATTTTATTAAAGGGGAATGAATATCAAGCCTGCGATTGGTTTTGTGTTCGGAAATCATATATTTGTACTAGTAATACATTTTTTATTTTGAAAAATATTTTATTTATTTTACAAATATTGTTTTCTGTACGAAAACAAAATATTTTAAACTTGAATCCAAATCCTTTACTTAGAGAGCAGCATACTACTTCGGATTAAAATTTTTTACTCCTTAAATATGTAAGAATAGTTATTTTTTAGTGAAAACACGTTGTAAAATGTTAATTATAAAGACGAAGAACATTCATTTTATTAAACTGCATCTGAGTTGTAGGAGTAATTCAGATTTTAAAACTATTCCTTTTATCATCGATGACTTATTTGTAACCGTGACTATTTCCACCCAAATGAGTAAAAATTCCATCATCTGGAAATGTTGAGTGCTTTTCTAATTGCGTCGTTTCAATTACAGATTTCTATGAAGACTTAGAAAACGGAATGCATCGGCTTGTACCCCTGTATACTTTTAACTAATTTATTCAGTCTGCAAGGTAGTTTCTACAATTCAATTTTAGGGAAATATTTCCATAAGAATGTTCCTAAATTATGTTATTTCCTTTGGCTAAAAGAGAATTGTTTTCGAAGCAGTTAAAGATACATTTGATTTGCAACTGAAATTGAATAAAGCTATTTGCTTAGACACAAGAGCATTCCCTGTTTGATGAAATATTAACACAGTATCACTGAAATAAATTAAATATAAGTAGCTCTATAATTTGGATAAATATCCGAATTTCCAAAAAAATGTTTTGTTTAGGGAATTATTTTTTAATTTTAATATTAAGTTTTTATTTAAGACTTTGCTCAAACGATATAATATGTGTTACATAAATGCAGAAACGTTATTTCAACAGATATATGAACTTGATATTAAAAGAAATTTGCTGTGAAACATTTAAAAGCTGTTTCACAGTGCTGTTTTAATAATTTGCCAATGGTTTATAATTAGCCAATAAAACTTTAATATTTTATGAAAAATAATTACCTCTAACATATCTAACTTACATTTTTAGAAATTACTTTAACTCTTCCTTTAATGGTCTTTTTTTAGATATTAATATGAATATGTAATCAAAAGTAGCTCACCAAAATAAAACTTTAAAAGTTAATAAACTTGAGCACTTATAAAAATATCAGAATGAATAAAAGAAAAATAATGATTTTTAATAATATTTTGGAGTTGTAAGATTTTGTTTTTAGAGATTAAAGTTCACTGAAATAACCATATATTTTTTAATTTTTTTAATACTATAATTTAATTTTTTATAAAAAATATATTCATAATGAAAAAATAATTTCCTAGATTAAACAGAGCATTCTTAAAAAAATATGCACATCTCGTTTGGTTTTATTAAAAATAACAGATTGAGATCCATTTTTCTGAAATATTATTGAAGTTCCATTTGAATTATTTTTTTATGTCATTGTATTAAGTTAATATATTTCTAACCTGGAAAAATTTCTTTTAAGAGAAAAAATATTTGAGAAATTTCAAAAGAATTATTTTATTACGAAATACCAGAATAACGTTATATTTTAATAAAATAAATTTTAATTCTTTAATACGATAAAGATTAATTGTGGTCTATTAGATCAATTACTATGAAAATTTATAAAGATTTATGGACTTACATAAAACATAATAAAAAATTTATAATATTTTTCTCTTTGTTATTTTCAATTTATAAATAATAAATGCATAAGGGATTTCAAATTGGAATTTTTTCATTTTTCAATTTTGAATTTTCTGAAGAAAAACTTCTGAAAATTCAAAACTGATTTAATAAATTCAAATTTGCTTTCACAATGAACTGAAATGGATTATTCTTATTCCAGAAATTTATTAATTACATTAAAATTCCACTTAAAATGCTTAACTAATAAAAGTTTCCTCAGGAATTTTTTCATTAGAAAAATTTAATATTTTAATTTTATATTAAATAAAAAAGTGATTTCAAAAATTGTATTTAGATTTTTTCTTGATATTTTTCTTTTAAAATTAGTATGCTTGAATCTAAATTAAATTTTTTGATTCCATTATTCAATACAGAATCTTCTAGATCTTTTTAGTTTATTTCCCAACACTGTTAAAATATTGTTTATTAATAATAAATGGTTTTTTTATGTCAACTTTTTTATGTTAGTATTTATATAAAAAATGCTCTCCATAATCAGAAATTAAATATTTCAGATTAATAAAAGTACTATTTTATATTGATTCACATGTCGTAATGTAATGACTAAAGAATAGATTTTGAAATTTTTTTTTCAAAAATGAAAAACGATATTATAATTCACAAAAAAGTTTTTTAAGCGCTTATGCACTTGTATTAAAATAATGACAATATTCATACATTTAAATCAGTAAAAATATTTTTCATAAAATAGAAAAAAAGGGCTTTTTACAATTTAACAAATTTCTGTTTGTAAACTGATTGATAAACAAAAATGTTAGAAAAATAATTCAATTATAAGAGAATAGAAATCTCATGAAATAATATTTTATTTACGTTACCTTTTAGTATAAAGTTCAATGGCATGGTGGTAGCAATTTGTACTACCATAGCAATGGTCAGTGGTTCAATTCTCGGTTTGTGTAAGCTCAACTTATGCTTTTACCTTTTCAATGGGTCAATAAAACTGATTATCAAGCATGCTTGAGAGCTAAGCACTGGGGGTTTCGCATTATTTTGACTACCTAACTACGACATTTACTTCCATCCTAATGCCTTGGTCATGAAAACAGGTATGTGCGCAATAGGCCTAAACCTCCACATGGCCTGTCGAGTTACTGAGTTTATTCTAGTTTCCTTATAGTAAAGAAAAAGTATTTTGATATGAATGTATGTGTTACATTGTTTATTGGAAGTTTAGAAGATAGGAATTGTGTTTAAAAGACTATATTTAACTTCAATGAAGGCTTATTCTATTAAAATACATTTTGAAAAAATATACTTTTAATCAAAATAATTATCAAATTTAGTTACAAATTATTTAAATTATCCGTTATTACCCACTGTGTTTGAATCTATTGTACAGTTGTAGAGTTTTTGAAAATGATTGAAGTGTTTATTTTGACACATTTTATTATTCGTTATTGTAATTTTTTTTTTTTGATAAAAATAATCTATTCAGTGTAGAATAATTTAAAGTTATATATTTTCATATAATTATGAGAAAATATGTGAGGCAGATTTAAAAAATGATCATTATTTCGAGATTTTTTCTGTCGACCCTACAATAGTAAAATGGAGCTTCTAGCTTCTCCTTCAGGCTTACCAATGGAATGATTATAAAATGTATCATTCACAGTTACCAAGCATTAGACTTCAGTTCAACAGCTCATAACTACAACAGCCGACTTGATGATAAATGCCATGGAATTCATTATAAGAAATTTCCTTCTTGTTATTCCTCGAGTATAAAAAATAATAATAAAAACAATTCTGTGAGTTAGATCCTCATTGGTATTACATTATAATCATTACACCTGCTTCATTTATCATTTGTATGGTTGCTGTTATAGACAAGAATGGAAGCTGCTTGTAATTACAAATTGTTTTTACAGAATTATCGTAATATCTTAAATATGTAAAAGACTGAAGGATAATAGATGAAAAGTTACGTTTAAATGTCACTGCATGTAGAAATTTGTTTAAAGTATGTTTTTATTGTATCATGTGACTGCATTCGACTTAGTCACTACTGTTCGCATAAACATGACTATTGCCAAGTGATTATTTATTTCATGTCTGAAGAAGCCTTTTAGCGTAAAGTGCTATGACATCGATAAATATTTCAAAGCTGTGTATAATTATTAAATAAATATGACGTGAATGAAGTAGGAAATTGAAGATGGAAGTATAACATGGTAGATATTTTTATGTAGATAAAACTCATATTAAAATTTAAATTAAGGTATATAAAGTACAGTAATTAATTTTAAACATACACTACATTATGAATTTATAAATTAAAATTATATTCAAGAAAAAATGCTTTAACGTAAAAAATATTAACAAAAATTTTATTTCTAACTTCATAATTAAAGGTAGAAAAATCTAATAAGGACAAAAATTAATATTATCTGATATCAAAATGTATCAAATTTGAAGTTAATTCAATTTTCGTATTGTTAATTTATATATAGAACCTTATTTTATAAATTTATTATTAAAATATATGAATGAAATAATACATTTTGTTTCAGTATTTATTACTTTGACTTTTTCTTAGAACTTGAAAGATGGCGATTGGGAGGTTAATACACAGCGATTTCTTTAAGACATTCAAAAGAAATGTGAAATACACGTTTCTTAAAATAGGTCAATAATCAAAAGAAAGAAATTTCATAATGATTTATTTTACATATTATTTAATTATAACATATCATGACATTTAATATGTAATTTCTACATATTTTAGAAGTATTTTAGAGTTTGTTTTATAAATAAGTTGTGAAGTATATAATTTGAAAATAATATTTTTAAATGCATTATTTGAATCATAATGGTACCGGAAAAGGTTTTGTTACTAAAATATTTTTTAGACCTACAAGAATGTTATAATTATATCATATCTACTAAAATGTTTGAAAACGCTATGTTTAAAATGGTGAGTAATAACGAAATCTTTCGATATTTTTGAAATTATCAGGTGTAAATTTTACAGAAAACAATTTCAAATAAAGTTATTAAGATTATTTTATGGTAAAAAATTTCTTCAATTATATATATAAAGTTAAAAAAAATTAAAATGAAGAATTTGTTGAGAAATTTTTGAAGCTTATGCAAAAAAATAAGTAAGAAGGGATCAAGATACAAAAAAGAGCACTAAAAAAGTAAGGATGAATAAGAGAAAAAGAGATCATAGATATAGAAAAGTTGAAGAAAGGAAGAATAATAAGCCGCGTAGAGGTTTTGTATACAAATAAACATATCGTTAAATTTTTCCACTAAAAATACAAAACAGAAAGCTTGAGTAAGCTCTGGTATTAGATTTATATAACAACATGCAAAAAAACTCTAAAGAAAATGATATAGAGCAATCCATAACTACATTCGAGTGTTCTTTTGAAAAAGTAAAATAAAATAAAAATAAATAATTTTGTATATGGCATTTCATCGAGTTATTACCTTATTCATTATTTGCTATAATCAGCATACAATTAAATGTAACAGAAAAAAATGAAGAAATAGCAAGGGTTCCTAATAGTATGATAATAGTCTGCTGAATAAAAGACCTCCGACTGACTCCATCCAATATTGAATAATGGGCAATCGATGTTGCTCTTCAACCTGTATGTCTATCGGTGTAGTTATTGGGAATTTTCTGGATTTTCTTTCTTGTGACTCATGAATACGGCCCATTATCTATGAAGGAAATTTATGTGATGAATTTAAAAATGTCTTTTAACAGTTTTAAATCATTAGGTTGCTCAATAAACGGTATCAAAAAGTTGATTATGATAATTATATATAACAATGAGAGAAAGGTTAGAACTCTTCAGAGTAGAAGGTCCTGGGTTTGATTACAGCCATTCTTTAACAACGAAACTTGGATGCTACTTTTGTTTCTTATATTTATGTCCACCGGAATGAGAGATTTGAAAATTTACGGATTTCCTTGCAGTCCTCTTTTTAGCTATGATTTCATTACAACGGCATTTGATTTTCAGTCTATTCCTTGCCTAGTGTCAAAAGTCAATAATATAAATTAAGCTTACAATGTAGTAATTATAACATATTCTTTTGATTGGAAAATTCCAGGTTTGGCTTAAACCCCTATTATGAAATGAAATTCAGTTTTTGCACGTGGATTTGTTACAATGTGTACTTGAGAGTATTTCAGCTGTTCTTCATTGCGTCCTGTGAATACAGTCCACAATCTATAGAAAGATTTTTTAGACTGATTAGTCTGGGTGATAAGCGTCTTTTCACAGATAATGTTGGTCACTAATCTACAGTGTGGTGTCAAGAGAGCTGACGTGCTGTTGTAACATTAAAAGCTGAAAAGTGTAAACTAATGCCTATAATAAGAATGTCGAGAGTAAGAGTAAGAATGTCGATTGTATGACACAAGTTTTGGATATGAAAATTTCAAATGAATAACTTTTATACGAAATTTCAAAATGAATGGTTGCACTATCTCGAAAGAAAAACATAATTTCAACAACCTGATCTATATAAGGGAAGCTATATAATTTCAACAACCTGATCAAATAACCATATTTTTTCGAATAAAGATAGATGTAACTTTATTATCATATAGTCGCAGCCATTTTTGCAGATGAATTCCTTCTTAAAAATAGGTGATTAATTTAGCCAAAAATCAGCAATAAATTCGAAATTTCCAAGTCTTCCAAAATGAAGCGAATAATAAAAGATAAAATTGTTGAAAATATTAACGCACGAAAGTAGAGTTAAATTTCTCTGAGAAATGAGTCGTATGGAATATTTATGAGATACTCATGCAGACATTGAATAGGACTACTAAAAGATAAAGTAAACGTATTGAATGACACTTAATGTTTATTCTTAAATGCGCAAAATACGTAAACAACATTCAGCTTCACACGCAACAGGAATGCATTTGATTTAAATTTTTGACCAAACTTGATATTTTCCAAGTTTGTTTCTCTTCTCTGTGTGCGTGGGATGCAAATCTTAAGAAAATAAAATCCTTGAAATTTACTCTTTACTAAATTTTATTTAGAGCTTCTCATACATTACATGATTTGGAAATTTTTATATAACGTTTTCCATTTTCAGAGAAATAAAAGAACGCTTGTGCATAATATATATCCTTTTAAAAAAACTACATTCTACTCGGTTAAGAATATGTTACTGCAGCAATATGAAATTCAAAAATAAAGATTTGATAGTTTATGAAATTGCTTTTAAATGTAAGATAGTTAAGGACATCCCATTAAGAAGATTTAACTTCGGAGAGCTCTTAGAAGCAAATATAGTAATACAAATTTCCGAAGAAATATGAAACTATTTCAGTGGTTAAAGCAAGAAAAGATTAAAACAAAAAATAAGATATCGAGCAAAATCAGTAATAAGATTTTGCACTTCTGGTGTCTTAACGTAAGGGCTGAAATATTTTTTCCTCAGTGCTAAATGTCTTGACTGATAATATGCCGAAATAGCTTTTCAGTCTAAAGAAAAATCATCTGTTTGAAGCAGAATTATTTTGAGTTAATGAAACAAAATGAATGATGAATGTAAATGTAATGTGATTAAATAATTTATTGAACTACAAATTTACGTTAGAATATTATATGAACAAATAACTTTGAAATATGCAAGATTAATAAATTAAAAAGGAGATTTCTACTGCTTTAATCAGAACTTTTACTTAAAAGACATAGTTCCAACTTTTTTTTATTTTATTTTAATTTAATTTTATTTTTTTATAAAAAAACAAAGAATTGAAATTTTTATTATTTTAGAGATGTTTCTGAGAATTACACAAATGAAAATGTATAATAAAGTGTGAGAAATGTTAAGCACATGAATTTAACATAATGACTTGCATTTTAGTGTCTGAAACGAGTTACTGAGGAAAATACTTTTCTGTAATAAACTGCAAACTACAGATTATATAAATTGAGTAAAAATAGACTCAGGCATAAATATCAATTCTTTGATTGATATCAGAATTTTTATCTGATGACTGAATTTTTATCTGTGATGGCATGAGAAATAATATATCTAAGTTTCAAAAACTGCTGATATGCTTGCTGTTAATTTCAAGGCTTATGATGTGATTGCTCATAGTTAAAATGAAATAATTATGCAAAAATAATATTAAATAATAATTAGTCCCATCAACTACAAATAAAAACGTTATGTAAACATAAAGCAAACAGACCCGCCAAAAAAGCCAAGCCTGTTGACCTTTCGACTAGCAAAAATCGGTTACATCTCTAGTCCTGGTTTAAATTACTATTGTGCAAATGAAACATTTAGTAAATTGCGCATTGATAAATGATACTCGTCACACTGGTTCTTGGAATTAAGAACAAAACAATGAATTTTATGAAAGGGAGAAAGTTTTACAGAAAATATATGACATTGCTTTTCATTTATTATGAATAATGTATATTTATAAGTAAAGATTATTGATTTACTATTATTAAATACCTATATGTACCTGAATTTAGTTGCGTTAATCAAGACTTTATAAGTTTATGCAATATTGCATGATAATTATAATTATTTAATTAAAAGTAATTTTAAATTAAAATAGCAGAATGTGTAAAATATTGATTTGTTTATTACTAATTGTTCCATATAATCTTTCATAAAAGAATAAAATTGATATGTTATAAATGCTTAAATATTTTTATTAAATGATTCATATTGTGCTTTTAGTTTAAGACAACTCTTCTATTCATTTGAGCTATTTTATAAAAATTTTATTTGAATTGAACTGTGCTGATGTAACTAATTTTTACTTTGCTAAAACCAAGAATTGCTCTTTAAAGTATACAGTTGTTTTAAATCGCTTAAGACTGTGGACGAGTTAGATTCTTATTTATCATAAAAATATATTTTACGATTTAAAATCATTTTTAGATAAATGTTCGCCTAATAGGAATTTTTTTTTCTAGTTAATAGCATTTATTTCCGAAAAACAATTTATAAAAATGGAAGTGGCTCATTAATTTCTAGTTAGTAATTCTAGTTAATAGTAAAAAAGTCATTCTAAGAAATATAAGCGTTTTTTTTATGTTATTAAAGATACTATCGACAATAAAACAACATAAAAGTTTAGACTATTGAAAGTTTAGACAGTAGTAAAGACACACAAAAAGGTAAATTTTAGAAACTTGCAGAATAATATAACAAATAAATCTTCTTTAAAAGTAATTAATGTCTTACTTAAAATATATTCTATTTTTGCATTTAATTATGAGATGTAAGCCTAAAACGAATCACAAGAAATTTTAAAAACTAAAATAAGCTTTTCATATAGATGCTTTGTTAATTGATTGAAAAATACACCAAATTAAGTTACCACATAAAATAATGTTGAAAAATGTATTACTTAAATCCAAATTAAACAGTAAAATGAATTTTTAAAATCAATATTTGCAACAATAAATGAAAACTACAAATTTAAACAGGCTAAGGAAACAATTTCGTCAGTTTCTTATATTTATTTCTCGTAAAAGTTACTGCACGCTACAAATTAACTAAAAATAACATTAAAATAATAACTTCTGAAGTAATTCAGCCAACAAAATAATGTGAAAAAGAAATATTGCAGTTTTTGTAATAGTTAATGTTGCTTATCTAATGCATATTAGCAAAAAATCAGATAGTTTTCCTCACGAAAATCTTTTTATCCTTCAGAAATGAATAATAAAATGCAAAAGTACGCATTGTAATCCATAGAAGGAATCAAGAAGGTAAAAAATCTTCTATAATCTAAACATACATGTTTACGAATTCTACATTCCTAGAATCTTTGGAGTTATTTTTGAATAAGCGGTATTAAAAATATTATTTTTCAATTACTTACTATCGTAATGTTTGAAGAAAAATCGTTCCACTAAGCAACTCGAAAAATCTAACTGTAAGTAAGATTTTTACATTTATCATGCAACGTGAATCCATTTTTTATAAATTGGACAGGAATTTAAAAATAATGATGCAAAAAAATGAAATAATCTTTTTGCAGTTGACGATACTTTTACTAACAAAACGAAAGCGGATAGTTATTTTTTATATACAAAAGTATATAAAAAAATAACTATCTGCTTTTTCTGGTGACTTTTATTAATTTGTTTCTTGGATGAATAATGTTTGCGTAAAAGGCTATTCACTCCTATATTCGCTCTTGAAATTTGGCACACCGTCACATTGGAGCTTACAATCCATAAATTTAATGAATAATTAAAATTGTGCAATTCAGCTATAAATGAATTTATTTCTTCGAAGATAAAAACTTGAGTTACTTATTAAACAGAATATGATCTTCAAACTTTGAGAAGGTATTAATAAATTTGAAAAATAATGAACAAAATTTATTCTTAAGAGAACTCTTATTGAATTAGATTCCTTTAATCATTATTTAAGTCTGTTTGAGTACATTTATATATTAAGTTTTTATACGAATGTTCATATCTGTTATTGAAATGTTTCTACAACGAATATAAATCTGCTGGGATAAGGAGATAAAATGTTTGTATGCGATTATGTAAATAGATGTTCTTTATTTGCCCTCATGAATATGTGACGACTTGAGCTAGGGATGAAATAAACTGGAAGAGTCACCCATCATTGGGTGTGAACAGCAAGGGAAATACTCAAGGACAAAATGGAATGAGGATTACATATTGCTTTATTCTATGCGACTGATATATAGTTTTTACTCATTTCAATATGAGATCATTTAAAAAAAATATATATAACAATGTCTTTTTTATCGTTTTTGCCTATAAATACATATTTAGTTGTAGAATTTTGCTATTTTGAAATTACATTTCTTTTATGAAATAAGGACGAAGGCTTTTGTTAAATATTACGTAGCATGAATGAGCAATTAAACAATAACTATTGAAATTTACTTGAATGGGGTATATAAAAGTAATAGAGCTTTTTTCAAATTGAAAATATTTTGATTATAGATTCTTCCACGGTTGTAATCTAATGTAATAACTCGGCATGAGATTGGTAGTTGTTACGTATTTATTTTACGTGTCTAGTTCATTAAATTTATTTTTATTGAAGAAATAATTACTTACTTTTTATCTAAACAATGAAGTACTCGTATAACACATCATATTCTTTTTCATTTTTAAGGTTTCTAGTGGACTAAAATTGATTTCTCAGCAGCCACGAACGATTACAATTGGTCCAGGTGAACAATCTTGATAAATGGGAGGACTCAGACTTTAAAAATTCCTCTGAAAAGAATCATGTGACATTGCGTAATGAACAGTCTAACCGCTAAAAGATGTTAACAAGTACTTGAATATCTGGTGTAAACGGTTTTCCAAAAAGACGCTTCATATATAACATGTTGTATTCATGTATCACAAGGGAGGAGGCACACGAGCTCTTTTGACTACCTCCTTGATTCATATTCTTACAGAAAGCAAATAAAACATCGATCTTCTTTAGTTTAATAATGATTTTGATTGATCCTGGTTCTTTTCATTCCGAAGAACCTGATCCTAGTGAACTACACCAAAGTGAGCCTATTAATGGTATTTACATCATGAGCAAGATTTGGATCCTGCTTGTTGTAACCCATCCTGTTAATCTCTTTGTGATTAGTAGGTTACTTTGTGAATATTACAAATGATCCAGAAGTGATTCGAACATGTAATCTATAATTTTCGTTATTAGACAAAAGACAATCATTAGTTAAATATATTAATTTCATAACAATTTGTCTATAAAAAATTTAGATTGAGAAAACTTATGACTTTTCCTGTAAATAGTTTTTTTTTCCGTTGAAATGATAAGTATATTTCGATTAGTTTTGAAATATTTCTACTATTTTCTTTTAAACTTCTGCCACAGTTTTTTAAAGAAAAATAAAAATGACTTGCTTTATTGGAATATTAAATGAAAAAATTGAATTGAAATGTTATTACGTAAAAGAACTTTATTTGATACATCAGTAAAGGAAGATAGTAATTCCTATTTTACTTATCTCTGAATATGGTGCTGAATCACTGCTTTTATGCAAAATAAATTTACTCACATAAAGTAAACATCTCTTTAATAATTGAAAATTATAAAAGAAGCTGCCTTTGAAACCAGTCTTACGAAACAAAATATCTTCTCCAAAGAGTCAAGGTCTTTTCAGATCTTTAGAACGCAAATAAGACAGCCACCCATCGTTCTGGAAGTAGGTAGTTCTAAGTCTCTAGACCTGATCGAATTATCTTTCGCCTGCGATTATGTATCATATAAAGTGGCAAAATAAAACAAATATAAAGTGTTGAACTATTTTATGATTAAATAATTTGGTAAAAATTAAAGTTTTTCATGATTCTGTTTACTCCAAACTCAAATTTCAAATATCTTTCTAAGTTATAGTGTTAGGGTTTTATGTCGCAATCTGTGTAATAATCTTTTATCGTAATTATCAGTTAATTACAATAAAAGATCCTGATACACTTATTAGGTTACCAGAGTTAAAATTCCTGGAAATTTTAAACTCCTGAGTTGTAATGACCTAATTTTCCAAATTATATGCAATATCAAAGGATGGAAAATCCGATTAAATCATAAAAATAACACCTTTTTAACTAGAATGTTACAAAAATTACTTAATTAAAACACTAGCTCTTTTTTTTATTTAAAATTAAACTTATTTATGAAACAGTATGATAAAAAATACTTAATGTGCATTTAAAATTAAAACAATTTGTACAAAGACTACTTATATTTTTTATACGAAGGATGTACTTAAAATAATAATGAAAACAGTTTACACAAAAAAAATCACATTTTACTAATTTGAAAAATATATTTATATAAATACTTTTAAAGTAAAGGTTTTTGTTGTAATTTCAAAATTGTGTATATATATTAGTAAAAGTTGTTGACAGAGAGAGAGAGAGAGAAACAGAGCAAAAATATTATAGCTAGGTTTTTATCGCTCTTTCATTTTTATGGAAGTAATTATTTTAAAATGCACTATATTTTGAATGAAAGCAACTACACTTTATTTGTCCTTATTATTATTTATTTTTAATTTCTGAAATTTATTCAGAAAACTTGAAAGCAGTACTAAAAGCAGTACTTTGTCTAAAACCCCATCAGATTTTATGTTGAACCAGTTTAAATTTTAAAATTGATTCAAAACTTTTGAAACAGCTATTTGATGCTTAAATTAAAATGAAAGTTTTGAAATGCAAATATTTAGGGCAAGAGAATTCTTGTTGCGCATTTTGAAGTAATATATCGCCAAACAATGCACTTGCTTAAATCAAGTTGAAATGATAAAAGAAAGTCCTTATATCATTTGCAATATCGAATGCTTTTATTTCTGGTAGTTGAAAACAAGACCATCAAAATGAGAATGATAGCGCTTTCAATCATTGACACTGTCGTACGTCTTAAAATCAGACCACAGGTATTCATGATAAAGTTTGAAAAATGTCTTTTTCTTTAAATTTCTCTTTTCGAAAAATAAATTCGATGTGGTAAAAATATTTTTGTATTAATTAAAAGTATGGTTACCATGTGAGAATTATTCTCTAGCAAAAAAGGGACATTTATAGTCATTATGCCCTGAATTTTTCAAATATTTTGATAAAACAAAATTTCTATTTAAACAATTTTAAAATTCTAGTAATTTAAAAGTAGAAATGTATCTTATGAGAAAATGTTTTAATTTTCTGAAAAAAGGAAAATAATATTAATCCATTTTAATGTAATATTCTAAAAGATGCAAAGAGATTCAAACTATAAACTTACTATTTAAAAATTTAGAAATACGCGAAACAATGTAATCTCCAAAAAACGCTAAATGTAAGCAAAGCAAATTTTAAAATGATTTCCTTAAAAAATCATAATTCATTAATTTTCTTTCATTTTTAATACTTATGATAAGAATTTTTGTTTTTTTCTGATATATTGTTTTCAGATTCATTTATCATAGTTTAAAAATATCATCCTTTGGCATTTATGTCCTTCTGTTGTATATTCATTCTTTGGTATGCTTTTTTTCTATTAGAAGGATATGTCGGTAATAAGGAGACTTATTTTGCGACTCCTACAAAACACTATAACTTAGAACTGATTATGAATGATAATTTCATTTGTGATTCTGAAAGAGAGACACTAATAACTTGTAATTCCTTATCCAATTGATTAATTAGCAAATTATTATATAGCATTAGTATAGGAAAATCCAATATGTGGTTACTTAAAAAAATAACAACGACTGTTTTTCTTAAAAAGAACATTTTTTTTATGAAAAATAATTGATTTCATGTAGTTAATCACACAACATTTATGTTGTCTCTCATCTGAATGGCAACTGAAAATGTTTTTCACTTAAAAATCAACTCAACTTTACTTTTCTTGTGAGCGAATGACAGTAAGTGGTTTGGCGAGAATTTTCCGAATGACAATTTGTTCATGTTATGATACATCATATTATAATGAAATTTTATGCAACGGAAGTGAAGGCAGAGGAATAAATGGATATTCCAGCAAAATCAGACGTTTTTTTTTTTTCCTTTTATTGAAGGGCTACATTTTGGGCGGCGGGCGCAAGAGGGCGTCGGCGCGTCATCCCCTCCATCCAGGGTCCCTGCTTCAGAGTGGGCCGCACGCCACTGGGTGAAGGCAAGTGCTTCGCTGCATTTGGTAAACGAACTCATTGGCACCACGAGGCTCTTTTTCGCTTACTTGTTTTGCTGTTGGGACGCTGCTCGGCACCCTTGTAAGTTGCGATATTTTTATCTCTCAAAACTACTTTTTTTTCCTTGTGTGTGCAGTAAAAAGAAAGCTTCTTAAAAAATTAGGAAGAAATTGTCATGTAAAATTATCTTTTTAAATTTTTGCAGAAGGCTTTTTTTTGTGGCAAAGAAATTTATAATCTTTCCTCAAATTGGGATGATGTACTTATATTTGATTGAGTTGTCAAAGCAGTTTCACTAAAAAGTTACTAATGCCTGCAGTTTTCAATTAAACTAAAATTTTAGGCTGTATAATGGAAACTTTTCGCAAACAATGATTTTATATAAGCTATATATAAATAATTGAATTTTGAATTAAAAATTTGAATGTTTAATATTTTTAATAAACTTATATGAAGCTAATCCTACTGAGGCACCCTTTATGATCTGTATTTTAATTATGCATTAAATTTGCAATATTGAACTTTTTTACATTTTAATATTTAACTAAATCATAATATGTAGTAATATATGCATTGTGATTTTAACTGTGGCAAGCACTTTAGAAACAAATTAAAATGCCGGTAATCATTTAAAACGCTTAAATTTCTTAAGGTAAATAGCAGAAAAATTTTTTACAATGACCACATCAGTTAGTTTTAAATAGTACTGATGCAACATGCATATGCTTTTTATCTTATTCACATTTAATAAAGTTTTAGAAAAAGACTTTTATATAATATAACGCATGTAAAGTTAGAAATATAATTTTATATTTGATCTAAAATCGTTGCTTTTTTAGATATCCATATTTATAAATTCTATTAGTCCTTTTACTATCATGTTCTTATAATGGTGCATGCGAGATATTTTTGCAAATTTACTTCACATTTCCTTTTTTCTTATATATATATATATTGGAAAACATACAATGAATTGAAATGTGAAGAGACTAATAAATCTGAAAGGAATTATGTGTGATTCTTCTTAATTTAAAAAATTTTGCATATAATAAGTTATTTTCTTTTTTAACTATGTGTTTCTCACATCCAATTCTTCAGGGTTTTCCGCACAATATAAATATTCCATTTTCAATTTGTGTTAACAAATTCTAACTTGTCTATTACAAGAACAATTTAATTACAGAGAGTAATAAATTCATTCTCAATTTATGCATAAAATTTATTTCTTCTAATTGTAAAAGCAACGCAAGTACTTTCGTCAACTAGAGGCACTAACACTATTTAATTCAAGACTTTCTCGTAATTGGTTCACATGTGTTTAATTAAAACTATCAACGCACGCTCTCTGCATTGAAATGAATTTTAATTAACTTTCTTATTCACATACTATTCAATCAAGAAATACCTCTTACATGCAAAATTAACACTCAACAAAACAAAGTTAATTATCCTTGATGGAATTTTATTAAATGTAGAAAAATTTAGTATAATTAAAATGCACACATTTTGATTATTTCAGAATAATATTCTGCTTACATTTTAATCAAGATTTTGTGTTCATAAGTTAAATTTTTAAACATGGATATATTTTCTGAGATATCAGAGGAAAAATTTTAATATTAAAGGAATATTAATGATAGTTTATTATATTTTTACCTTTTCTCAAGCCCTATTATCATGTTTAGTAATTGGTTAAAATATTGTAATATATATATGAAATATTTTAACTAGGATTTGATAATGAGTAGTTTTAATATAGTAACTAATGTGTTTTTACACTATAATAACTAATTGTTGTGTTTACTTCAATATAAGAAATAAACTCAAGGACTAAAAATTGTACAATCTATATTTCAAATAATATTTAAAATTATGTATTTTCATTTACACAGTTTCTAATAGTTCAATCGTATCTTTTGACTGCAATAATGGACTCAAGTTTTACCATAAATAAAACAATTTAGTATTCAAATAACACTGTATGAGAATAACATTGCATTAAATATTAAAACATTTCTATGACTACTATATAAAGAGCTTGATTTTTAAAAAATAGAAAATCAAGCTCTTTGTATTTTAATTTGAAATGAATGCATAAAATAGAAATTTAATTTGAAGAATTCTTGACTTTTACAAATTAGAGTATATATTGATGCTTAAATAAATCTGTGACAAATTTATCAAAATTTAAAATTTTATTGCTGTTGTGTCTAAAAAATTGATGTAAATTCATTTTTTAAATTTTATTATTTTT